>JAMPIV010007190.1:0-122500 GCA_024509875.1 Oreohelix idahoensis
CACCCAACTGATATCGGATACCATGTCTCAATATATAGTCTACTCTACATGATAAGAGATCTTTGAGTATCATGCTATCATACCTATGTCCAAAGGGAGTGGTCGAAAGCGAACTAAATAGAACCACTTTAAGACATTATTAGGAAGATTAACTGAGAACATCCTAGCAGGATTGGGATAGGGTTTTACCCCGGCCCTCTTCCGTACAGAGAATTTCCCCCAATGAAACATAACAGGGTTTAGCCGCCCTTTGACTTATCTTTTGGCGCCGGCGAACACGCGCGGCCCAATGTCCCTATTGCAGCATGATCTAATGATAACAGCTGACATATTGACGTGAAGACACAAAATCTTCTTACGAGTCATGTCAATCGCGCTGAGTAACAAAATATAATCGAGAAAGCAAGCAAATTGGCAACGTACCTCTATCAGAGTTTGCTAAGCAAATGCCAGTACAATTTGCTAATAAGAAAGAGAACTTTACACAAACTTGTTCCTGGTGACGAAAGTCAGTTGGATTTTTGCTAGCCTGTCGTGTGAAAATAGCCTCCTTATGTAGTTGGAAGGTCCGTATCATATAATATCGATTAATTTCACGATGTTGCCTACGATCGTCGATATTAACGGGAAGCATAAAACCTTCCACATCAATCATGCTTACGGAGTTCCATGAACGTCCTGACTAATCTACCAGACTTATTGTTCCAGGCAACGGAACGATTCTCATGACACATAGTCAGTTACTCTTGTAAGGGGGGGGGGGGGGGGGGGGGGGGGGGGGGGGGTTTCGATTTAGGGGGGGGGGGGGGGGGGGGGGGGGGGGGGGGGGGGGGGGGGGGGCGGGGGGGGGGGGGGGGGGGGGGGGGGTCCTGAGGGGGGGGGGGGAGGGGTGGTGGCGGCAAGTGTCCACTATGTTACCAGACAGAAATCCAGGCAGGAGCCTCACCATGTAAAAAAACCGTCAGAACCACAACCTCTATGTTCATATGACTTACTATTGTTCTAACTGAACATACTCCAATTAGGGTTAGACCTTATCCTATCCCTATACATTTCCAAACACATGTTGAAAAGGAGTTGGATGAAATGATGAGCATTTACAAATCTCCGAACCATCGCACATTCTGCATAGTTCCTTCGCCGATGGTATTGTTCTACAAAAAGTCAATAAACACGACTCTTGCGTGTGACTATTCGCAAATTCTGTCGATCAAGTTACGAAGTTCGACTGCTTAGAACTATGCCTTTGAAGCTAGAAGTCAGTTTAACTATACTCTCTTTTCTAAATCGCATTTTTCACTAAATTGATTTGTCTAAAGGATAGATGCGGCAAGTGTTCCATTATCCGAACGCTGCCAAACTCTTACAGCTTTCCTACTCACCCGTAGATGCCAGACCCCATTGGACATTTGTTTATGCTTTCGCGCGTTATGAACCACCAGCTTCTATTGTGTAACGCTATGATGCGTCGAAGACGCTATCGTATCGGTCCCATCAACATTTGCGATTATCTAGACGCACATCTGTCTATGTTTCTAGCGACGACTTTGGAAATCACTAACCCCAATGCCTTTTACGTTGAATTAGTTAACAATACTCGTGCGTGAGTATAACATGACAGCATTTTTAACCATCTAAACACTTGTATTGGCTTTAGCGAAATTTCTGCTTTCTTAGGTGCCAGCGAGAGTAGGTCACGGTTTGTCTTGAAGACAGAAGACCATAATATCACTTAAATACCTTAACATTTCTCTCCTCCAGCCTAGAGGACTAAAAACAATGCGAAGTCTTTTAGGTCTCAGCGGTGTGCATATGAGAGACGTTGTCAGCTTCCGAATTCTGTCCCTAACAGGCACCTCTGCGTCGAATCCTATCTATTATCGTCAGAAAGGGTCTCCTTGCCTAACATAGCTTATCACTAGTCTCCTAGAACTGCCGAATCTGTCTTACACTAGATGAAGACACCTAACGTCAAACAACTATGTTGTCAGTCACCACTCTATCTTGGAATTAGTGTAGAGACCAACAACGAGAATAAGAAAATTTGTTCTTCTATTACGCTTCTCCACTCGGGATTGTGAGCCGGCCACTACACTCCGCAAGAAAAAGTACTCAGGAAGCTCTGCGCTCCTGTTAATGGTTACATATCCAAGCAAAACTACCATAGCTGGCCAGTAACAGAATAAACTCGTATTAGACACGTGTGATGATTCTATTGGCAATGGTCCCGTCATTTCTCGAAACTAACTCTCCAAAGAATCCTTCTTGGGCCCGCATGTCAGATAGTGACCCACTGTCCAGCCCCCGCTTCCTTACGGCTATCCAAAGTAATTAACTTGAAGCATCTCGACGATCACTCGTTACACATCGCCGAAATTCCAACCTTTTCATTTTTCAGGACACACTTAAGCTAATCCAGCAGTGGTTCAAGAAAATGTGAATGCGGACATTCTACACCACGATGCCCACTTGACCCTGCCCACTGTACTGTTACCGCCCATGGATCTTTTTATTATCGTATAACGTTACCCATACCAGTGAACCCTTTTTTGTTTCACTCTAATCCTAAGAACACACATTTGTGAATTTAATCAGCTGAAGCGAAACACTTCAACCCATGGTAATCACACCGCTACCTTAGCGGTCTTCCATTAGATTTTAATTCACCCCCTGTTCTCTTTTTGATGAGTGTTTCAAACTTACATAAATCATCAACCAGTTACCCCCCACGATTGTACCATGTGCAATTTTGGTCCTGCCCATTGCCCTTTACATCTAACCAGAAATGTAATTTATACGTGACATCAAACCTTCCTGACAGGAAACATTAGTTCGTAGGGAAACAATTCCTCTAGCCAAAATTACGAGATATATACGGGCCGCTGTGGCAGCTCAACAATGGCGCATATTAGGAACCCATGATAGTTATTCACTCAATAGTTTCCCCCTGACCGCAGTATTCTTGCGTTGTGAGCTGAGTCATAATACTGAATGTGCTCCTAGGATTATTTAGAAAACGACAAATCTAATTTTTTCTTTCCCCGGAGACCGTGTCCTAAGACTGTACGCAAGCTGAAATGTTTTTACTATCTTTGACAATATAATACATTTATATTCTTATTATGTGTCGCAATTGTTTTTTGTACGGAGCAAAGTATTTCCTTTTGTAAGTGCTTAAGGAGAAGTCATTTTTGCGGATTGCTTTCCCTTTGAAAATGAGTTCTTCAGTCTCGCGATCGAGACTTCCGCAGACACTCTAGCCACCTACCTCCGATCCATTTACTTTCTGTGGCTGGTAATGGAATAGATGTCTTGCTTCAGTAATAGTCTAGTGTGCACCTGAATTATACTAGTGCCCCCGCCCCCCCGAGTAGGACGATGTCCTGTCTATATATTGGAGATGACATCCCCATCCTCTAAGTCCGAAAGAATTTGGTGTCGCTACACACCAGGTCCAAAGGCTAGCCGCGGATAGAATCGCACTTTAATTCAGGGTCAGGACATCCATAGCCCTGTCCAAACAATAACCTTGTGACGCCATAGCCACCCGAGTTTTTGTGTGTAGCACGTTTTGCCACCAATTAGTGAACTATTATAATGGCGAGTGCAAAATACAAACCCGACCCACCACCCATCCCAGACATCAACTGACAATTGTACTTTTACCCCAGTGTATAATAATTAAGTCTTTGCCAATAGCACCCATGGCAAAGCTCCCAATTATCGCATAACAAAGTAAGCCCCACAATTACCCCAACTGATCTGCCCAACTTCTCATCGTTAAGTTATAAGCTAGATTAGCACAGGTTGTACTTTTTTCCTCCCCCTAGACATCATCCTAATCATAGGACGAATACATCTGACCTACTAGCAAAAGTCTGCACACTGGACTTGTATGATTATTATCTCAAGTACCGTCAATGAGAGAACACTATGCCAAAAATGAGAGACAGTTCCATGACAATGACTACATCGCCGGTCTATATTCACCTATATCGTGAGTGTAAGCTCACAAGACACACCTACCCCGGAGCACCACTGAAGTAAATAATCAACAAAAACTTTGTATATTATCGATTTAAGAAAAAGGGATGCCTGTAACTAATCCGCTCGGGTATGACGCCTATTCCCATATCAACTGCCACGAGAGAGCCCAGCACCCATGTCTGGATTCCTTATAGTATGAACATAAATACATGATTGCCCCACTTTAAATAGCCCGAATTTTCGACTAGACCAAAAAACATAGCTACCTGTGCGCCGTCGACCTGTAAAGGATAGCATTCTATTGCCCAATAAGGTCCTGACGTGCCTCATGTCAGATCGAGCACCAGATCCTGTACATGAGAGGGACGCAACTGCTAGGCATTACTATGATCTAATAATTCCTATCCAGGCTGTGGACGGTGCAGCTCAGAACAGTGACATAGGCTACCTTAAATCATAGGCCATCCAAAATCAACCCGACGAGGGAAAAGTATTATGTCGACAATTGTTCCTGTAGACCATACAACGTACGTGTGCACGCATAGTGCAAAACTACAGCCGATTACTAATGTTATAATGTCGAAAACCACCGGAGTTCCATACTTCACTATGATTTCGGAAGAAACGAGTGTGGAGTCGATACGTGGAGTGTTACTACCAAGGCTGTTCCAAATCAATCGAGAATCATGCTGACCATTATGAAGTTAGCCGGTGGCATATCAAGCCGATACACACTCATTGTTCTACATCGATCAGCATGGCAAGGGGTCCCCGGAGCACTCATCACTCTCGCCCAGTAGACAAAGATCAAACCCAGTATAGAAACAACACATATAAGACTGGTGCTGGCCCGTCTTGATGATTGACCCACCCCCGTTAGACCCCCTTTACTCACAAACCAGTCACCCAAGGGGCTACATTCTATCCACTGAAAGGAGCATCACAACGATTTAGCGAGGTGACCTAAACACACAGACTATCCCATACACAGGAAGTAGACCAGTCCTGAATTTAACAACTAACACTGGTCAAGTATGAAGAATATTATTCAAGTAACCGTCACATAGATCGAACCTACATGATAGAAATGCAGTCTGACCAAACTTAATGCACATCCCACTGAATAGTTTGTCTATACAACTACAAAGTATATGTGAGAAGCTCACGAGAGAAGAGAACAGGCCTATGTATAGGAAACAGTCATATACGATTTGTATTAATCGAGTGAGAAAAAGGAACTGCCAAGAACTAATCTCGGTCGATGAACCCAAGAGACTCACTGGCTACATGTGAGAAACCCATGGTCTAGGGATTCCTATAGTTATAATGAAATAAAATATATTAAATTTAACTTTACGAGAAGGAATATTCTGCTAGAACGAACGTGAAATTAGGTATCTAGGACCTTCCACCCCCCCAATGTAGTTGGGTTATATGGTACTGACGCGTGCCTGAGTATCCAGTAAAGCCAGTATGATTACATTAATGGAAACGCTGAGAATGTGCATAATATTACGGAATGCTACCAATTCTGGATATTTGGCCATAGTCATGTCATTGCTAAACTTAGAATGATATTCTCTTCAGTGATCAAGCATTAATTGCTGATCTATGGTCGCGACACATTCTTGTTGCCTAGTAGCCAATGACACTTACTGTCCAAGTGTGCGTCCCATTAAATGTTATAAAAAGACCACCGTAGTTCCAGTACTTCTTGAATTCGAACAGTGTGAGTATGAGTGATGTACTACCAACCTGTCAACTCTATCGAATCATTCTACCATTCGCGTAATGACATTCAATCTCACACTAAATCATTGACGTTTACACTCACATCTTAGTCGAGCGCGCTCATCACGGTTCCGACGTGCCAAGATCACCTGTATGACGCAAAAACTGCTGGGTTTGCGATAGTTGGACATTCGAAGTACACTGTAGATCCTATAAAGAATGAAATACCGTGTATCTATTCTAACCGTGTGAGGTCAGCACATGTAGCCCCTGACTCTAAAAAATGGATGATGAGATGAATTATGTTCAGGAACATAACCTAACCTCCCTAGATATCGTCACACGGTCACGATGATTTTGTCTCTAGTTCCTGGTGTAATGAATGTACCTAGTGTCTAGGGTAAAATGAAATGATGGTACAGGCACAACACAAAAACATTTTAATTTTCCTATAGGAATGAATTAAAAACCAGTGGTTAAGTTTCTTCTTTGAAACTTGGAATATAGAGATTTCTTTTTCTATCGTACAATTTAATCGTGCCTATTCATGCCATAATCTTGATGGACAGTGTCATTTGAAAAAGAGGACAAGATATTACAGAAAAAGATCAACAAAATATCTTGAGACTCTTTGCTACTATACTTATAAAGTCCAATTTATAAATCTTTTCCTGTTGTAGGAATGGTTCACATCTTACACTTTAATCATCTAGAGAGGGACAGAGTCACCTCAGTTGGGACTAGGGCTTCTAAGGTTTGCAATCATAATACCCCGTAAACTTCCAGAGGTAATATATAAGATACCAGTGTTTATTAAACGAAAGTTCAGATATTCCAGATAGCTTATACAACATCACCTGGGATTCCTTGAGGAATGATAATACTATGAAGTTTGCAGAAAATCGTCGATCGTCATCAAAAGCCCCAAGCTCCTCCTCCCGTTATCTTTTGACAGCATAAAAACGAATGTCGGGAGACGTTTGATGGCTTTTATTCTCTCTCAGCAAGGGTTTCCTGTTTACACTGGCAACAGGAAATAAAACCTCATCTCTGCAACAAAAAAGGGACAAACCCTAGCCTTTTTATATCTGACATCACTTATCTATAATTGTTTTTATATTATTTTCCCTACGGTGATAATTGGGGTCAACCTCTCGGCGTGCATACAGGTGCAGACTCTCCCCCTAATTTTTTTCATGACTCCCCCCTAATTGACCACTACCTGTCCCATGCCACACCTTGCACCGCTGTGACAAACTACCTTCAGAAAAACAACAACCATATGGGCAGATACACATAAGTACTGTCACTTTTTGTCTTCGTTTACATAGGATTTTTACCCTCAATTTAAATCAATAATAATACCAATGTGGAGTAACCATCACATTTCCTTTGGGTATGTTTTTCCTCTCCCTTTTCTGCTTTTTTAAATAAATGCTTAAGGCATGTTAAACAGTATTCATGGATTAACATAGAGCGCTTACATTAATATATTCTATGCGCATTAATATGAAACACTTTCACTAAATGTACAACATATCACATTAGTTACGTGTACAGTTAACTCAAATCGTGTCGGACTAATTCAACTATGTCTGCTTCCGGCAGTACGTTCCTTCTACTTTTTTGTCTTTTCTCCCAATAAGCACTTGTATTGTTACGTACATTTTATTAAGCCTCTAGGGGGTTGTCTCTTCGTGATCCTGTCACGAATGGGTGTATGCTTACGGCCACCTAGTCTCGTATATAGTGTTATACATTATTTTGTGCGTTCGATTCTGATTCACGTCACAGCAAGACTGAAGTCTGCAAAAAACAGCTGTTAGGACGCTTGCTTTTGGAGTCGCACGGGTAACCTATTCGTTAGGAAGATTAATGACGTCCATGTTTTTGTATGGGCAAGTACTGAACCTGTATGGCGACCCATTAGTGTGGATCAATGTCCGGGGAAATATTGAATCCATTTGAATGTTGTGGTGATAAGTATGTATGTGGAAAGAAGCATCCTATTATTGCGCATATTGACGCTCTTTCAAGGTCGAAGCCAATATGTGAATGTGAGTTATATTATGTTAAGTTGTCGCCCCTCATATGAGATTTGTATGAACTAGGTGAGTGAAACGTGTATGGCTTTTTTTCTAGGCTGCTCCTTTGTATCAGTCTAGCGCGGGAATAGCCAGGGGATGCCCTTCTTGTATCATCGTTATCCCCCGAGAATAATGGACCTACGGATTGTTGATTAGCCTCTGCGTGTGGTCGATCGTGGAAGGAGGATTCCTACGACAACGGAAAAGAAGTTATAATTTGATTGCATTATTCATATGTGTATAACGCCTTTATTGCTAAATGCCAAAGTCGTGGCATGATAAATGAACATATTTGACGAGGGTTAGTTAAAAAATCACTAAAGATACGCTAACTCAGATACCTCTCTTCCATATATGTACCATGAATTTATATATTTTGAGTCTACGTACGTTATAATAGAACTATGTCTTTGATAGAAACTGTCTCTTATTGGACGAGAGTGCGGGAGTTTCGTGTTATTGGCGAGATACATCGCTTTTAGTTGCGGAACTTGACCACAAGAGCAAGGTCCAACGGACATTTTATCTAGCTTGAACAGTTACAGGATTCGTACTAATTGAATGTAACGGAAACATGTTTGAAAGGATCCCCACCCACAGTAACCAACAATACTCAATCATTCTACCCAGCAGCTTATTCTTGTCAATGCATTATTTATGTGACTTTTGAGAAGTCCTAGTCAAGAAAACAAGTGGTATCGTAGCGTTGAACTTATGTCCGGACAAGAATACAACTCAATGTTTTAACTGTTCTATCCAAGCCTATCCACAGTTTCACACACTTCACTTCACGGCAGGCTTTGATTAACAGTGCCTGACAAGTTATAACAGCCTCGTTGTGTGTTGAAACTTATTTTGACAGTTGCTGTATGGATTACTAGACTGTTTGATTATCAGAGCACCGAAAGTATAAAACCATCGTATGGAAAGCTCAGCAGCAAACGCTTCTATCATCATAATTATAAACCACTATCAGTAAATGGCGGCCGTGCTGTGTGTGGCTTGAATGAGCGTCAAGATACCAAACCGGAATTACTCTCCAACAAGTGTCCACAATAGTTTGAAAGTACGTGGATTCTCTAACAACTCTATCCTTTATAACGCTACCTCCTTCAAGGTCAAGGTACATGAACCTCAACTCTCAAGTTCTACATTCAGTGTATGACTAACGTGGACCTCAGCTGTTAGATCCTCATCTGGCAGAAACTCAAGTATATCCGAAACAGAGTATTTCGTTGTCTCAAGCGTACATCCACGGAGACGAGGCACATACTGATGTTTTTACCTGCACAGCGAGAATGAGTATAACGTGTTTTCGTTGTACACTTTATTACGTTTAGCTAGTGCCCATGTAGTTTATGTCCACATTTATATTTTTCATGTTACATGTTATTATGTGTATGTATGTTCTTCGTGGGAGGTAGGGAGAGTTGATCTGACGAACGACAATCCATCTCGAAGCCAATTCGGCTCTTCGTCAGACGTTCTGTAGGGGCTCATTTGTAAGTTTCAATTGAGCGAATAATCCGGTACGAAGGCTAGAAACCTTGCCGAAGTTCCGATCGCTATTTTGTCCCCTTATAAACAGTATCTGTTTTTAGCTGTTTCGTCCCCACGTTTACTTGTGTTGTTTTCGTAGCTATTTTTTTACTTATACCTTAGTTTCATGATGTATTTTTTATGTGCTTATTGTGCGTCTAACCTGACTATCATTACCAGTTTTTTTTTTTACAAAACCTATGTTTTTTACACTGTGTTGTCTAATTGTCTTGTACAAGTTTCATCGCATAATTTTCATTGCATTTCTTTGCAAACAGATAACTTCTTAATTTTTTTTCCATTTTTTTTTTTTTTGATTTATGCGAACGAGTTTTCCATTCGTTGATTATATCTTGTCGTGTCAGTATTGTACTGTTGTCTGTCACGTTATTGCTTTCACACCAGTTACGAATGTTATAAATTACATTAGTTAATTATTAATATTATTGCCTATGATATAACTTGATTTTACCGTTCTAAAGACAGGAACGAAGACCACGATTTGTATGTATAACACTTTTACAAAGTAGTATTATTACATAATAATATTAAATAATGTCTACCCTTAGACTATTTTATTAAGCAAGCTAAGGCGCTTAATATACCTCCGAAGAGATTAGATCATTTTTGCTAGCACACATCTAAATATAAAGAATCTCAAACGTTGGACTCTCAAAGATTGGATGCTGAAAAGTTACATTTGGAAAATTTGAAATCTGCGGCTGAGGAAGATGGAAAGAAGAGGAAATTTATAGGTGAGGAAGAGGAGGAAGAAATGAGACTAGCCGCTGAATTAAGAAAAGAAACGATTTCAGCGAGAGGGCAGAACCAGAAACAAAAGGAGGCTGGAAGAAAGACTTAAAANTGAAATGGAAGTTAAACAAAAGGAAATGCAAAATAAACAAAAGGAAATGGAAGAAAGAAGATTAATAGCTGAACAAAATACATTACGACTTCAGCTTGAGATGGAAGAGAATGATAGAAAACGACAGCATGAACTGAAATTAGCAGAGTCAGAATATGAGAGACTTAGGTTAACTCAGGAAGCTAATTCTCAGAGAACTTTTGAAAGCCAAACTTCACCCAGACATGACCATTTTAAGGAAATTCACCTTAAATTACCAAAATTTAATCCCCCGTCTGATGACGTGATATTCTTCCTAGATAGGTTTGAGGCCACTTGTGTGTCTTATAACGTGGATAAAACACTGTATTGCACATATTTATCCAGGTTACTTACTGGGGATGCTTTAGCAGTTTATCATACTACCAGTATTAATGAGAAGAATGATTATAATGCTCTTAGAGCCGCACTTCTGAAGAAATTTCAAATGTCAGAAGATGAATACCAATTAAGATTTCGTACATTGCTACCGCAATCAAGCAGAAATTTCAGTGCTTTTCTGTCACAAATACGACTCACCCTCGAAAGATGGATCGAATTATCCAAAATTGAAAAGTCGTATGAAGGTCTCTTCGATTTACTTATGCGCGATAAGGTACTATCGTCTGTAAATCCTACATTTCTCGCATTTTTACACGAACGGAAACCTTTATCTATGAAAGACTTAGAAGAACATGCAAAAAATTTTAGCACTGCTCACCCAACCAAGGATCTGAGGAATGCACAGATTAAGAGTGAGTTGCCGGTTGCGTTTGCAGCGCAGGAAAACAATTTTTCACGCAATCGTTCTTTTAGTGCTGATAGGTATGTCAATAAGGGAGATAATTACAATTTTAACAATGATAACTTTTACAAAGGGAAGCAATTTCAACAATCTGCTCCATTTAATGTTTCTTGGAACCAAGCTCACAGATCGCGAAGATTTTGGTAACAATAATTTTAAAAATAATCAAGGACATTATAATAAACAAAACTGGAGATCAAAATCTCAGGGTTCACAAAACAGACAATATTTTTGGAAATAAACCATTAATTTAAAGCAACATCATAACGATCATTCTACAAATTATCGGACTCATCCAAATTTTAACTCAGGCAGAAACTACAATTGTGGCAATTTTAATGACAATAATCACAATCGATCGCGCCGACGAGATAGATCGTCGAGTAATACACGTAGACATTCTAATGTCGCTTTAAGTGATACACAGGCTAACATTGAACAGGGTAAAGTAGCTGAAACTCACAATGCTATGTCTTGTTCTCTTGATTGTACCCAGGTGAAAGACTGTCCAGAATGCTCGACTCTTTTCCAGCCTAAGGCGATCACGACGCTGCGTTGCGGACATACCTTGCCTAGTCTACCTGCAGTCTGTACGGCCACTGCTGTGTCAGTACACCAGGGACAGGACTCTCTTACGTTTAACAAGGGATTTGTCAATAACATTTCATGCTCTATCCTATTTGACTCAGGTTGTAGCACTGTGGGCGTCCGGACTTCGCTGATCAACCCAAGTTGTGCCACGGGCAGGGTTGTCAAGTGTGTGACTTTCGGCGGCACAGTGGAAACATTTCCCACAGCCATTATAAAACTTTATACACCATTTTTTTTCAGGACAGATCCAGGCTTGTCTTCTTCCTGACCCAATTTGTGATGTTATACTTGGTCGCATACATGGTATAAAAGAGTGTACACCACAGCAAATTGCTGAATGGGAAGAGCGACATATTCAAACTGCAAATGCAGTAGTGACTAGAGCGCAAGCTACTAATATATCGCATGATACACCTATTGAACCTACAGTTCATACTACTTGTGATGATGATGCTCCTATTTCACGGGAGTTGTTTGCAACATTGCAAAAGAATGATGATTCATTAAAAAAAATTTTTCAGTATGTGAACAAAAAGAATACCAGCAACAAACTTGCAAAATCTAAACATGACTTTATACTTAAAAATGGGATTTTGGTTAGAGTAATACGGGAAAGGATTCATCCTTATGTTATCAGATCTTAGTCCCATCCTCTATGAGATCTCGTATATTACGACATGCGCATGACTCGCAATGTGCGGGCCATATGGGTTTTTCGCGTACCAAATCCAGAGTGCTCTCGGCATTCTACTGACCAGGCGTCCATAGGGACATCACTCTCTACTGTCGGTCTTGTTTGATATGTCAGGAAGTTAAGGTACGGGGTCCATTTCATGCGGCTCCTATTCAAGCTGCGGACATCCCGATTAGACCATTTGATAAAATGGCTATAGACATTATTGGTCCGATGCTTCCATCTGCTAGAGGGCATACGCATATTCTTACGTGCATTGATATGTGCACTCGCTGGCCTGAGGCCATCCCTCTCAAGAACACTTCATCTGCCAGTGTAGCAGAGGCATTGATGTTAATCTTCTCACGCATTGGTTTTTCCACGGAAAATCTTGTCGGATCATGGGGTTCAGTTCATTTCTGAATCCATGTCTCAAGTTATGAAGACATTAGGTATAGACAGATCTCTTAGTTCTATTTATCATCCGATGTCAAATGGGTTAATTGAGCGTCTCAATAGGACACTCAAGCAGTTGTTTGGTAAGATGACCCAAGACCATCCCCAAGACTGGGATCGGGTCATACCCGCGGCTCTGTTTGCGTATCGCGAAGTACAAAATCAAGCCACGGGGTTTTCTCCATTCCAGCTTGTTTTTTGGCATGCAACCACGCGGTCCGATGTCGTTAATCCACGACTTATTGGTTGACGAGAATATTGAAGAGGAAACTCAATCCTCTTATGAGTATGTGATCTCTCTGAGAAAGAGAATCATAGATGCTTGTAGACTAGCTACTGCATCATCTGAACAAGCCAAAGAAAAAGCTCGTCTATTTGCAAACAAGTATAGACGTCTTCGCCAGCTCATACCTGGTGATGAAGCTTTTGTCTTACTACCTGCGCATAACAATCGTCTTTTAATTACCTGGAGAGGTCCTTTCAGGATCATCTCAAGAATATCCGATGTCGACTACATCGTTGATGTTAATGGTAAACATAAAACCTTCCACATTAACATGTTGAAGGAGTATTACTCACGTCCTGATTATCTACAGTCAGTGTTCCAGGCAACTGACGATCCTACACCTCCCATTCAACACTATTCTAGTTTGTCAGTCATCCAAGAAGAAGAATCTTCTTTCGATGATGTACAACTACCAATACCAGTTGTACCACTCCATTCCACTGAGAAATGGAATGATGTTACAATCTCATCTACTCTTTCGGCTGATCAACGTCAGCAAGTCTCTAATATTCTACACTCGTATGAGGATGTCCTCACTGACATCCCAGGTCATACGTCAGTCATCCAACATGACATTATTCTGACTGACGATACGCCTATTCGAGTTCGATCATATCCTATCCCTTTACACTTTCGTGATAAGGTTGATAAGGAATTGGATGAGATGCTTCAATTAAATATAACTGAACCATCTTCATCACCATATTCTTCTTCTATGGTAATCATTAGGAAGAAGGACAACAATATACGTCTTTGCGTAGATTACAGGAAATTGAACAAAGTTACAAAATTCGATGCGGAACCGTTACCTCTTTTAGACGACTTATTGGAGAGGTTATCTCATGCCACATTCTTTTCGAAATTTGACCTTTCAAAGGGCTATTGGCAAGTGCCACTAACTCCTAAAGCAAAGCCATTCACCGCTTTCTCGACGCCACGGGGTCTTTTTCAATGGAATTTTATGCCATTCGGATTAATGAATGCGCCAGCTACCTTTGTACGCATGATGCGCCGCATATTGTCTCATCGTCCCGATGTCATTACTTATATAGATGACATCTGTCTTTTCAGTGACTCTTGGCATGAACATATTCATGGATTAAAAGCTTTACTTTCTACCTTACGGGATTATAATTTAACAGCAAAACCTTCAAAGGCTTTTGTCGGTTTTCATGACATCTCATTTCTGGGTCACCGCATAGGTCGTGGTTTCATGTATACAGAAGACAGTAACGTCTCTAAAATTTTAAACATCTCAGCACCTAAGACAAAAAAACAAGTTAGGTCTATTTTAGGACTAATACAGTGCTATTCAAAATTCATCCCTCATTTGTCTACTATAACTGCACCTTTTTCGTCTCTACTGAAAAAAGGCACATCTAATGTAATAAAGTGGTCGCAGGATCACCAAACGGCGTTAGACTATATAAAACGATTTTTTCAAAAGAACCTTTTTTGAGGTTGCCTAACAAAAATCTCACTTTCATTCTTCGCAGTGATGCATCTTCTTACGCTATTGCTGCAGTTTTGATGCAGGAATATAACGGCACCTTATTTCCGGTGATGTACGTGTCCAGAAAACTTACGGAGAGCGAACTCAAATACTCCGTTCTAGATAAAGAGCTCCTTGCGTTAGTGTGGGCAATCACAAAACTGGAACGTTACCTCCTTGGCTCACACTTTGTGGTGGAATCTGATCAAAAAGCTCTTACCGCACTGAACTCGAAAAACGTAAAATCATCGAAGTCAGCGCGTTACGCTATAGCGCTTCAACCATTCAATTTTGAAATACGAGCTATTCCTGGAGTGAAGAATGTGTCGCAGACTGTTTGTCGAGATGCCCAAGCGAACTTGTCGAAACTAAACCACTTCCAGATGTTGAAACTTCCTCACCGATAACATGAATAACTGTGTACATTTTCATTGATTATACATCTATAAAGACTGATCATATAACTGAAGTATTCGTATAAATATATCTTTCAGGATATACTTACTTATGGATTATAACATTACTTCTTGTGTAGTAACGTTTTATTAGAACGGGAACAGTGGTATTAGAATAACATTTTATTAGGACTGCAACATTGGTACTACAGTAACTTTTTATTAGTATGGAAACATTGTTAAAAGCGACAAATATACATTTGTTATTCCTATGGAACATATTACACTACATATCGTGTTCGAGAATATATTTTATCGTGTATGGAACATTGAGAACATCGTCTCGTCGATTACTAACTAGTTGTAACTGAACATTGACATTGAGTGATATTGGAATTACTTAGAATATATTAGTAACTGGTTATTTGTTAGTAATTAAGATATATATAAATTACTATAATTCAATTTAATCTAATTAATTAATTATGGATCACACATATACTAACTTTCTTAGTTGTCACGTAATACCTGCATTCACGGGTCTTAGTTATGATATCTCACTGTTAAGATCACTAGTCAACCATACTAGTGATAGAAAACATTAAGTGTGTTGATTCTTAAAGTGTTTAATTTTGCATTGCTTCATTTTTGCACATTGTGTTTTCAATTTTTCTGTTTTATTGATTCTCTTGTCATTGATTATCATCAGTGTTGCTGTTCATTTTCATTTTTGAAATCATATGTTTCAAATTTTTTTTTAGAAATCTTAGTTGAATTTTATTATCATCTTTTTTTTATGGTTTTTTCATTTTCATTGTCAACTTCTTTTACTTCGAATATTACCACATCGTTCCAAAGTAGGTCGATGGTGGAAGTGTGCTTTAATGCATACTATCATTTAGTTATATTGTTTTCGTTTAATATTCTTTTCTTAAAATGATATAACTTTATGCATTTCATAAATCTTGTTGTAGTTTTGACTCACCTCTCTCGGGTACTAATTTCAAAAAAATTAATAGAATTAATTTTTTAAGGGGAGCTAATAAGGGAGCTGTTACGTACATTTATTACCTAAGGGGGTAGTCTTCGGTCCTGCCAAATGTACGCACCAGTCTCAATATAGTTATATTATTTGTGCGTTCGATTGATTCACGCACTGACGTGCACAAAGCAGTGTGAGTTGCTTTTGGACGCACGGGTAACCTAGTTGGAAGATTATGACGTCATGTTTTGTATGGGGCAGTACGGACCATTGTGATGTCCGGGGAATATTTCTTGTGTTGTGGCAAGTATGGTGGAAGCCATCCTTATTGCGATATTGGTCTTCAGGTCGAAGCCAATATGGAAAGTATTATGTAAGTTGTCGCCCCTCATATTTGTATGATTAGTGAGTGAAACGTGTAGTTTAAGGCTGCTCCTTGTATCAGTCTAGCGGGGATCCATCTTGTAATGTTATCCCTAGAATGGACCTACGGAGTTGATAGCCTCTGAGATCGATCGTGGAAGGAGGATTCCTACGACGGAAAGAAGTTAATTTGATTGCATTATTCATATGTGTAAACGCCTTTATTGTAATGCCAAAGTCGTGGCATGATTTTGAGAGGTTAGTTAAAACCTAAAGATACTAACTCAGATACCTCTTCATATATGTACCATTGAATATATTTTGAGTCTACGTTATATGGAACTATGTCTTGGATAGAAACAGTCTCTTATTGGACGAATGCGGGAGTTCGTGGTATGGGAGTACATGCTTAGTTGGATGACCCCAAGCAAGGTCAACGGACATTTTATCTAGCTTGAACATTACTGGATTCGTATTAATTGAATGTAAGGAACATGTTTGAAAGGATCCCACCACAGTACCAAACCATCATCATTCACCAGAGTATTCTTGTCATGCATTTTATGTGATTGTCCTAGTCAAGAACAGTGTATCGTAGCGTTGAACTTATGTCGTAAATAAACAATGTTAACTGTTCTACCAGCCTTCACAGTTTACTTCACTTCACGGCAGGCTTTGATTAACATGCCTGAAGTTTACATCGTTGTGTGTTGAACTTATTTGACAGTTGTGTGGATTCGCGTTTTATTATCAGCACGATAGAAAACCATCTATGGAAACTCAGAAGAAACGCTCTATCAGTAAATAAAGCACTATCAAGTATCTAACTTTAGCAGTGGGATTAAACATATGAATTCATAAAGCATTCTTACCACAAAATTTCAAGAAATATAAACAAATTACACTGACTTGCAAAGAAGTGGCCTCAGTTTCTTCTGCACTGTCCAGACTGTGAATACTTCTTTATTTAATTTTACAATTAACACAGCTGATCTC
Source organism: Oreohelix idahoensis (assembly GCA_024509875.1). Lineage (NCBI taxonomy): Eukaryota > Metazoa > Mollusca > Gastropoda > Stylommatophora > Oreohelicidae > Oreohelix > Oreohelix idahoensis. Next base: position 17,267 of record JAMPIV010007190.1, read on the forward strand.
AGCGTATTTGAATGAAAAGTTTTATTCAACTGGCAACGAATAGTGAAAGCCTTTTGCTAATATTTATTAGCACTGGCCAATCGAAAGCTTGCGACTACCAGAATTCAAATGTAGTTTTTGAAAAACAAAAATAATTCCAAACAAACTCTGCGTCTGGTAGTCGATTGGCCAGTCTGCTTTAGTTATGCCAATACAAAAAGATGTTTCGTTTTGGATTACATTTTCCTACCGCTCCCCTTTCCCTCCTAAACTCTTGTTACCCAAGCGAATTTGAATGTACCTCAATGCCTCTTTTCTAAGCTGCCGTCCCCACTAACGTTATGAAAAAAACAAGCAGGAACAACAGTCTGTCTGGTCGCGCGTCCGTAGACATTTAGTATTTTCTCAATAACTTGGCTAATTCTTAGACTACCATATTATTTAAAACATATTCGTGCTCAGTGGACTCTAAGCTATACTATCATATGATTTTTATGGTCAGTTTCATTATGGTTTAGATTTTCAATTTTGTCACCGGCAATCGTCAAATAAAATTATTACACAAGACGGCCATCTTTTCCCCCCTTTTCATCTCTCGCTACCCTGTATTTTCAAATAACTACTTGTTTTAGTGACGAGAGTAATACTACCGCGAGGAGAAAATAAAATTGTCTGCGTGTTTGCCTCTATTGGCTTTGCCGCAGCGTGTATATATGCATGGCATAATGTGTCACGCGAAGCGGGGTTTTGAGCGGCGGGTATTTGAATAGGCGTTAAATATTTGTATTTTCTCGTGTTACACTACCAAAAAATGTAAGGATTACTACTTATTACCAGCGTTAAAGTCAAAATATTACGTTAATTCAGACAGTAGTTTGGCGGCACACTTCCCAAAATCGTTAATTATAAGTCTTGCTACAGTCTCTATCAGATCGGGCAAAATGTTAAAAATGTACGTCACAAGGAAAGCGAGGTTTAAACGGCGGGGTCGGTTCTAAGCCGTTCCATGGCACAAAATTCAGCGCTATGCTGGCGTGTGAGAGGATCATAGTCAGACACAATCGGGCGGGTTTATTTATTATCATTTTATGACTAAAATCTTACTGAAATGAGCGATTATTCTCGCAGATTTTACTACAGAATCAATACAAAACACCAGAAATGATAACATGATGAATGAGATCAGATTTGAGCTTAACATCATCCAAAGGTCATCAACCATTGCCCTTCAGTTGTTACCCTTCCATTGTGGAATTGCTGGCAATGAGAAAGCAGATGCTCTATCAAGAAGTGGCAGTAAAATGGAACAATACAGCCATCCATTGCCGTATCGGGAAGCAAAAACCATCATCCATAACAAGTACAAAAACCAGTGGAAGGAGGAAGGGGATATATACAGCAGAGATGACCCAATACACCATATAAACAGATACCAACAGACCACAATGTTCCGCCTGAGAACCGGCCACTGCAGATTACTAGGACATCTCTATCGCCTCAGGATATCCCACACAAATGAATGCCCATGCGGAACAGGAATCCAAACCCCAGAACACATTCTCCAGAACTGTCCGACCCATGATGAACCGCGACGTGCGACCTGGCCAAGGGGTGCTGAGCTCCAGCAGAAGCTATGGGGCTGCCGCGCCGACCTGGTAAAGACTGTGGACTTCGTCCTGGCGACAGGCCTGCAAATTTAGCATGACTACAAACTGAACGCAGAAGAAGAAGAAGCTTCTGGAAGTGAAAAATGTAAAGCGAAGGAAGAAAAAGAAAGAAGAGATCAACTTGTGATATCAAAAACACGTACGCTTACAGAATATTTTGATGTTCATGGTGGTGGTACTCTAACCGCTGAAGCTGGAAGTACAGGAACAACTAGTACTAGTGCAGGCTGTGCAGCAGAAAATATACAGCAAAACCCAGTATACACTGAGTCTGAATGTGAAAGAATAAGTGAAACGAAGAAGTACTCTAATGATATTGGTGACTGGCCGAACAATATAGATGACTGTGAGCGTGAATATTGGATATCCAAGGGAAATGAAAAATGTCAACATGTTGATAGTGCCTTCTCTTCATCCGTGCGATTGTATGACACTGAAAAGAAAACTCGATACTGTCAGAAGTCTTATTTTACACATATTCATAAACTTACAAACAAGCAACATGCAAGAAAATAGTTATGCTATTCAGTAAGTAAAGGCGCCTATTCTGTTTCCCATGCAAGCTTATGAGTTCAGAATGTTCATCAAAGTTTACTGTGGAAGGGTTTAATGACTGGAAAAATGCAAGCAATCTATTGCGTCGACATGAAGAAAGCTCCTCACATAGACAAGCGTTCATTTCACTGTTGATGCGTAAAAACAAAGGTGAACGTGTCGATTCCCATCTTGTGAAACAAATGGACATTCAAGAAAAGTATTGGCACAAACTTCTAGAGCGAATAATTGAAGTTGTGAAGTTTTTAGCAGAACGATGCCTTTCATTTCGTGGCAGTGATGAAATTGTTGGGCCCCCTTATAACGGGAATTACTTAGGGTTGTTAGAATTACTGGCCAATTTTGACCCTTCTCTGGCAGAGCATATAAGTACTCATGCAAACAAAGGATTTGGACATACATCATATCTATCTAAAACAACGTGTGAGGAATTGATCAATCTGATTGGATCCAGCATACTGGATCACATTCTCTGTGAAGTGAAGAAATACAAGTATTATTCCGTTTCATTGGATTCTACTCCAGATATATCTAATATGGACCAGCTGACTTTGACTCTGCGCTATGTTTTGCCATCTGGACCACTTGAAAGATTTGTGACATTTTTGGATATGGAAGGTCATAGTGCTGAACAGCTTACTAAAAGTCTACTTAATTTTTTAAAGGCAAATGACATTGATATTAAAGAGTTCCGTGGTCAAAGTTATGACAACGCCAGCAACATGAGTGGCAAGTTTATAGGATTACAAGAACGAATTAAAGAGATGAATAAGTTTGCGCATTACACTCCGTGTTTTGCACATTCACTAAATTTGGTTGGAAAATGTGCTGCTGAAGGTTGTCAAGAAGCAGTCATTTTCTTTGGATTTGTAGAAATTCTGTACACCTTCTTTTCTGCTTCTACCTACCGGTGGGGTCTCCTTTCTACTGCATTATGTGCTGGCGGTACTCATAACAAGTCCCATTTGCCCTTTGTGAAAAGACTGTCAGATACCAGGTGGTCCGCTCGGGCAGATGCAACAAAAGCACTTTTACACAGCTTTTCTGCAATAAAACAAGTCTTGGATGATATTTCAGATAACAATGATCAGAAGGCAGAGTGTCGTCAACAGGCTCGTGGTCTACTTTCAACCATGATGAAGTTAGAAACAGGAATAATGATCATACTGTGGGATCAAGTATTACAGCGTTTTCAAATGACCAGTGCTTCTTTGTAATCTTCTGACCAAGATTTGAATACAGCTTGTGCACTCTATGAATCCCTGCGGGGGTATATTCAAGCTATGCGGTCTACTTTTGCAGACATAGAGCAAAAGGCCAAGGATCTGACTGAGTGCGAACATTATCAAGAACAAACTCGAAGAAAACACAAACGAAATCGAGAGTATGATGATTTCAGTGGTTCCAGCACACTTGTTGAATCTCAAACGCCTTCTCAGCAGTTTAAAAGCCGAACATTTCTTGTCCTTATTGATAGCTTGCTCTCTGCCTTGTCAAAACGCCAGTAAGCTTATCAAAAGTTAAATGATGTATTTGGATTCCTTCGTCAGTTACAATCGTTTACACCTGAAGAGGCGGTAACGAGATCATCGAATCTTATTAAATCATATCCGGAAGATCTGGAAGAAAGTCTTTGTGAAGAACTTGTGCAGTTTACAGAACTGTTGAAAACTGATCTTGCTTCTCATATTGGCACTACTCTAGACCTTGTAGAGTTACAGTTTTACCATTTGATAATTGACAATTCTTTGGAGTCTTGTTTTCCAAATGTAGAAATCGCCTTGCGCATCTATTTGTCACTAATGGTAACCAACTGCAGTGGAGAACGATCATTTTCAAAACTGAAACGTATTAAAAATGAACTAAGGAGCACCATGGGTCAAAAGAGATTGAACAATCTCACACTAATGAGCATTGAACAGAAACATCTGCGTGAAATTGTACATCCTATATCATCAACAAATTTGCTCATGCTAAATGTAGAAACATTAATATTTAAACAATAATGTTGACTGTGTTGTTACTTTTGATAATGATAATTACTATGCAAATTAAAAATGTATGTGCTCAAATATATTTGTGTTGTTTTATTGGTTTTTTTTAAATATAGGGCCCCTTTCTTAACATATGCTACAGGCCCCGTACTAGCTTAATCTGGCCCTGATAGAGATATATATTATTTTATTTATTTATTTATTTATTTATTTTTATTTTTATTTTTTTTTACCATTTTTTTTTAAATTTACTTATTATTATTATTATTATTTTTTAATTTGTTTATTTATTTATTTTATTTTATTTTTATTTATTTTTTTATTTATTTTTATTTAAATTTATTTTATTATTAATATTATTATTTATTTATTATTATTTTTTTATTTATTTTTTCATTTTATTTATTTATATATTTTTTTCCTCACTCTTTTCCAGTCCTTGTTTTCGTTATTTCTTGTTTTTTGTTTTTAATGTACTATCGACTTGCTCTTTCCGGTTTAGTGGCAGCCATCTTGCTTCACATGTGACTGGACACAAGGGAGTTTTTTCCTCTTATTTTTATAGTTTCAAGTTCTCTACTTAATTCTCATTTTCTTTCCCTCCTGTCTCTTGTTTGTCTGTCCCTGACGAAGGCCTTGTGGCCGCAACGTAGGTTTTTCTTGTCCTTCTCCTTGTAAGACGTATTACTATTTGTGTGTGTTTTTTTGTGTGTTTTTTTTTTCCTATTCAAGTGGAAAATTAGCAGTGTTTCGTGCTTTAGCAGTGTTTCGTGGACATGTGTCGTAGTGTGCAAGTATCGATTGTAATTATGAACTGTCTCACTATTTGAAGTGCAAAACGCAGAAATATTTATAAACATAATAAATTTTCAAACAAGGGGGTGCGGGGCGGGGTGTTAAAGCAAAAGACTTGTGGTTTATTGTGTTTAACTGGCTTTTATTTGTCATAACTAGTTTTTTTTATAATCCCCCCCCCCCCCCCCCCCCCCCCCCCCAATCCATGGCTGACTGACTCACAGACTGACGAAATGTTGAAAGTCTAACTTACTAACGGACTGATTCATGTACTTTTATTTAAAAAATTATTTTGTTTATAATTTTCTCTGCGTTTTGCACCTCAAATAATGTGACTGTTCCTGATTACAACTGATACTTGCACACTACGCTATATGTCCACGAAACACTGCTATAGGGACATAACTCTGATAAGGTTGATAATGTTGGATTTTTATTCCCGTTAATGATATCCACCAAAAGATAGATATAAGTGGATGGAAGCAGACATCATCATCATCATCAGTTGATAAGATCTCTATGGTGTTGTTTGCTCCACTGTAGTGTATGGAATGTCAACTTGACCTACGCAGTGGTGTGTAGACATGGATTGAGTGTACAATGTGCGAATGATGATAAGGGTTCGTGTTGTTGACAAATGTTCTTTTCTCACACTCATGTATGACTGGAAGTCATCGACACCAACGACTGTGTACCTTTTCTAAAGTTTAATTGGACGTACACACTCGACAGCACAGATAGTGACAAATCACAGGTTGGCATAATACATCATAGTACAGTGGATAAATGGTCCTGCAATGTTATGTTACATGGGCACTCATGTAGATTAATATTATAATGGACTGTCAGTAGCCAAGCCCTCAGCATCGCCCATACATATAAATCATCTGACTTCACTGACTGAGCACGTCAGCTTATAAACAATATTTCAGATGGCTTCTAAACCTAATCTCGTTTAGCGACGATTCTCCCACATAATGTTCAGCACATATTTTTTTCATATAATAATATTGAACCGCTAATAACGGGTTCTCATGTGTAGCAGTGATCTCTGGACTAAACAAGCGATAATACGGGCATCCCCTTTCTCTTCTTGAAAGTCGCTACATGTTTTGGTTCCAAGATGGCTTCACTCGTGAACTGTCACTCACGTTTGGATGCAGATAATGAATCTGTCCTAAAGTTAGTCATTCATAAAACATTGCATTGCTCTGTAGATTTGATCATGAACAATTGACTGCATTCTACAGAATATAGTGCTGCTAGGAATCGAAGTCGTTTTCATCGAGTCAAATATATTCTCTTAGACATTCAAATCGTAACTATCGAAAATGGTGGCTTCGATCGAGAGTTCATAAGAGTGTCTTTGATTACCTTGGTAGAGGAAATATGGAACTGCCATTCCTTGGCAATATGAATAAACACTGGGGTAAAGCATACACGATAGGTCTAGACGACTATCACTTTCCCCACAAATACTGAGATCACTTTTTCCCGGCGACAGGCCGACATAGGAAAAACACACAGTCCCTATCAGGACGAAGCCAAATCACACCACACTCTAGCGACACATCCGCCGAATAGCCTTTGACCTCTCTAGAGACAACAGAACATATAGTTCGACTTAGATATGTAAAGATATACAGATATAAGACAGACTCGTCCTACTCAGACAAACAATACACATAAATTCAGGCCATAGATATTCTGAAGCAAGAACAATCTATTATTACCCAAACAACGAATAAATCGCAGTAAAATGGATTTATCCGCGGAGTTTGATCGAAGAGATGGCACAACTTTCAAGGGAAGTAACTCAATAATGACTTTCCCTTAAGCACAAAAAAATTACCTATGTATAATATTGTAAGATATCAAAGACTGCACGTAACAGTCTTACCACACCTCCCGGGAAAAAAAAAAATGGAACATTTTTTTTTTTTTTTTTTGAAATACATCTAGGAGCAACGTACAATAGGCTCACAACGCATGAATAATGCGCAGATGAAAATATCAGGAATACCTATAACGCCTAATATGAGGCTAAGTCGACTTATGGAGCGACTGGTGAGAATGTGTCTCATAAACTGAGAGAAATTATTTCTCTACAAGTATATTTTTCCAGGAAGGTGTCATCAAAGTATAATACAATTCTGGCAATTACACAATGCCTAAAAAATTCATATCATCATTTCGTATTAGATATCTTAAATTTATGATTTATGAAGAAAAAATCATCAAAGCACAGCGGTGAATAAACATCCATGAACCGCTATGTAGTGATACAATCATTATATTATTAAATTACAAATGTGTATCTATCATGATATAGAAAAGGAACTACTATAGAACTAGACATATCAAGAAGTCTAAGCCCTAATAGTTATGTGGAATCATGTGGGCATCTTGACAGAATGTCTGCCATCACATTATCTGATCCACGAATAGCTCGCACAGAGAAATGAAAAGGTTGAAGAGCAATTGCATATCGAGTAGACCTCGAGCTCTTCAAATTCTTACTCTGTATAGCAGTAAGAGCTTTTTGGTCGGTTTCTACTATGAAATGTGCGCCTAGAAGGAATCTCTGTAGTTTGAGGATCGACCAAACCATAGCTAATAGCTCACGGTCTAAAACCGAATAATTCCTTTCTGCCGCATTAAGTTTTCTGGAAATATACATTACAGGATGCAGAGTTCCAGAGTACTCTTGCATTAGTGCCGCTCCAATCCCAGTGGATGAAGCGTCACTACGAAGAACGAATGTCTTATCTTTAGTGGGTAGCACTAAAATAGGTGGTGTTGAAAACAATGTTTTAATCTTATCCAGAGAGCATTGGCATTCCTGAGACCAGTGGACCACATTAGGCGAACCTTTCTTTAGAAGTGTTGAGAGAGGTGCCATGATAGAGGATAGATTCTGAATGAATCTGCCATAAAATTGAATAAGACCTAACAGACTTCTCACCTGTTTTTTAGTCTTAGGGATTGAGATGTTAAGTATCTTACTAGTATTATGGTCCTCTGTCTTTAGGAAACCATGACCAACTCGGTGGCCTAGGAAAGAAATTTCGCTAAAACCAATATAGGCTTTAGAGGGTTTCGCTGTCAGGTTGTGCTCACGCAAAGTAGACAGCAATTCATCTAACCCTGAATAGTGATCTTCCCAAGTATCGCTGAAAAGACAGATGTCGTCTAGATATGCAATGACATCTGACCGATAAGATAGGATTCGGCGCATCATGCGTACGAACGTAGCTGGTGCGTTCATAAGACCGAAAGGCATAAAATTCCATTGGAACAAACCTCTAGGTGTTGAAAAAGCCGTGAGAGGTTTGGCGCGTTCAGATAAAGGAACTTGCCAATATCCTTTAGACAAATCAAGTTTAGTGAAAAAATGAGATTTGGAGAGTCGAGTAAGTAGCTCTTCCAGTAAAGGCATAGGTTCGGCATCGAACTTCGTTACTTGATTCAATTTTCGATAGTCAACGCAAAGACGTATGTTATTGTCTTTTTTACGCACAATAACCATCGGCGAAGAATATGCAGAGGTGGATGGTTCGATTATTTTCAAATCTATCATCTCATCCAACTCTTTCTCGACCTGTGCTTGAAAATGTATAGGTATAGGATAAGGTCTAACCCTAATAGGAGTATGGTCAGTTAGAACAATGTCATGTTGAATGACATTCGTTTGTCCAGGGATGTCAGTGAGTACATCCTGAAATGTTTGCAACATAGTTGAAACTTGTCGCTGTTCTCCTAGAGACAAATCAGGAGAGACAGTAACGTTCTTCCATGATTCACTGGAATGAAGTGGGATCATTGGAAGAGGAAGATTTACATCTGAAAAAACTTGTTTCCTCATCCTGTATCACGGACAGTGATGAGTAATGACCATGTTGTACTGGAGAATTGTCCGTTGCTTGGAAAATGGGTTGCAAATAATCCGGACGTTCATGGAATTCAGTAAGCATATTGATGTGGAAGGTTTTATGCTTCCCATCAATATCGACAATATAGTCGACATCGGAAATTTTCGATATTATATCGTACGGACCTTTCCAAGAAATAAGTAATCTGTTTTCCCTACAAGGTAGTAATACAAATGCTTTGTCACCAGGACAAAGTTGTCGTAAGCATCTCTTCTTATTGGCAAATTGCCTTGCCTTCTGTTTCGCAAATTCAGAAGAAGAAGTTGCTAATTTGCATGCTTCGATAATTTTTTGTCTCAACGCGATGACATATTCGTAGGATGACTTTGTGTCATCGTCAATATTGTCAGATGTTATGAGATCGTGAAGCAACGACATAGGGCCACGCGGACGCGCGCCAAAGACGAGTTCAAAGGGAGAAAATCCCGTATGTTCATTGGGTACCTCTCTGTAAGCGAAGAGGGCCGCAGGTAAAACTCTGTCCCAGTCTTGAGGATGATCCTCAGTTATCTTCCCCAGTAAGTTTTTAAGTGTTCTATTAAGGCGTTCGACCATACCATTAGACATTGGATGGTAGATACTACTTAAAGATCTATCTATCTGCAGGGTAGACATTACTTGAGACATGGTATCTGATATTAGTTGGGTGCCATGGTCTGACAATATCTCTCCGGGGAACCCCAGACGAGAAAATATAAGCCAAAGAGCATCTGCAATATCAGCAGTAGTAATGCTCTTCAGAGGAATAGCCTCTGGCCAACGTGTGCACATATCAACACACGTCAAGATAAACTGATGTCCTCTGGCAGACTTGATCTTAAATGGACCAATAATGTCTATGGCCATTTTTTGAAACGGCCGAATAGGAATGTCCGCCGCCTGAATGGGTGCAGCATGCCGTGGACCTTTGGATTTAACTTCCTGACATACTTTACAAGATCGACAATAAATACGTATGTCCTTGTTTACCAATGGCCAAAAGAAAGCCGCAAGGACTCTTGACTTAGTACGGGAAAAACCCATGTGTCCAGCACACTGAGAGTCGTGAGCGTGCTGCAAAATTTTAACTCTCAAATTCTTGGGAACCAGGATTTGAGAATGACTTGACGTAATGGAGTCTTGAACCATACGTACAAGTACGCCATTCTTCTTTGTAATCCACGATTTACGACTTGTGTCCTTATTCGGATCACCTTTAGTTGCAAGAATGAAGAATTTCTTCAGAGTGGGATCATCTTCTTGCTGTTTTATAAACGAGTCACGAGAAATTACCAAGGGATTATCTTGGTTATGCACTTCATTATCTTCAATAGATGAAGTTTGAGGCACATTAAGAGTCTGAGCTCTAGTGACTACAGCGTTAGCAATCTGCATGTTTTGCCTTTCCCACGTGGAAATTTGTTGCGGAGTGCATTCCTTGACTCCATGAATGCGACCGATGATGAGGTCAGCGATCGGATTCGGAAGAAGACATGCGTGTACATCTCCTGTAAAGAAAGGAGTAGCAATCCTAATGATAGCAGTAGAGTATTTCTCTAATGTGCCGCCAAATGTTACACATTTGACTACTTGTCCAGTGGCACGGGAAGGATCTACGAGTGACTGCCTAACACCAATTGTGGTGCATCCAGAATCAAATAGCACAGAGACTGGATTGTTATTCACTAAACCCTTATGTAAGACAAGAGAACCTCTTCCATCATGCGCGACTGATGCCGGAAGAGCAGGAAGAGGATGGCCACAGCTTAAAGTAGACACTGTGGTTGGCTCAAATAACGTTTTGCATTGGGGGCACTGAGATGCTCTCCCAAAATCAAAAGCGGCACATGCCATATTACTAGCATCATTATTATCTTTACTCTGTTTATAGGCTTCATGGGACTCTTGTTGTACAGAGTTTGCCTGAAAATGTGGTTTATGTCTTTTGTTTTGAGATCTACCTCGGTTATTATCACCTCTGTAGTTATTGTTACCTCTATTGTAACCCCTATTTGGGTTTGAGTCATAGTTCCCTTGGTTACCATTATCATATTCATTATAATGAGTATCTCTGTAATTATGATCTTGTTGACTCCAAGACGGATAACCCTGATAGTTTCTATAATTACTTCCTCTACGGAAATTCCTATAATTATGACCACCCCTGTGTCGAGAGCTATCAGGTCGTCTCCAGTTCTTTGAAGAAGAACCCTGAAATGATTGGTTACCTTGGTTTTGATAACTATTATGGTTACCTTTTTTATCAAATCTGTTTTGAGGTCCCTGAAATCTGTGTGAATAATTGGGATTGTATGGTGTTGCTGAAGCAACTGGCATACTCTCCTTAATCTTAGTGTTGCCAAAAGTCACGTCGGGGTGTGCAGTGACATATTGGGAACAATATTCTTCCATTTCTTTTAGAGATTTGGGTTTACGCTCATGTATAAATTCAAGGAAAGGTTTGTTCACACATGACATAATCTTATCTCTGAGCAACAAATCCATAAGTCCTTCATACGTTTTTTCTGTTTTGGAAAGCTCAATCCAACGATCAACTGTGAGACGTGCCTTTGCAGTGAATTCTGAGAATTCTACACCCGTCTCAGGTACCATCGTCTTAAATAAAAGGCGATAGCCTTCCTCACTTAGCTGATATTTTTTTATCAAAGCCGCCCTAATGACATCATAATTATCCTTATCTGCTTCTCCTACAAGGCATAATCTAGTCAAAGATTCACCTTTCAAGTTTTCTGATAATTGATTAGCGTATTGTGATTATCCACATTATGTGTACGACAAGAACGTTCAAATCTATCCAGCCAGAATGTAATATCGTCACTGGACTGATTGAACGGTGGAACCTTAACCTTGTAAGTAGAAGGTTTACCATTACCACTAGATGCCTGATTAACATTACTCATACTTGTCAATCTCAATTTCTCCAACTCAAATTCATGTTCTCTTATTGCTTTTTTCTCTTCAGCATCTAATCTTTTTTGTTCAGCCTCCCTGTCTAATCTTTTTTGTTCAGCTTCCCTGTCCAATCTTTTTTGTTCAGCTTCACTGTCTAATCTTTTTTTTGTTCAGCCGCAGCTTCTCTTTCTAATTTTTTTTGTTCAGCTTCAAATCTCCTTTCCTCCATCTGCATCTGCAATTTCTTTTGTTCAGCAGCAGCCTCAGCTTCTCTTTCTAATCTTTTCTCTTCCGCCATAGCTTTTCTTTCTTCTGCAGCTAATCTTTTCTCTTCTGCCATAGCTCTTCTCTCTTCTGCAGCTAATGCTTTGTCATATTGAGCAACTGCCCATTGTTCTAATTGTTGACCAGTTTTATCAAGGGCTTTCCCTTGTATAATGAAGTATTCTAATGTAGACATGGTGTCTAACAATAATACTAATCACCTGAAATAATAATAATACCACAAGTTCTCAATGACTTGATTAATCAGTATACTATCCCAATATCTGTGGGTCACAAGCCTTTAATAAGGTCTTGTATAATAGTAATAATAATCAGGTACTGGTTTATACCATAATCCAAGTGCAGTGCACAGGCAATTGTGTCTTATGAAATATACCTATATAAAACATATGTCAACCAACAGAATACATAAAGTACAAATAGGACTGACAATACAAGAACGTTTGCAGAAATCAAAATAAATCAAATAGGGAAATCAATGAAAATAATCACTGAATCTGCAAAGAATAACAACACAAATGACGTCACAATATATGAATACAAATTGTGAATAGAACTGAAAGATAGAAAAGAGTAGACCAACAAATTACAAACAACTCAAAACAAAACTAAAGAACAAAGAAATATTACAAAAATAACAATAATTACAGTCTTCACAGCTAACACAAAAGCAACAGTTGTCGCAGCAAATTTTCAATCAAGAAAATTGCACCTATAGAAAACGCCCACAACGGACCCTCTATGACGTGGGATATTCTGTTGTGAGGACGCCGCCCAACCTTAAACACAACCCGCTGACATAGAAACTAACATACTATACAAACAAATAACATGTAAACATAAATATATATAAATTATGTGTATGATAGTATGTGTTGCAAAATAGGCTCAGTTTTACAGTAATGGCAAAGTTATTTTTATGAACATAAACAAACTGCCACTTTATTCAATTAAACATTCTGGCCTTAAATATTAAAGTTCATATATGGAAAACAAGAAGATCCATCGATGAAAATAGGACTTCTTAGTACACAAATACTGTCTTCCTGTTAACATTGACAAGAATTGATCCAACTGTTCTGTGAAACTCTGTAATGTCTAATGTAAAACTGTCAACAACGCTGGCCTACATACTGCATTCACTTGACAGGTCACGTGACGAAGTGTTGACAAAGAGCAAACCAATACTGCAAGTGTGTCGTATCAGCCACAGGAAACGGTCTGGTATCGGTAATCTGTTGACTTCTGAACTTCTGCGAGGTCAAACCCAGAAAGCTGGTCCACCAGTTGATAAGGTTGATAATGTTGGATTTTTTTTTCCCGTTAATGATATCCACCAAAAGATAGATATAAGTGGATGGAAGCAGACATCATCATCATCATCAGTTGATAAGATCTCTATGGTGTTGTTTGCTCCACTGTAGTGTATGGAATGTCAACTTGACCTACGCAGTGGTGTGTAGACATGGATTGAGTGTACAATGTGCGAATGATGATAAGGGTTCGTGTTGTTGACAAATGTTCTTTTCTCACACTCATGTATGACTGGAAGTCATCGACACCAACGACTGTGTACCTTTTCTAAAGTTTAATTGGACGTACACACTCGACAGCACAGATAGTGACAAATCACAGGTTGGCATAATACATCATAGTACAGTGGATAAATGGTCCTGCAATGTTATGTTACATGGGCACTCATGTAGATTAATATTATAATGGACTGTCAGTAGCCAAGCCCTCAGCATCGCCCATACATATAAATCATCTGACTTCACTGACTGAGCACGTCAGCTTATAAACAATATTTCAGATGGCTTCTAAACCTAATCTCGTTTAGCGACGATTCTCCCACATAATGTTCAGCACATATTTTTTTCATATAATAATATTGAACCGCTAATAACGGGTTCTCATGTGTAGCAGTGATCTCTGGACTAAACAAGCGATAATACGGGCATCCCCTTTCTCTTCTTGAAAGTCGCTACATGTTTTGGTTCCAAGATGGCTTCACTCGTGAACTGTCACTCACGTTTGGATGCAGATAATGAATCTGTCCTAAAGTTAGTCATTCATAAAACATTGCATTGCTCTGTAGATTTGATCATGAACAATTGACTGCATTCTACAGAATATAGTGCTGCTAGGAATCGAAGTCGTTTTCATCGAGTCAAATATATTCTCTTAGACATTCAAATCGTAACTATCGAAAATGGTGGCTTCGATCGAGAGTTCATAAGAGTGTCTTTGATTACCTTGGTAGAGGAAATATGGAACTGCCATTCCTTGGCAATATGAATAAACACTAGGGTAAAGCATACACGATAGGTCTAGACGACTATCACTTTCCCCACAAATACTGAGATCACTTTTTCCCGGCGACAGGCCGACATAGGAAACACACAGTCCCTATCAGGACGAAGCCAAATCACACCACACTCTAGCGACACATCCGCCGAATAGCCTTTGACCTCTCTAGAGACAACAGAACATATAGTTCGACTTAGATGTGTAAAGATATACAGATATAAGACAGACTCGTCCTACTCAGACAAACAATACACATAAATTCAGGCCATAGATATTCTGAAGCAAGAACAATCTATTATTACCCAAACAACGAATAAATCGCAGTAAAATGGATTTATCCGCGGAGTTTGATCGAAGAGATGGCACAACTTTCAAGGGAAGTAACTCAATAATGACTTTCCCTTAAGCACAAAAAAATTACCTATGTATAATATTGTAAGATATCAAAGACTGCACGTAACAAACTCCAAGTGAGTATTCTATATGGAACAATCAGCAACGTTATTTTGGAGATTACCACATATCAAATCAGTGCCAGACACCAATAACAAATATCACATCTGAGCTCGAATACACTTTTCACAGGTTTATTATTTTGTGATTTTCTAACAAATGAAATCAATACGGTGCCAGGTTAGAACTTAAGCCCACCATTAGAATATCCTAGGGGACAATGATCTCTAACAGCAGACAATTTAACCGTGAAACTTTCTCAATATGGTCGCCGCTAAAGTTGATGGATTTCAAATCTGATGGCAACTAGAAACTGATGACAACTGGAAACTGATGGCAATCTCTTGTTCCAAGCAATTAATGGACTTGACGTAAGTCTGACAGGTTTTTCTGCATTACTATCTCATTATCTTTGAACCTCAAGATGATCACACATATACAGTCTCATCTCTCTATCTCGCTCTCTCTCTCTCTCTCTCTCTCTCTCTCTCTCTCTCTCGTTCTCTCTCTCTCTCTTCAAATCATTGTCTAATGTACTGTATGGAGGGTTTGGATTTTATTTATTTGTTTTTTGTCGTTTGTTTGTTGTTGTTTTTTTTCCTCATTACTTTGGTTTTTAAACGTACTTACTTTTGATTATCATTGAAACTATAAATGTATGCTGTTATATTACATTTATAATGTTGCATGCCTTTAAATTAATGCTTAAATTAACATGTGGGAATGAAATGGCGCAGTATGCAAGATAAGAGACAGACAGAGATAGAGAGAGAGAGAGAGAGAGAGAGAGAGAGAGAGAGAGAGAGAGAGAGAGAGAGAGAGGGGGGGGCAGAATGTTAGACGGGCCTGCGCGCCCAGTTCTTAACCCATTCAAAATAAAGTTCTATCTATCTATCTATCTATCTATCTATCTATCTATCTATCTATCTATCTATCTATCTATCTATCTATCTATCTATCTATCTATCTATCTATCTATCTATCTATCTATCTATCTATCTATCTATCTATCTATCTGTTTGTCTGTCTATCTATCCATCTATCTATCTATCTATCTGTCTGTCTATTTGTCTGTCTGTCTATCTGTCTATCTCTCTCTCCTACCCACCCATTTTTATCTTTAAACATTTGAACAAATAAGTGGGATGACTCATGTTTTACACAATCAATCATCTAGTGCACTCAACAGTCTTCTCAAGACAATAACATAACCTTATTCATCTTGGGTCGCTCTTATTGAACGTCATCTAATTCTCTAATAAAGTTGGCGGCCTGTCTCATGCTTCTCTCATTCGTTTTCATTTAAACAAATTTATTTCTCTCATAAAATTGGAGGTCTGGTCTCAGGTCTCTCCGAACGCACTCATTTAACCAAATTTATTTTTCGTCATAATGTTGCCTGTCCGTCTCAGGCTTCTCTCATTGCTCTCATATTACTACAATTACGTCTCTAATAAGTTGGCGATCTGTCTCAGGCTTCTGTCATTGCTCTCATATAACTACAATTACGTCTCTAATAAGTTGGCGATCTGTCTCAGGCTTCTCTCATTGCTCTCAATTAACTACAATTACGTCTCTAATAAGTTGGCGATCTGTCTCAGGCTTCTCTCATTGCTCTCATATAACTACAATTACGTCTCTAATAAGTTGGCGATCTGTCTCAGGCTTCTCTCATTGCTCTCATATAACTACAATTACGTCTCTAATAAGTTGGCGATCTGTCTCAGGCTTCTCTCATTGCTCTCATATAACTACAATTACGTCTCTAACAAGTTGGCGATCTGTCTCAGGCTTCTCTCATTGCTCTCATATAATTACAATTACTTCTCTAATAAGTTGGCGATCTGTCTCAGGCTTCTGTCATTGCTCTCATATAACTACAATTACTTTTCTCATAAGTTGGCGATCTGTCTCAGGCTTCTGTCATTGCTCTCATATTACTACAATTACGTATCTAATAAGTTGGCGATCTGTCTCAGGCTTCTGTCATTGCTCTCATATAACTACAATTACTTCTCTAATAAGTTGGCGATCTGTCTCAGGCTTCTGTCATTGCTCTCATATTACTACAATTACGTCTCTAATAAGTTGGCGATCTATCTCAGACTTCTGTCATTGCTCTCATATTACTACAATTACGTCTCTAATAAGTTGGCGATCTGTCTCAGGCTTCTCTAGTTGCTCTCATATAACTACAATTACTTCTCTAATAAGTTGGCGATCTGTCTCAGGCTTCTCTCATTGCTCTCATGTAACTACAATTACGTCTGTAATAAGTTGGCGATCTGTCTCAGGCTTCTCTCATTGCTCTCGTATAACTACAATTACTTCTCTAATAAGTTGGCGATCTGTCTCAGGCTTCTCTCATTGCTCTCATATAACTACAATTACTTCTCTAATAAGTTGGCGATCTGTCTCAGGCTTCTGTCATTGCTCTCATATAACTACAATTACGTCTCTAATAAGTTGGCGATCTGTCTCAGGCTTCTGTCATTGCTCTCATATAACTACAATTACTTCTCTAATAAGTTGGCGATCTGTCTCAGGCTTCTCACATTGCTCTCATATAACTACAATTACTTCTCTAATAAGTTGGCGATCTGTCTCAGGCTTCTCACATTGCTCTCATTTAACTGAATTTCTGTATTTCTTAAAGTTGGCGCGCTCTTTTGTGCAACTGTCACTACCATTCAGTTTATACGACAAATGGGTTGATGATGATCGTACTGTCAAGTAGAAGATTGCGTCTGACTGTGGGCGATCTCTATACCATTTTTCTTTGAAACTATTTTTTTAATCAGTGCTTTTATCTCTTCATATTTTTGTTTCTGTCCTCAGTTGTCTTTCCTCCTTCTATGGCAGGTCGATCTCATTATCATTTCCATATATCTTGCAGTAGGAAAGAATCCATTGTACTTTCATTCGATAAACTTATTACAAATAATAATAACAAACAGAAATTGATTTCTCATTTTCTAACAAGGCTCTTCTAGCTCATGAAAAAAAAATAATGATAAACCAGCAGACTACACATCTACTTTTTGTTTCTCCAATATCGTCTGCTTCTTTGTCAAATTTATCCTTACAAATTACCTTCTTCATCTGCTTCCATTGATTCCTCTTTGTGTATGTATGTGTATATGTTTTTCATTAGTGCATGCAGTGTTAATATTAACTACTTACTGTTGACATTAAGAATGTATTAGTTTGAAAATACAATAGAATTGTATTGTTGCAGTGCAAAAATGTAAAAAAAGCAATAATGTCTATTTCTTTACCCTAAGAAAATAAAGATTTCGTTCTTTCGTCTGCTCTTTCTTCCCCGCCTTACATCTTAGCACGCCATCCACGATTTCTCGCACACAGTACTCCATTATCAGAACCACTTTTTACATGGTGCATTAGCTTTCCTTGTCAACGTGCAGTCAAGCAAGTAGTGCTTTAACTTTGAGCAAGGCAAAAACTCTATGGTCGACATTAAGTTCATCGGTGTGTTTGCTGTAGACACATTTTACAAGTTTTATCCTGAACATTACTTTTTTTTTATATTATTTCCTTTTGTCAAATGGTTTGTTTGTTCATAAGCCGCCTTAAGAAAATGCATGTTTGCATGTGACAATGGAAACGGGGCTAAACAATACAAAGCACTTTACGAGGATTTGAAGCCAAACCTTAAGAAGGCATTTTTTTTCTTCGCCTTTTTTTTTTTAATGAAGAGACGTGGCAAGAAAAATAGAGAAAAGAAAAAACAAAAGTCCAAGAATATAGAGCAATAAAGGGCGTTGGACTAAGAATCAATCGAAGGAGATGGAGATGGTTCGGTCGCATACTAAGCGTGAAAACCGAAAAACTTAAAAGACTAATAATTGACTGGGCTGTAACAGAAGCAGGGACAGAAAGTAGATTTCAAGTTACATGGGGATGAGCATTTGATTTAGAAGTCAGCGTGGAAGAAAGACAACACGAGAGGAACGGAAACAGGCCTAAGACTGGCTTTGATAAGAGTTTTTGTCTATGAGCCTCCATCATATTCACCACTGGTTTGCGTGAGGAGAATGAAAGCAGTACTTTACAGCATGCCTGGTATACACAGTACCCTCAAGAAGAAAAAGGAGAGTTATCAATGGGATAATCTAAAGATGTTATAGTCTTGGGATGTGATGGTCTCGCAATTTTTATTGTCTCAAGATGTGACAGTCTTGAGTTGTTACAGTCTGCAGGTGTCATAGTCTTGTGGTGTGAAAGTCTATACATGTGATCATCCTGAGTTGTGATAGTCAATAGATGTGATCGTTCTAAGTTGTGATAGTCTATAGATGTGATAGCTCTAAGCTGTGATAGTCTATAGATGTGTTCTAAGTTGTGATAGTCTACAGATGTGATCGCTCTAAGTTGTGATAGTCTATAAATGTGATCGTTCTAAGTTGTGAGTCTATAAATGTGATCGTTCTAAGTTGTGATAGTCTATAAATGTGATCGTTCTAATTTGTGATAGTCTATAGATATGATCACCCTAAGTTGTGATAGTCAATAGATATGGTCACCTAAGTTGTGGAAGTTTATAAATATGATCGTTCTAAGTTTTGATAGTCTATAAATGTGATCGTTCTAAGTTGTTATAGTCTATAAATGTGATCGTTCTAAGTTGTAATAGTCTATAGATATGATCACCTTAAGCTGTGATAGTCTATAGATTTGATCACGCTAAGTTGTGATAGTCTATAAATGTGATCGTTCTAAGTTGTAATCGTCTATAGATATGCTCACCCTAAGTTGAAACAGTCTATAGATATGATCACCCTAAGTTGTGATAGTCTATAAATATGATCGTTCTAAGTTGTGATAGTCTATAACTGTGATCGTTCTAAGTTGTAATAGTCTCGATATATGCTATGATAGGCGTGACATGCGACAGCCTTGAGATGTGGTAGTCTTGAGATGAAAATAGGCTATAGATGTGACAGTCTTGAGATGTGGTAGTTTACAGATGTGATAGTCTTAAGGTGTAGTAGTCTATAGATGTGATAGTCCCAAGATGTGATGGCCTGGACATGTTATGGTTTAGAGGTGTGATGGTCTCGCAATTTTGATGGTCTCAAGATCTGGTAGTCTTGAGATGTAATAGTCTACAGATGTGATGTTCCCCAAATGTTGTAGTCTTGAGATGCCATAATCTTGCCATGTAATAGCCTGGAGATGTTATAGTGTCGAGACGTCATAAAAATTAAATACGTATGTATTTACCAGAATAATACCCAACAAAAACAACCAAAAAAAACAAAAAACAAAATAAGAAAGAAAAACCAAAAATGTCATAGATGAAGGAAAAAAATAATGTAAAGGTGAGGAAAGGTAAGGATCCCGTTACACGCCTATTGAGGCATATTGGGAATACGGTATTAGGTCCGTATTTTCTTGACCATCGGCACACGAGGGGTGATGTGGTCAGCATCCCGCCGGCCGCCTTAACCTTCCCAGAGTTGTTCTAGTACCCAATTCATGAGGCTGGGTCGACCCCGGAGCCGTTTGCTGTCTAAAAAATCCCACCTCAACTGGGGATCGAACCATGGACCATCGAGCTAGGAAGCCAGTGCACTAACCACTGTGCTACCGCCGCGGCTAAAATGTCCAACAGAAGAAACGGTAAACATAGCAAAGAAGAAACGGTAAACATAACAAAGAAGAAACGGCAAACATAGCAAAGAAGAAACGGCAAACATAGCAAAGAATAAACGGCAAACATAGCAAAGAAGAAACGGCAAACATAGCAAAGAAGAATATAAAAGTATACATCTATGAAAAGCAAATGCCTCATTGCAAAAAGCAAATGCATCTTTGCAAAAAGCACATGCATCATTGCAAAAAGCACATGCATCATTGCAAACGTAACAAATGTGGCTGAACAATGAATGCTAAAAAATATAGATTAACATTACACTAGTGACACAAAACCTGCAACAACAGAGTTTTGGAACTAACAAGCAAAACAACACACTTCAACACAGGATGTTCGAAATGGAAGGATAATGGAAGGATAATGGAGAAAGATCAGTTTAAAGATGAACTTACAAAGGTCAATTATATCGATGCAAACGACTAGAAATAACAGATTGCAGCAAGGAGGAGCAATCACGGACAGCCCCACCAAAAAAAAAATAAAATAAAATAAACGGAAAATGGTGATGTAAGAATTTTCACTTGGAGGAGGAGGGAAAATATTTGCAGGGCGAAGTATTGGATCCTAAAATGTTAAAATGTGTTTTGAAAATACTGTTATTTTGTTTTAAAGGCTAAAGGACACGACAATTATGTCTCGCACATCAGTCTGTGCGATGAAGATATCGTGTTACTATTAAGAGGTTTATTTGATACCCACTAGTTGCAATTATGCTGAAATTTTGATTTGATCGTAAGCTTGAGACTGGGTTTAATAGACGGGTGGAGATTTTTATGAATAAATACGGTATTAAATACAATTGGAATAAGATAAGACGAGAAGATGCAGATGTAGGATGGTCCCATCAAAAACAAACAAAACACTCACTATAAGTAGAAGTAACAAGTAAATAAATGCCAAAAAACACACGAAACTAACTGAAAGTAACAAGTAAATAAATGCCAAAAACACACGAAACTAACTGAAAGTAACAAGTAAATAAATGCCAAAAAACACACGAAACTAACTGAAAGTAACAAGTAAATAAATGCCAAAAAACACACGAAACTAACTGAAAGTAACAAGTAAATAAATGCCAAAAAAAAACACGAAACTAACTGAAAGTAACAAGTAAATAAATGCCCAAAAAAAACACGAAACTAAGTGAAAGTAACAAGTAAATAAATGCCCCCAAAAAAACACGAAACTAACTGAAAGTAACAAGTAAATAAATGCCAAAAAACACGAAACTAACTGAAAGTAACAAGTAAATAAATGCCAAAAAAACACGAAACTAACTGAAAGTAACAAGTAAATAAATGCCCCAAAAAAACACGAAACTAACTGAAAGTAACAAGTAAATAAATGCCCCCAAAAAAACACGAAACTAACTGAAAGTAAAAAGTAAATACATGCCAAAAAGACACCAAACTAACTGAAAGTAACAAGTAAATACATTGAGTAAATAAGCTGATAGTTTTGTAAGGATGTTCTTGCTCTGTAATCCCCAAGGTAAGAGGGATAGAAGAAGATAAGAAAAACACCTGGAGACGGAAATTAGGTCAAGACGTAAAGGAGATAAAGAAGACAGGTAAAGATCTCGAATGAATATCACAGGACAGATGGGCGTGGCCTACGTTTCTACTCGGTCATGCTCTACGGGAGAACTGAAGAGTGACGAATGAATACCTGGATGAAATAAGGTATTACTTTCTTTCAGTTTCGTCCTTGGCACAACCAGCTTCAAATGGTACCTTGTTTGACAGGAGAATATCAGACAAGAGAGAGTCAATGCAATCAAAGTGTATGGCTAACGCCAAAAGTAAGATCAAATCGTAAGATGTAAGACACTAAACGAATGTTTTAAATCACCTTTTCTATTTCTTCTTCTTCTTCTTCTTCTTCGTTCACCCTGAAAAGGACGGTGGTTGCGTTGTGTCTGTTTACAACGTAGCTGTGATATCTGCACCTTTCGGTCGACACATCCGACTTCTGTGTAGTGAAATTGACAGAGATACAACGGTAAAATACCTCCAAGGATAACATTTAAGGATAAAAACATAATGCGTAGGCTGCGAATAGTACATGATCGCCTAGACCGCGGGTCATCATCCTCCATAATAATTGACTTGCTAGGCAGGAGGGGAACGGCGGATCAAAAAGGAAAAAAATATGACTGGAAAGATTGCGTGAGACTAGAAAGGCTAAGGAGACGCAATTGGGGGGGAAACGGAGAAAAGTCACGTTTCCCAAGTTGACATAAAAAAGTAAGCAACTCGACAGAAGGGACCATAGATATGTTACGCCACAGTCATTTATTGGACGCTTTTGCAATACCAAGCCCTTGATTTGAATTCAGCGGCTAAAACGCAGATGTTTGGAATATTACAAAATTTAAAAAGTACTTTTTTCTTAATATTAATGTTAGGAATATAAAAATTAGCTGGCCGGATGGCCCATTCTGAGCAGTGAACTAATAGGTTCTTAATTTTACAAACGGATAGATAATATTGAAGATAATGACAAAAGACAGTGTTGTTCACATCACCGACAGACTGTATTGAATCTAAAAGTGTCGCTATTTGCAAAAAAAAAAAAACACGACCTCGAGACGCAGGTGTTCAAATCTACTAGTATGGAAGAGAAGGGATAATTGTGGTGGCTGTGTCTAAAAATAACTTTTAACGACAAAATTTTGGAGGGGAGAGAAAGGTTGGTTCAAAAATCGGGTACATTTTTGTAGAAACACAAGTAGAGACGGACAGACTAACAGATAACCATCCATACTTGACTGAAGCATGACTGAAATGACTTTAGTGTAGGAAATTTGAAATTCAAAAAAACCTAGGCAGTGATTGGCCACAGACAAGCATATTGTCGGCGCTTAGACGCGGATTTGGGGTCATTTCTCAATAGTTGTTCAGTGATAGACACAGATTTTAAAGTGTGGTGATTTCCATATGAAAGAAAGTGCAAGAAGTTTAGGGACGCCATACTATAGCCAGCAGCTCAGCTGAGTTTTGCTAGCAATTCTGTGTTATTTATTCATAATCTGGTAAGATTGAAATTATTTCCTTATATATTTTGAATATTGTTTCATGTTTGAGTGATTTGATACTGCCATATCGAAATCTAGCCTTACAAACAAGTAGGGATTTGCTCTAGACCCCCCGCCCTAGTCAGGGTCTAGGGACCAACAATGTACATAAACTCCAGCAAGGGTTAGGCAAGACAGATCAAGTGTTGAGAATAATGAAACATATTGCCTATCCTCTTTTAGGGCAGAAAACTAATAAATATTTTTCAGAATCTATAGTCTGGGAGGATCTATCTGATGTAAAACCACCATGGTAAATGTGCTGTTTGGTCAGAGAGATCTGACCTGTCTGTATGATGTGGTTGTTGTGTCAGTGTTGTGTCCAGACGTGGGTAGAGAATAGATTTTGACACATGGCCCATACTTTGATTGCAGAGCTGTGAGTTTCTGTTGTCAACAAAGCAGTGTCTATTCAGTTGGTGACTTTACTCGAGTGTATCTGTGCAGTACTTGTGACAGAGACCACCATTATTGCCCGCCAGCACGGAGAGGTGGGACCACCTGATTTCAGCACCAGAGCTACAACTACAAGATGAGTGAGCCTCTGGTCTGCTGGACATTCACCAACGCTGTGTAATTACTAATACCCCCATAAAAATTCCCACCATTTTCTGGACACTGTGTAGTCAATATAGACAGGTGTGATGAGGCCACCCCAACAGCACAAACATTAACTATCCTCCCAAGTAGATGACTACTAGAACATTTTAATAAAACTAACTAGTATAGTACATATACATGTACACTATTGCATTTATGATATAATATTCCATGCATTTCTTTCATAATCTCTAAATCCTTTTAAGTTCTGGTCAACCTAAAAAATTGATCCAGAACAAAATAAATGTAATTCTATCAAAAAATTTTACACACGTGAGTTAGTTCAGTGTATTTTAACATTTATTAATATTAGTAGTCTTGTTAAATATCTGTGGGTATATTCCCATTTCGATCCACACTCGCTCAGCCAGCCTGCACAGCTGCAGACTGTTTCCAGGACCACCACGTGGAGGTGGAGTGCGGTCTTGACCAGCTCTGGTTCGCTGGTCCTGACGCAGGCAGTCAAGCTGAGTCGCTGACTGCGGTCTCTATTGCTGCGTCTTGAGGTCCCATCTTTTCTATTTAAAACAGGCGCTTCCATTTTTGTGTGTGCCATTGTTAGGTAACTAGTGATGTATCATACTTTTCTGTAAGAAATGTTTCTTAAAGAGCTGCGCACGATCATTGAAGTCTTCGGGTTTTACCGATAGAGGTCCCCTTCAATTATCTTTGCGCAGACTTTAGGAAAGAAGTAAAATGCGTTGTTAAGGATGACGTCAGAGTGAAAGTGTGAGGTCAGTTAGAGAGTGGACGTTGGTCGGGTCCGTTAGAAAGACAAGGTGTCCATTTTAGTTGTGTGCAGATTTCATATTATTCAGGATTTGTGTAATTCTGAGGCCTCTCAAGTACCTATGGGGATCAAAGTTAAAACACACACAGTTTATCTGCAGTTTATATTAGAAAAGGCCGACAACGGAAATATAGGCAGTATGAATGACATGGGCAATTACTGAAGATGCCGGACATAGAATGTCAGAGAGTGAGGCCTGAATTGATATGTATACAGTTCGCTCTGTTGTATTTTATCTTACAGATTAAACCTTGGACCGTCCTGGCCGGGTCTATTCATTAAATCCATGTTGTGTAAATCTGTACGTCAGTCCACCCTGTGAGAAGTGTTAAGCATCAGCTGTCATGGTTTCACAACAACGTTTTACGACCTACAACCTTTATCTCACTTGACATTTAAGGACCACTTCTTCCATTAATCTTTGCTCGAAACACCCTCAGCGTCATCACTGATTCTGCAAGGCTTCTTTACCTTTTACTTTATCTTCTATATTTTTGTGTATACGGTAAAAATGTTTGTAAACCTAGCAATAATTTTTCATGAAGGATAATTTATAAAACTAGTTTACACAAGGACTGGGGTGCGGCAGGGTGCCTCTTGTCACCATTTCTGTTCTTACAGGCTGTAGCTTGTGTTAGGAAAGCTGCGACATCAGGCAACAGAAATGTGTATGAGTGAACTCTGACGGGACAGCTGGCCGATGTAGATTTTGTCGATGATATGACTCTTGACACACACAAACATCAGACATAGCTTTCTCTAGACGAGTAACAGAATATGCTGTAGGACAAATGGTAAAATTCTTTGTGTGGACGTGCTGCGTGGATGAATCCCTATCATGCGGAGCTAAAATTCTTTGTTTGGCCATAAGAATGAATCCTTGTCAGATAGAGGATAAATACTGTTATTTCGACACGCAACAAGGATGAATCCCTATCAGATAGGAGATATAAATCTCTTTTATTTCGACACGCCATAAGAATGAATTCATATCAGATAGGAGATATTAATCTCTTTTATTTGACATGCCATAAGGATGAATCCCTATCAGATAGGAGATATAAATCTCTTTTATTTCAACACGCCATAAGTATGAATCCCTATCTGATATGAGATATAAATCTCTTTTATTTCGACACGCCATAAGGATTGGACAGAATATAACATTCTTTGCTTGTACGTGTCATAAGGATGAATCCGTGTAAGATAGATATTTTTTTTGTATTTGGCCATGTCATGAGGAGGAATCCCTATCAGATAGGAGATATCATTCTTTGTTTGAACATGCTACGCAGATGAATTCATCTAAGACAGAAGATAAAAATTTTTGTCTGAATGAGAGACCAGCCATCTAACCCCTCTGTCAAACGGACGATCCTCTATCTTATACAGTTCACGAATACAGTGAGTTTAAGTAAGCTAGCTTGCGAGTTTTCAACTTCGAATGTGGTAAAAGTACCTTTAAATATTGTAACACCACGTTTTTTAAGTGCCGGTGGGAGAGAGCTAGACCGAAATTTACCTAGGTTAAAAATTCCCCACCCCCTCCCAATCATCTAGAGATCTACCAAATGATACCTTGGAATCTACCGATAGATCAGGATCGACTGGTTTAAGATACTTATTCATTCATTATTTCATAACCCTCCTGTGGTAAAGTGGGATGTTATAAATATTTATAGGGGACTTAGTGTACTGACTGAGATCAGCTGTGAAGGTATCTGTATCTAATAGGTGTAGTGTTTTGCAGATAACCTTACTTGCTACCACATTATACCTCAGTCAGAATTATTCTGGAATATTGTGATGACTACGTTAAATGTCTAGGGTATGTATTTGATGAAGTGTAAGTCACAACAACAACAGACAGATAAACAATTTAATTTATTCCACCACACTTGACAACACTGTGACACTCACACACATTTAACACTCTATAAGAATATCTTAAATGAGTCACTGGTAAATTTTCAAATATCAATATGTATTAAGTACTTTCATTAATATATGTGTCCTGATTCAAATACAAAGTGAACCAGGAATCACAATCAATTGTAATTACAATTTATATGTACAGAATTTATCAATATGAACCTTGTAGTGACATATTTTATTAATATTATCCTATGTGTGTCAGTTGTGTAGTAGTAATATGAGGTAATACTGGTTTTGTTCTTTCAAGCTATGGTGTTATTTGTCATCATGACTTCACGTGTTTGTTTCTGTTGGAACTAGTATTGGAGATGTTCTCAGTTCCTGGCATTAAAACAATTAATTTCCCCTCTTAATTTTTATAAAATGTCAGTTTAAGATGGGGTTACATAATGTTGAGCTCCTCTGGCCACAGACTCTTATCTTTCGTGATGGCGGCAGGAAAAGACTCCTCTGCTCGATAGCCTCCCTGTGTTCTGGAGACACCTCACTGGTCACTATCTGGACCCAGGAGTATGCTGTCAGCCTCTAGGTTCAGCAAAGCTCAGACCAGGTGCTGCTCAATAACTTTAGGACCACGGTCCCTGAAACAAGAAGGTTATACCTCCTACTTCAGAACTAATTTATAATAACCTTCCAGACTGACCACAATACATAACAAACACTGAGTTCAGAGCGGTAGGCCAACTGTCAGCTTCATCTGAAATAATTTTCACCAGTATACTCCTTCCCTAATGGTTACTACGCCTCTGCAATTCCAGCATTATTTCTTTCTAGTCAATAAGATAGGTGTCAGTGTACTGTTTGGCAATTCCATGTAGTTTTACTTTCCTCCGACACCTTCTGTTCAGGTTGGAGCACTATATAGGCTTTACCTCATGTTCGCTACTGAACCACACATATATACAGACATAAATCATTCAATTTTCATTAAAAAGATATCAAATATTTCAAGCTTACCACAATTCATGGAATAATACACAGTTACGTTGACTGGCAATGAATATAGCACAATTTCGATCTGCCGATGTCCCAGGCTTTTATTTAGAAAAATATGCACTGGCGCTCAACGCACTGGTTCTTTAGTAAGTTTATTTGAAAATGTGGTGCTGACCTGACGCCTCTGATTGACTATATTGGCAGGTCTAACCAATCGAGCCATGTTTACACAGCTTTTCAAAAAAGTACTCCTACTCACGTTTCCCCTAACAACAAAGAAGTAGTATTTATAGTCCGACTAATCGTGTTTAGCCTTACATTTACTTTCCGCCAATCAAATAGGAGGTAACATGTCAGCCTATTTCCCGTACAATGGTGGTGTGAAAATCTGCCACTGAGCGATTCTGATTTTGGTGTTGTCTGACAGCACCATTATTTTATTTTGGCTATAATTTGTTAATTCCTAGACTATTTGCGTAACGTTTAACATATTCTTTGTCAGCACGTCCTAAGGAACCCAAATATATAAGTTTTAAGGGAGCTAAGTGGCGGCGTTCAAAATATGTATTTTCTTCTAGGATAGTTGTGCTGTTACCACCTCCTCACTTCCAAACTTTTAGGGTGTCTGCTGTACTGTCATACTAATTTGTTCTGTCAGGGATGTGTAGTCCTCTTAATGGATATTTCGTTTATTCGAGATAATACCTCTAGTGTTTTCCCACATGTCGGGAGGCGTGATATTTCTGTGTATTTCATGAAAGCAAGGTAAATTGACTTTTTCATTGACTCTATCGATTTTGGGTCGTGAGCGATTTCGATTCATAGCCTGTCTCCGAAAGTCGTCGCCACGAGATGTTTTTTCCCAGCTCACATGTCGCTGCATTGTACTGCATCGGTTGATGCATGTACCAAGGACCATTACTTGCTACTTTGTTAAATGAACTAGGTTTAGAAAACCTTTATTATCTAGAGGATATTTTTGAGGACATTATTTATACTTCGGCAGACGTGTCTGTCTTGCTGAAGTCAAACTAAGGAGAGTGAACTGATCTCATACATCTGGTTATCTCCTGGCTGTTATAGAAAAGGATGGAGTTTTTCACCTGACTACATTTACAGCACTTTGAAATATAACATGCATCTGACTCATCATTGTAATGCTGTCTACCGTCTATTGCTGTATTGAATGTTGCTGTGATAATGACTGTTTGATGTGCCTACACATTTGCGTAACCATTTTGTCACTGTGGCGTCCACAATAAATAATGAAGAAAAACGTCAACGGCTGTTTCAAGAATCATTGACTTTATACGTCGTGAGTTTACTGACGTCCTATGTGGATTGCCCTGTTATTTTTGTATGAACATTGTTTTGACTGAACACATCTGCACACTACACAAAACCAGACATGCGGATACCATCCATCATCATATGGCATCACGCATCAGTCATGTTTCCCAATAAGCATTTTTCAGGTTTTTAAACATAACTCTCGTCTGAGTAGTGTTTTTTATCACTGTCGATTTGAAAAAAGCTAGTGCTTGTGGCCTTACACGCGTGATGGTAGTAATTGTGTATTGTGAGACTGTGGTAGTATTGCCTGCGTTCCGGCTTTCAGCCCCTCCCTTTCTTTCTATCCTTAGTCCATCTGTCTTTCGTTTTTAGTAACATAGTGTATAAAATGACATGAATGGAATTTTAAATCTAGGTCAGCTTGCGTATCTCAAGGTTTTTCTTAGAAAGGCAGTACACGTTTTATCGTAGAAAGCGGGTATTGAAGCAGTAGGCTTTTACTATCAACGTGAAACGTTACAATTTGCAGACGAAGTAGAAAACAAGGGGGATTTCGAGTACAGTCATTGTGACAGCACTGTTCTTTACCATTCTTCTTTCCTTTTATTAACTTTATTTGTTAGGCTTTACATTTACGTTTTAATTTATATATGTGGATTAGAATTTCTCACGACAAATCCTCTCCACTTAAAACAGACGTTATATGTCAGTCTATAATTCTATATACACATAGAGAAATTTATTATTATTCCTGGGGTTTAGGGTGATTCTCATCACACGGATGGCGGCTTAAAAAATCCGCTCCCAGATTTGTTTTTCCACTTATATACTCTATGCTAAACTCAAATGGCTGCATCAATAAAGACCAACGGAGTAATCTAGAATTCTCATGTCTAGCCTGTGCTAGAAACGACAAAGGTTTGTGATCCGTTTGCAACTTAAATGCCTTACCATACAGATAAATATTGAATTTCTTTATCGCCCATATTACTGCAAGACATTCTTTTTTGCTAGTTGAGTAATTGGTTTCAGCTTTATTCAACTTTCTGCTAGCATATGCCACTGGGCTTAATTCCCCATCCAATGCATCTGATCTCTGTAGCAGAGTTGCACCTAACCCAATATTACTGGCATCCGTTCTTACTATGAATTCTTGACTTAAGTCAGGTAATTTCAAAATAGGTTTACTTGTGAGCTTTTCCTTCAATTCTTGGTAAGCCATTTCACATTGTGGTGTCCATGTAATTCAATCTGGATTTCCCTTACGTGTCAAATCAGTTAACGGTGCACATATGGAATTAAAGTTTTTGATATACTTTTGGTAGAAACCACATAAGGAGACAAAGGATCTCACGTCCTTCTTGGTTTGTGGTCTCGGGGCTTTCTTTAGTTTCTCTAGATTCTTTGGGTCAGGGGTCATGTTTCCCTGATAAACTGTGTGTCCCAAAAATTCCAATTCTTTACATCCAACGCAACATTTGTTTGGTCGGGCTGTTAAATTCGCTTCTCTAAGTCGATTAAACAGCGTGTTCAGAGAGTCAATGTGTTCCTCAAATGTTTCTGTTGCTATAAGGATATCATCCATGAAATTTGTGATACATGGATTATTCAGAGGGTCCAATAATTTTCTCATCATTCTAGAGAAGACACTAGGCGCATTCTTTAATCCAAATGGCAATCTATTAAACTCATAGTGTCCTTCTGAGGTACTAAAAGCTAGGTATGGTCTAACCTCAGGCTTTACTGGAATCTGATAGTATCCTTTACTCGGATCCACTTTTGAGAAATATTTAGCTTTATTTAGCCTGGCAAACAACTGATTTGTATCCGGCAATGGATCCACCTGTCCTTCTGTAATAGCATTCAGTCTCCGGTAATCTATACAGAGTCTATGTTCTCCAGAGGGTTTCCTTAAGAGTACAACACCGGAACTATATGAAGATTCACTGTGTGAAATAATTCCTTCCTTCAACAAATAGTCTATCTCTTCCTTCAAAGCTTTCTCCTTAGCAAAAGGAATCGAATAGGGTTTCATACAGACAGGTGTGGGGTCTATCAGCTTCATATCAAATTCCAATAAAGTTGTATGCCCCGGTCGGTCCGTTAACACCTCTGTATGATTATCTAGAACCTGTTGCACTCTCTCTTTCTGAGTTTTCGTTAAATGTGTACTGATTTTCACCTGTGCCGCTGTCTCACAGGGGTGTAATGGATATTCAAATGATGAAAGTGGTTCCTTTTTCATCTCCATGGCAATGGACAAGGTCAACAAGTGTGTCTCTTCCTGATGTTCTCTTTCCAAATATTTCTTCAGGAGATTCACATGATAGATTTTTTCTTTCCCCTTCTTATCTATCTTATAATTGGTTCTAGACACCTTCTCTAGAACTGTATATGGACCTTGCCATCCAATTTGTAACTTATTCTGGCTACCGGGGAGAAGAAGCAGTACCTTCTCTCCCACAGCCAAATCTCTGTCTTTAGCTTTCCTGTTATAGTAAGCAGCATGTTTTTTCCTGGCTTGTCTCAAATTTTCGTTGGCAAGTTTCCAGCCAGTTTTTAAACGAGTGGTCAGCTCATTCACATATTGGTATGAGGATGTAATGTTTTCCTCTGCCTTTTCATCAGTCCACGTTCTTAACAGCGCTTCCAGTGGACCTTTTATTGGCCTTCCAAATAATAATGTTGCCGGGACCATTCCGGTTGAACTATGGGGTACCTCCCGATAAGCAAAGAGGGCGGCGTGAAGGTACTGATCCCATGTATCTGGTTTTTCGTGTGCCAACTTTCTCAGGATCGACATCAACGTGCCGTTAAATCTTTCCACTTGGCCGTTCCCTTGGGGATGGTACACACTACAATGGAAGTGTTTGGCCTGGAAGATCCTGAAAACTTCTTCTGTTAGTTTCCCCTTGAACTGAGAGCCATTATCAGTCAAGATTTGATTGGGAAAGCCTAACCTTGTGAAAATTGTGAGCAATGCCTCTGCCACATGTTTAGAATCAATCGATGACAGGGCTACCGCCTCTCCCCACATAGAACATGTGTCCACCAGAGTCAGAATGTAGCTGTTCCTTCTCTTGGTTCGGGTGAGAGGTCCCACAAGATCCACGGCAACTCTCTCAAAGGGTGTTCCCACTATGGGCATTTCCCCCAGAGTTGCTGGTGCAGTCCAATGCTTAGGTGCTACTCGTTGGCACTCTGGACAGGATTTTACATATCGTTTGATATCTTCAGTTATTCCTGGCCAGAAATAGTGACAAGCTATACGCTGTCCTGTTGCACTGATCCCCATATGACCACTGAAGGGAATCGCATGCCCTAGCTCCAACACTTTAGTCCTATATGAAGTGGGAAGAACCAGCTGTCCGTGACCATTGGATTCAGATCCAGCCTTCCTATATATCAGTTTGTTCTTCATATAAAACTCTCCCTTGCCTGGAGGTGTATGAGATTTGGGCAACTTCTTGAAACACGGCTTGAGTGTTTTGTCCTCAGCCTGTGCCTTCCTCATCTCATCTGGATGAGTATTTATTGGATTATCCTCCTCCTTTTTAGACTGTGATCTGGTCTGCACTGTTGCCAATATCACAGGTCTCTTGGGATTCCCCAGGAAGACATATCTACACCCCAATATCAGAGGGTAGATTGGCTCATTTATCACTGCTGCTTTTATGATTCCTTCCACATATCGCGTTTTCACCTTTATCCGGGCGACGGGAAGTGTCATGGTAGCTACATCCTTGGTTGCAGTTTGAATCTCCACTGTTTCTGTGGTGTATTGATCGGCCTGCACCAGGTGAGAACTCACAACGGAATCGTAATCTAAACCGGTATCATATAAACACCTTATAGTGACACCATTACAGATGACATCTTCACACACTGGGGGATGGTATGGTTCCTGTAGTTCTGCAGGTTTGACCTTCTTTTCCTTTTTCCCAGATGTCATAGCAGCGCAATGAGGAGGTTTCCTTCTACAATGGTCAGTGTCATGATTGTTCATCTTACAATTTTTACACCACCTTTTCCCTTGGTTGAAAGATTTTCTTTCATCATATTTCCTTTCATCGAATTGTGGGGTTTTATTTTTATTGTCATACCGTGGCCTATCAAATTGGTGCTTACCTTTGTTTTTATCTCTAGGATCAAATTTATTAAAGTTCTGTGGTGCCCTAAAATTTTCCACCTGTTTCTTTTTGTTACCTGATACCTCTGCCTGAGCTGCTTGATACCTTTCTGCAACATTTAGCAACTCACCCAGCCTCTCTGCACCTTGTTCCATGAGAAACTTTCTCAGGTCTGGAGCCATGGACTCTCTTAATTGTTCTATAAGGACCATTTCCTTAAGATCTTGGGTTTTTCCCCAGAGAAGTCCATTTCTCCAAGTATGTCTCTAACCGTGCAGAGAACTGGTGATAGGTTTCACCTGACAGTAGTTTAGCATTCCTAAATTTTTTCCTATAAAATTCTGCGTTCTTTTCATATCTTAACAAAAGAGCCTGCTTTAGCATGTCATAATTTTCCTGATCACCTCTGCTCATTTTGGCAAAAACTTCATAAGCTGCCCCACGAAGACCTTGAGATAACTTTAAGCTCCACCTTTCTCTCTCTAACCCATACGTGGTAGCTAATAGTTCATATCTATTTAGATAGCTCTCAATATCATCGTCTTTCTCAACAAAATGATCTAAATGAAAGTTCATAGCTGAGGTTGAGGCTCCCTGACTAGCAGTGGCATCAGAGGTAAAGGGACTGGCACCATTTTCAGGAGCATGGCCTTGAAACTCAAACTCCCTTAGTCGTAATTCATGTTCTCTTTGTAATCTCTTCTCCTCCTTTTCTGCTTCCCTCTCTGCAGCTAATCGCTTGTCTTCCCTTTCTGCAGCTAATCTTCTTTCTTCTGCTTTCAATTTCTTAGCCTCAGCCTCAATCTGCAACCTCTAAGTCTCAGCCTCTAACTTTCTTTCGGCCTC
Organism: Oreohelix idahoensis; assembly: GCA_024509875.1. Taxonomy (NCBI): domain Eukaryota; kingdom Metazoa; phylum Mollusca; class Gastropoda; order Stylommatophora; family Oreohelicidae; genus Oreohelix; species Oreohelix idahoensis. The sequence goes on from JAMPIV010007190.1 coordinate 51,412, forward strand.
TTTTTCTAATCTTCTTTCTTCCCGTTCAATATATTTGTCACATTCAGCAGTGACATAAGCAATCATAATTTGCCCGTCCATTCCTAACTCTTTCGCAGTCTGTACAGCAGCAGATCGAAATTTTGCCAAGTCGGCCATTGTCTAACATGCAATTGTAAACAATTCAATCTTTCAATAATTTTCTAAGGACACTACAGGCACTGAGAGCTCAACCTTATTTATTTCCACCCAAGGATACCTTTTAAATTGTATTATTCCCTGAAGTGAATTACCCCCAATATTTATAATAGGGAAAGATTCAAAATCCCGGACAGGACCCCAATATATGTGGTAAAGTGGGATGTTATAAATATTTATAGGGGACTTAGTGTACTGACTGAGATCAGCTGTGAAGGTATCTGTATCTAATAGGTGTAGTGTTTTGCAGATAACCTTACTTGCTACCACATTATACCTCAGTCAGAATTATTCTGGAATATTGTGATGACTACGTTAAATGTCTAGGGTATGTATTTGATGAAGTGTAAGTCACAACAACAACAGACAGATAAACAATTTAATTTATTCCACCACACTTGACAACACTGTGACACTCACACACATTTAACACTCTATAAGAATATCTTAAATGAGTCACTGGTAAATTTTCAAATATCAATATGTATTAAGTACTTTCATTAATATATGTGTCCTGATTCAAATACAAAGTGAACCAGGAATCACAATCAATTGTAATTACAATTTATATGTACAGAATTTATCAATATGAACCTTGTAGTGACATATTTTATTAATATTATCCTATGTGTGTCAGTTGTGTAGTAGTAATATGAGGTAATACTGGTTTTGTTCTTTCAAGCTATGGTGTTATTTGTCATCATGACTTCACGTGTTTGTTTCTGTTGGAACTAGTATTGGAGATGTTCTCAGTTCCTGGCATTAAAACAATTAATTTCCCCTCTTAATTTTTATAAAATGTCAGTTTAAGATGGGGTTACATAATGTTGAGCTCCTCTGGCCACAGACTCTTATCTTTCGTGATGGCGGCAGGAAAAGACTCCTCTGCTCGATAGCCTCCCTGTGATCTGGAGACACGTCACTGGTCACTATCTGGACCCAGGAGTATGCTGTCAGCCTCTAGGTTCAGCAAAGCTCAGACCAGGTGCTGCTCAATAACTTTAGGACCACGGTCCCTGAAACAAGAAGGTTGTACCTCCTACTTCAGAACTAATTTATAATAACCTTCCAGACTGACCACAATACATAACAAACACTGAGTTCAGAGCGGTAGGCCAACTGTCAGCTTCATCTGAAATAATTTTCACCAGTATACTCCTCCCTAATGGTTACTACGCCTCTGCAATTCCAGCATTATTTCTTTCTAGTCAATAAGATAGGTGTCAGTGTACTGTTTGGCAATTCCATGTAGTTTTACTTTCCTCCGACACCTTCTGTTCAGGTTGGAGCACTATATAGGCTTTACCTCATGTTCGCTACTGAACCACACATATATACAGACATAAATCATTCAATTTTCATTAAAAAGATATCAAATATTTCAAGCTTACCACAATTCATGGAATAATACACAGTTACGTTGACTGGCAATGAATATAGCACAATTTCGATCTGCCGATGTCCCAGGCTTTTATTTAGAAAAATATGCACTGGCGCTCAACGCACTGGTTCTTTAGTAAGTTTATTTGAAAATGTGGTGCTGACCTGACGCCTCTGATTGACTATATTGGCAGGTCTAACCAATCGAGCCATGTTTACACAGCTTTTCAAAAAAGTACTCCTACTCACGTTTCCCCTAACAACAAAGAAGTAGTATTTATAGTCCGACTAATCGTGTTTAGCCTTACATTTACTTTCCGCCAATCAAATAGGAGGTAACATGTCAGCCTATTTCCCGTACAATGGTGGTGTGAAAGTCGGCCACTGAGCGATTCCTGATTTTGGTGTTGTATGACATTTAAGGGAGCTAAGTGGCGGCGTTCAAAATATGTATTTTCTTCTAGGATAGTTGTGCTGTTACCACCTCCTCACTTCCAAACTTTTAGGGTGTCTGCTGTACTGTCATACTAATGTCAGGATTTCGGACATAAAACAGTAGAATGTCATGTTTCCCAATAAGAATTTTTCAGGTTTTTAAACATAACTCTCGTCTGAGTAGTGTTTTTTATCACTGTCGATTTGAAAAAAGCTAGTGCTTGTGGCCTTACACGCGTGATGGTAGTAATTGTGTATTGTGAGACTGTGGTAGTATTGCCTGCGTTCCGGCTTTCAGCCCCTCCCTTTCTTTCTATCCTTAGTCCATCTGTCTTTCGTTTTTAGTAACATAGTGTATAAAATGACATGAATGGAATTTTAAATCTAGGTCAGCTTGCGTATCTCAAGGTTTTTCTTAGAAAGGCAGTACACGTTTTATCGTAGAAAGCGGGTATTGAAGCAGTAGGCTTTTACTATCAACGTGAAACGTTACAATTTGCAGACGAAGTAGAAAACAAGGGGGATTTCGAGTACAGTCATTGTGACAGCACTGTTCTTTACCATTCTTCTTTCCTTTTATTAACTTTATTTGTTAGGCTTTACATTTACGTTTTAATTTATATATGTGGATTAGAATTTCTCACGACACCTCTACTCCCAAAGGAGCATAGGCCTTCAACAAACACATGCCAAGTCCTCCTGTCACGTGCCATCATCTCAAGTTCTTTCCACGTTCTCCTCATCATTTTCACCTCTGTTTCCAGCTCCCTTCTCCATGTGCTTCTTGGTCTACCTCAGCCTCTCTTGCCCTGGGGATTCCAGAACAAGGACTGCCTTGTAATGCTATCAACAGGTTTCCTCAGTGTGTGTCCTATCCATCGCCATCGTCGTCTTCTCATCTCTTGTTCCACTGGCACGTGTCTAGTTATTGTCATCAGTTCCAGGTTGGTAACCTAAGATACTTATACTTCTTCTTAATTCCCTTCATGTCTATGTCAAATTTCCTTCTGCATGTGTAGGTTGGTGATTGTTTTTGCTGTTTAAAAATTCAACTTACCATGGGGATTTCACAAGAACTGCCTGGTAAGGCTATAAACTGGTTTTTTTTTCTCAGTATATTTCCTGTCCAAAGTCAATGTTTTCTCTTCACAGCATGACGCATTGGTATTTGTTTGGTTATTTCCATCAATGGATTGAACAGCATTAGCATATACAGTAACCACAAACGCACCATCAGTACCCGTAAATAACTTTTACCGATTTGTCCCAGACATCAGCAATAACTAGAAACAGCAACTGAAGAATTAACATTTGAATCATCAATAACTACAAACAGCAACTGAAGAAATACCATTTAAACATCAATAACTAGAAATAGCAACTGAACAACTAGCGTGTGAACCATCAATGACTAGAAATAGCAACTAAAGAAACCGCATACGAATCATCAATAACTAGAAATAGCAACTGAAGAAATAACATTTGAACCATCAATAAGTAAAAACAACAACTGAAGAAATAACGTATGAACCATCAATAACTAGAAACAACGAGTGAAAAAATAATATAGCCTAGGGATCAACAAAAATTAGAAACAACAACTGAAGAAATAACATGTGAATCATCAATAACTAGAAACAGCAACTGAAGAAAGAACATATGGATCATCAATAACTAGAAACAGCAACTGAAGAAATAACATGTGAGTCATCAGTAAGTAGAAACAGCAACTGAAGAAATAACATATGAATCATCAATAACTAGAAATAGCAACTGAAGAAATAACATATGAACCATCAATAACTAAAAACAGCAACTGAAGAAAACAGCAACTGAAAAAACCTAACTGAAGAAATAACTTAGTGAACCATCAGTAACAATAAATAGCAAATAAAAAGTATGAACCATAATTGACTTCTAACATGTACAGAGACACAATAAAAAGTGCACGAGCATTGGTAGAATCAATAACAAAAAAAAATATCAACAAAGTCCAAAATTACTGCAACAATTAAGTCGGAATTGAACAACAAAAAACTCACTATAAGTAGAAGTAACAAGTAAATAAATGCCCAAAAAACACCAAACTAACTGAAAGTAACAAGTAAATACATGGCAAAAAGACACCAAACTAACTGAAAGTAACAAGTAAATACATGCCAAAAAGACACCAAACTAACTGAAAGTAACAAGTAAATACATGGCAAAAAGAGACCAAACTAACTGAAAGTAACAACTAAATACATGGCAAAAAGAGACCAAACTAACTGAAAGTAACAACTAAATACATGGCAAAAAGACACCAAACTAACTGAAAGTAACAAGTAAATACATGCCAAAAAGACACCAAACTAACTGAAAGTAAAAAGTAAATACATGCCAAAAAGAGACCAAACTAACTGAAAGTAACAACTAAATACATGGCAAAAAGAGACCAAACTAACTGACAGTAACAAGTAAATACATGGCAAAAAGAGACCAAACTAACTGACAGTAACAACTAAATACATGGCAAAAAGAGACCAAACTAACTGACAGTAACAAGTAAATACATGGCAAAAAGACACCAAACTAACTGAAAGTAACAAGTAAATACATGCCAAAAAGACACCAAACTAACTGAAAGTAACAAGTAAATACATGCCAAAAAGACACCAAACTAACTGAAAGTAACAAGTAAATACATGCCAAAAAGACACCAAACTAACTGAAAGTAACAAGTAAATACATGCTAAAAAGACACCAAACTAACTGAAAGTAACAAGTAAATACATGCCAAAAAGACACCAAACTAACTGAAAGTAACAAGTAAATACATGCCAAAAAGACACCAAATTAACTGAAAGTAACAAGTAAATACATGCCAAAAAGACACCAAATTAACTGAAAGTAACAAGTAAATACATGCCAAAAAGACACCAAACTAACTGAAAGTAACAACTAAATACATGGCAAAAAGAGATCAAACTAACTGAAAGAAATAACAAAATGATCACGACAACTGTATTTTGCAAGTACAGGAATACCAAAGGCAAGCTTAGTAACTTACCATTCTTGCTTGCTGCAGCCACATCACACCAATACTGTAGAACGATGAAAATCACGGATACTCCATTGAGATATGCCACAGCTTGTCTAATCATCTTACATTTCTCGACCATTCTGCAAGCCAGACACGGCAGGGACACACTCTTATCCACGCTTAGAAACCAGAAATTTTAAAATTATCCACCACATTTGAGCACATCCATGAATATAATGTATTCACATACTGGTCTATATTTAGTGTCAACGATAAGTGTCGACGATAATGTGGACATTAGTTGATGTTTCTGTAACCGTGTCCACCAACCTGGCACTCATGGTCTTGGAACTGTCAACTCTAGCAATCAGTGCTCTGCTGGGAAATATATTGATACAATACATTAATTGATGTTACAATGGTTAATAAAAGCAATGAACTTTAATGTACGTTTAATAAAGACAATGCGCTTAATATTACTTCAAATTTCCTCTAGTTCGAGTATCCAGTTGACATGGTGATCATGTCGCTCCACAATTTCCTGTACTGAGTACTGTTTATCTGTTCTGTTGTTGATTTTATTTTTCATGCTACGATGTCAAACTGCCCTGTGTCTACTCTTTTTGTCACTTTGTATCTATCCTTCCTTTATCTTTTCTGTTGTCACGATATATTTCAGCTTTTCTCATCTCATAGCATATCCAAAAAAAGTGGATTGGTTCCTTTGCATACTGGCTTCTTTCATAACCTATTCGGGACCCAAAGATGCAGCAATAAAGAATGCAGTCAGCGACCCATAGCTTGACTGCTTGCATCAGGGTCAGCGAACCAGAGCTGACAAAGACCCTACTCCACATCCTCGTGGTGGTCCTGGAAACAGGCTGCATCACTGCAGTCTGGCTGAGAGAGTAGGGATCGCAGAGGGAAGGCAAACCCAGTCCCCAAAAAATGCCGTGCTGAAGTCGGATGTGTCGACCGAAAGGTGCAGATATCACAGCTCCAGCGTAAACAGACACAACGCAACCAACGTCCTTTTCAGGACGAATGAGGAAGAAGAAGGAAGATAACCTATTCATTACTCTTTTGAACTGTCAATGATAGTCTATTGTCGAACACATAACGTATTTTAAAGGCACAATATACTGTAGAATACATAACGTATTTTAAAGGCACAATATACTGTAGAATACATAACGTATTTTAGAGGCATACTGTTTTTAAAAAGATATAATTCTTACCAAGAAAATATACAAAACATGAAGTTTTAAACATTCTAAAAATTATATACAGAACGTTTCCACAAAATAGAATGTATTAAAAGGGACAATTACAAATAATTTATTTGTTTGGTTTTTGTTTTTACAAACCCGCGATCAAAAGTATGAGACGTTAAAAGAAATAATTGAGACCCCTGAGATGTGGATAATTAGGAAGCGCATCTATTGGAAAGGCAAAGAAAACAAATAAATAAATCATATGAAAGCTAAGAATGAAAATAGAAATAATGAATGAAATCCAAGTAAAACAGCTACAATATTTTCGAAATTAAACAAAAGGACAGAAAACCTTGTTGAAAATTATAATGGAAGGAAAACATGCAGGATGAGGACAGCGTTATAAGTGTGACGACAATATCAAGAGATGGACATGAAAGATACTACCAGAGTGTACCACCAAGAAAAGATGGACATGAAAGATACTACCAGAGTGTACCACCAAGAAAAGATGGACATGAAAGAGACTACCAGAGTGTACCACCAAGAAAAGATGGACATGAAAGAGACTACCAGAGTGTACCACCAAGAAAAGATGGACATGAAAGAGACTACCAGAGTGTACCACCAACAACAGATGGACATGAAAGAGACTACAAGAGCGTACGACCAACAAGAGATGGACATGAAAGAGACTACCAGAGAGTACCACCAACAAGAGATGGACATGAAAGAGACTACCAGAGTGTACCACCAACAAGAGATGGACATGAAAGAGACTACCAGAGTGTACCACCAAGAAATGATGGACATGAAAGAGACTACCAGAGTGTACCACCAAGAAATGATGGACATGAAAGAGACTACCAGAGTGTACCACCAAGAAATAATGGACATGAAAGAGACTACCAGAGTGTACCACCAAGAAAAGATGGACATGAAAGAGACTTCCAGAATGTACCACCAAGAAAAGATGGACATGAAAGAGACTACCAGAGTGTACCACCAAGAAAAGATGGACATCGCAGCCGGCCTTAGATGTGAAAATGACAGTTGATCAGGTCACACAAAATGTAACATGCGATGAAAGTTTGGTTTCCAAAAATATCATAATGACAGAAAAATGTAGGACAAGAAAAGTTGAGAAAGGCAGAGAGAAAATTAACAAAGACATCAGTCATTAGCCTTTAACTCCCCAGGGAGCATAGGTCCTCAACACATACATGCCATGCCTTCTTGTCACGTGCCGTCCTCTCAAGTTCTTCTCACGTCCTCTTCATCCTTTACACTTCTGTCTCCATTTCTCTTCTCTATGTGTTTTGATGTACCTCTGCCTGTCTTTCCCTGGTGATTCCAAAAAATTAACTGCATTGTAATGCTATCAACAAGTTTCTCAATGTGTGCCCTATCCATTGCCAGCGTCTTCTTCTCATCTGTTGTTCCACTGGCACTTGTCTGGTTCTTGTCATCTGTTCCATATTGGTAACCTTGTCATACCATTTCAATTCTTCTGTTCTACGCTAGCACCCATTTATGAAAGTCTGTAGCTTTTTGGTTGTTGTTTAAGAAACACATGTACAAGCTACGATTGTCTGCTTCACCACTGTGCACATGTATATTAAACGAACAAACTGCTGAGCATGTTCTACAGGATTGTCCTCTGTACGACCAGTTAAGAAAGATATACTGACCCAATGACTCAACACTAAACTCAAAGCTGTATGGAGCTAAAGAGAAACTCCAGACAACGGTCGAGTTCCTCATGAGAACTAATCTGACGGTGTAAACATCAAAGATGTATGGAGCTAAAGAGGAACTCCAGACAACGGTCGAGTTCATCATGAGAATTCATCTGACGGTGTAAACATCAAAGATGTATGGAGCTAAAGAGGAACTCCAGACAACGGTCGAGTTCATCATGAGAACTCATCTGACGGTGTAAACATCACAGATGTATGGTGCTAAAGAGGAACTCCAGACAACGGTCGAGTTCATCATGAGAACTCGTCTGACGGTGTAAACATCACAGATGTATGGTGCTAAAGAGGAACTCCAGACAACGGTCGAGTTCATCATGAGAACTCATCTGACGGTGTAAACATCAAAGATGTATGGTGCTAAAGAGGAACTCCAGACAGCGGTCAAGTTCATCATGAGAACTCATCTGACGGTGTAAACATCAAAGATGTATGGAGCTAAAGAGGAACTCCAGACAGCGGTCAAGTTCATCATGAAAACTCATCTGACGGTGTATACATCAAAGATGTATGGTGCTAAAGAGGAACTCCAGACAGCGGTCAAGTTCATCATGAGAACTCATCTGACGGTGTAAACATCAAAGATGTATGGTGCTAAAGAGGAACTCCAGACAGCGGTCAAGTTCATCATGAGAACTCATCTGACGGTGTAAACATCAAAGATGTTTGGTGCTAAAGAGGAACTCCAGACAGCGGTCAAGTTCATCATGAGAACTCATCTGACGGTGTAAACATCAAAGATGTATGGAGCTAAAGAGGAACTCCAGACAACGGTCAAGTTCATCAAGAGAACTCATCTGACGGTGTAAACATCAAAGATGTATGGTGCTAAAGAGGAACTCCAGACAGCGGTCAAGTTCATCATGAGAACTCATCTGACGGTGTAAACATCAAAGATGCGATCGCAAGAAGAAGGAGAAGGTTGATGTTTTTGTTCTCCGTGTTTAACAAAGACTATATTGAAAAGGAAGGAAAAAAATGGTCTTACTGCAAGAAATGTGCATTCTTGAATATATCTCCCCAGCAACCCAGTTTTAGTATTAAGCGTTCCTGAAGCCGATTTCCTAATGAAATAATGATCGTAAATTGAGAATAATGCCAGTTTGTAAATACCACTTCAGTATTTTATTTGCAATGTTCTAGTCTTCAAACTACAATTTCTCGAAATGTGAAAAGAATGATTCTTATAATTTGTTCCCCGATGAAGCCCTCCTATGCAACGTACATACTATAACATTTTCATTTTTCAGATATATTATACTGATTTTGGTCTTCCGTACATAATGTGCATAATAACACATTTTCTTACAACGTTAACTTTCAGAAAACATGTACCGATAATAAGCCATGTCTAAAATTTGTTTTGTTTGTTTGTTTGAACAAGATAATTTTATTACAGGACTATATCGAAATATAAATAAGCTACTATGCAAATCAAAATCAACAACCTTAATTTAAAACGGACCAAATAATGAATTCCAGATTCTGTATATTAATGGAATTTTTTCGAAGATATTTCACTTCATATTAATGTTACAGGTTGAAGAAATCGAATGAGAGCAAGACGAAGAATGGCAATTATGTAAAAACTTGCTGGAACAACTTGGGGTGCAGATGAGAAAGTGCTTAAGACGTTGTACACAGGGCGAGTGAGGCCAGTTCTTGAATATGGCATGGCAGCACGGGCAACAGCAGCTAAGACAAACTTCGATAAAATTAGCAGACTCCAAAATCAAGCAATGAGAATTATAACGGGAGGCATGAAGTCAAAACCTATAAAAGAACTCGAAAAGATTACATGCCTCCAGCCAATGACAGATAGAAGAGACTGCAGGGCTCAGCAACAGGCCGAAAAATTCAAAAGACTAACAGACCACCCAATGTACCATAGAATAAATGCTCTTAGAAGGCAAAGACTCAAACGAAGTAATTTTGTAGAATCAACCAAACCACAAATGAGAGCAGTATCCATAGATGAAATATCCACTGTTAAACCCATCTACACTGCACACAAGCTTCCAGTTTGGAAACAAAATCGTTTCCCTAAAATGATAGAAAACATTCCTGGAATTGAAAGTAAAAAGAGCCAAACTGCAACAGATAGAAAATCCATAGCGACAAAATACATAGAGAAACATTATCCACGCAACACCTGGACCCATGCATACACAGATGGATCAGCAACAAATGCAACAGAAAATGGAGGTGGGGGTGTCTTTCTGACCTTAAGCACTGGTGCCGAAAAAAGGCTGTCAGTGGCGACAGGACGATTTTCCAGCAACTTCAGAGCAGAGGCAGAGGCCTTGAAAACTGCAGCAGAGGTTATATTGACAGAAGAAAGGGCAGAGAGACAAGTTGCTTTCTTTACTGATGCACAGTCAGTAATTGCAACGTAGAAAAGCCAAAATAATACCGACCTGGATGATCTCAGAGTAGTGCTCCACAAACTTTGTCAACGATTCAAAAGTGTTGTGATCCAATGGATCCCATCTCATTGTAATATCGCCGGCAATGAAGAGGCTGACAGAATGGCAAAAGAAGGTTCACATCTACCTCAGCCTGATGCAAGCATAACTTTTGAGGAGGCAAAGAGTTTTATCAGAATCAGTTACAGAAACAAATGGAATGTAGAACATCCAGGGCACACACAGAATGATGCTTACTACCGGCTCCACAGAAGAGAACAAGTGGTAATCTTCAGACTCCGCACTGGCCACAACAGATTGAGATACCATCTATTCAACAAGCTAAAGATAGGAACTACCGATCAGTGTAACTGTGGCACTGATAAAATGACTGCTGAACATCTGCTTCAAAGTTGCCCCTTATATGTGGTACAGAGAAAGTGCATATGGCCGACGCCAGCTCCTTTCGTGGAAAAGCTTTACGGGGATTCAAATAGCCTCAAACTGACTACTGCTTTCTTTGAGAACATTCAAGTGGACGTCTGAGAGTGTACGAAGAAGAAGAAGATATTAATGTTACCAGTGACATAATAAGAAAATATGCTATCAGAAACATTGTACGAGCTAAATCCAGGATCGAAGGCAGAGAAAGAGAGAGAGAGTGAGAGAGAGAGAGAGAGAGAGAGAGAGAGAGAGAGAGAGAGAGAGAAAATAAAGCTGTTTGGCCATCTTGTGAGACTGCAACCCTTTCTATTACCAGCACGTGCCAACAACAGTAGAAATCTGGTTTCGATGAGGAAGACCAAAAGACACATTATCATTATCATCACTTTCCTTTGTACTGCTTACAGACCATAGAGCAACCATTGAAGCTGGACCACTTACATGACATCTACCCCAAGCATTCTCTCTTGCAGCAATGTTTTCTGTGGCAACTTTTTATGACGCGGTTGCCATCCTCATGCACAAACTCATATTAGTCGCCTTATACGACACAGAGGTAGATGGATAGATACTATCGCAGAAATCCTACATAAACATCAGCTCACACAAGCCAATGCCACTCACTTGGATCGAGAATAGAATCTTCAGCTTGTCACAACACTTCACTGCGAAAGAAGATCGAATAAGTAAAGTATAGCATTAATTTTCATCTTCACAACAACTTGTTGAGTTGATACATTTTACAAATGAAGCTAACTTAGTTATTCGCGTGAAGAAACATTACAAATAATAAGTTGTATTCGCGCGCGTGAATATTAACTACTTGTGGTTAGGCGGGTATTGTGATAAGTCTTAATAAAATCTGAACTTTGAGAACTGTTTCCACTGCTCACGATTCGAGAACGGCGTGAGTTTTGGAACCGTGTGGTGTTATTCCGCTTGGCGCGGTAAGTTGTAGTAGTCGCTGGCAGGTGAAGAGGGTACGTGGTGGTGTAAGGTGGTTGTAGACGTGAGTGGTTGAACTCAATGTGTGAGTTTTAGAGATGCTAAGTGAGTGGTTGAAGTAAAAGGTTTTGTTTTAGAAATATGATGTGAGTGGTTGAATGAAGAGGATTTGTTGTATAAATAAGAGCTTAGTGGTTGAACTAAGAGGATTTGTTGTATAAATAAAAGGAAGTGTGGTTGAGCTAAGAGAAACGGGAAATTGGTGGTTGAATTGAGAGGTTTTATTGTAAAATAGCAGGTGAGAGGTTTAACTAGATGTGACGTATAATGGAAATAGAGCCTACAGTAATCTGAAAGTCTTTGTAATCCCTATAGCGTTCTATGATTTGCTAGCAAAACCATGCATTTCTCTGCCTGTCTTAATCTCACAAGCTTATTTTTCACCAACGCCTCCTTTCTTTGAACATAAGCAAACTAAGTTGTTTACAAACTTTCGTGGCCTGTCAGTCATAACAGGTAGCGAATTAGGTTTGTTTACCTAAGTCTTCTCACGCGAGCTTATCTGTCAATCATACGATACCTGACATAATAATAATAAATAATAAATTCTTTAAGCACCAAACACGGCGCATAAGGCAGAAACCAGTGCTCTCCAGGTTGTTCGTTGTGACGCCACTCCTCTTAGCTCTTGCACATTATTTAGGCCCAACTTCTTCCTTCTCTTATTATTGTTCTTCTGAGTGTTTCTTTTGGTCTTCCTTTTTTCCTCTTACCCTCAGGAACCCAAGTGAGCGCCTGTAGTGGTATTCTGTTGTTTTTGCATTCGTAGGACATGACCGATATATGACCATCGTCTTTTCCTTATATAGTCGGAGACATATTTCTGCCTAGAGTCTTCTCTTATTTGTCGATTAGTCTTGAATTCTTTCCAACTGATGTTCATGAGTTTTCTAAGACATTTGTTCTCGAATGTATTCAGCTTGTTCTCCAATGATTTTGTTATTTTCCAACTCTCACAGCCGTATGTTAACACTGAGATAACATTTGAATTAAACAGACGAAGCTTGGTATGTATATTCAATGATCGTAATTTCCAAATGTTAGATAATCTATTGACATACCGCACGGGAATAACATAGAATCTTTTGATTCCTAGCGCAGTGGTCTATGGTTCCATCCCCAGATGAGGCGGGAATTTTTTAGGCCACAAACGGCTCCTGGGTCGACCCAGCCCCAAATGGGTACCAGAGCAACTCTGATGCCGACCACATCACCCCTAGTGTGCCGACGGTCAAGATAATATGGGCCTAACACCATATTCCCAATATGCCTCAATGGGCGTGTAACGGGTTCCTTTACCTTTACTTACCTTACTCAGGGGAGTCAGAAAAACCCCTGGGCTCTTTGATCTCAGAAGCGGGCATTTTTCGTACAGAGAAAATCTTCGAGAACCCCGTTACACGGATATAAGTCTTTTGATGACGGTTGAAACCTCGCCAGAGGGACGACCGTAAATATTTATCTGGGGAACTCTGTTCTGATTCTCCGGTACACACAATAGTGTGAAAAGTAACATCATCTATAGATCAGAGAAACATAATGATATATAAACTGTGTTCTCTTAAACCTGCTATCAGTTGTCACTCAGAATTTTAGGATAGTCTAAGTACATAGTTCTAGAACCCTTGTGGAAAATGTGTTAATAGCATTCGTGGGGATCTTTCATTCTAATTTTCTGGTAATGGACATTAGTGTTTACGTGTTTAAAAGGGTTACCTTTTACCAATTAAAAGTGTTAGCTTTACCATTATAATTCACTTAGATTTCCTAGCTGGTAAAACTAGTGAAATAAATAACGCGTAGCTATTTTATACCAGATGTTCAGTTATAATGTTAATTTTCACCACCCGCATTCTCACACAAGAAGAGACGGTTTTAGTTGACTGATTGATATGCTAGGCGCGACAGATAGTGACAGAAAAGAATTCAAGTTATATTTCATTTTGGGTATTTATTATAAGTGACTATTATTTGATACATACGATGACAAACAGACGCCGACCATTTAATAGCTATTAACGAAAGGCGATATTTAAGTAAGTGCGCGTATGAATAATTGAATAATAATTAACATTGTACGCTGATCGTTGACCGGGAGCAGGAGGGGAAGAGCTGCATAACTCAACCAAACCTGCACTCGCTAAGCAACGCGCGATAGGATAGGCGTAAAGGAAAACACCTGTGCCGTTTAACTTTAATCAGGACTGACGGAGTGGATAAGAGATCGTCTTGTCCCCGTCTATGTGCATATATATATATATATATATATATATATATATATATATATATATATATATATATATATATATATATATATATATATATATATATATATATATATATATAGAATAGTAGCATCTTTCAATAAATGTTTTTTATTCCTAGCAGACCTGATCAAGAGCGTCCAGCAGTCTTCTTTTTCTTTACTGATTGGTTAATGTTGTCTTTTCTTGGCTTGTGCGTCACCAATTTCATTTGTGAGCACGGATTTGTCAACGATACATGAGAAACATTTTAACTTGTAAAGTTAACTGGGCTTACGAAACCCAGCAATATTTTTCTTTCAATTTTATCAGCCCACTGGGTTATGGATAAAATAACGTTTATGCCCGACTTCTGGCAGTCGTATTCAAGTGTAGCATCCAGAATTTACGCTGTTTCAGAATCGGCACTCTACCATAGAGCCAGCCAATAGGACTATCATCATTTATCAATTGTAACATTTTTAGCAACCAGATGTTTCCCAATACTGGAAGTTTGGTCCTCTTTTAACTGTGAACCCCAAGATCACGTTTTCTATATCAACCATTGGCGGTGACATTGTGTTCATGCAGGAAAAACCCACACCAGATTCGGCGTTCACCTCGCTAGTCTTTATATGACAGAGGATGGACTGGGGCCAATTTGGGAAATGAAACCTGACATTTTATATAGTCAGGACCAATTGTAATTTCAAGGGATATCACCAAGAGTGGGTAAGCATGATTGAGTGGCCACTGTATGAAAGAGAGAGTGAATAATTTTTCTTTGTTACAGGGACTTTACCAAAATTGGATTTGCTTAAACTTGTTAACTTTACTTGGTAGCATATAGTAGGAACTTGTTTCTTACTGTCTATTACCTAATGTGAAAGGGTGGGCGAGATGATGATGCTGATGATGTCGTGATATGTGATCACTCTCTTTTCACACTCGCACCGACCCGAACAACAATAAAACTCTTGATTCTGAGGCAGGGGCTGTATTTATTTTTACAACCCATTCAGTGACTAAGAGCACACTGGAGCAAACATTAAACAAATAAACCATCGAAAATAACACCAAACAAACAAATACCCAGCTAGTGCTCAGTTGCTAATCTGAAGAAGCAAACAAAGCACGGGCCAGTTAAAATCATAGTTAAATAATGATACTTTCACCTGCCAAACAGTTCTTCCACGCCACCTGACACCCTCAACTATCACACACGCGCACACTCATGCGTGTCGTTCAATGCAACTAGTAAGGTGTTGGGCATGAGGCTAGCAATCTCACCATGTAACACAGGTTGCTACCGAAACCACTACTGCAAGAGCACACACTCAACTATCACACACACACTCATGCATGTCGTCCAATGAGACTAGTACGGTGTTGTGCATGAGGCTGGCAATCTCACCATGTAACACAGATTGCTACCGAAACCACTACTGCAAGGGCACACTCAACTATCACACACACATACTCATGCATGTCGTCAATGAGACTAGTATGGTGTTGTGCATGAGGCTGGCAATCTCACCATGTGACACAGATTGCTACCGAAACCACTACTGCACGAGCATAAGAATACTTCATGCGGAGGCAAACCACACTGGTGGCCCCATGCTCCCTCAGGAGCGGAGAAGAGAAATATATATCTCCAAGTGAGCCCACGTGCTCTCACAAACCATTCTACACATAACCATAATTAAATAATAATAAAATGGACATAGAATAATATTCAACTATCTGTACAACAAATACTCTCAATAATGAGAATAAACCACCACCCCGCAACTCTTCTTCTTCTTCTTTGATCCTTAGCCGCCGACCGTCAAAGCAGTCAGTGGCCATCACGCCTAGTGGCGTCTTGTAGGGCAACAACAAATTGATTCCACTTTGCTCGGTCGGTGGCCATCCTTCGTACAGTGCCCCAACTCTGGTTCATTCTTTGCATCTCAGCCTCCACAGTCCCCCGCAACTGATCCATCTCAATACTTGTTCCTGCACTCTGAACATGTCGTAAGTGACGACTGGTGCGCCTGGCCATAAGCGTGTCGTATATGACCCCTGATGAGATTGGGAACTCATCACATGAAACACATTGTTACAGAAACAACCCTCTTAATAGCATAGAAATGCTTCTTGTGGGCCTGTAATGGACACCAGCTGCATTGGTGTTTCCATGCTCCGCCAGGAGTAACCAGAGAAACACATGTCTCAACAAAGGAGTGGCCTCGCGCTCTCCCGAAATCTAAATACATATCCTCACCTCACTCAAAGTAACCCACTAAAGATATACAGTAGAAATATCAATAATCGTGAAATACACTTAATTACAATATCAAAGAATAAGATAAAATTACTCTTGACTTAACAACTAGAACTAAAGTCATCACCACGTGGCCTCCCGGCTGCCATCTTGATATTTTTGATATTATCTAAATTCACGTGAAATAGCTTCATACCATATTTGCCTTTCTGATAAATGAAATAATCGCTCTTAAACTTTCACATCTATCTATCTATTTAACTCACTAAACATTAAAACAGACTCGTGCTAAATATAATTTCATACTTATAGAACACGAATGCTAAACTAAATTAACTCACGTGCTCAAGGCATTTACAGATAGAGTTTGGTGTCTTACTTCGTTTCTCTCTCGTCTGGGCGGCTTTAGCAAAATAGGCCCGCTGTTGGCTACCGCACGCTTTATATAGGCACTAGGCTAATCACTCAACTTACTGCGCGCTAGGCGTATTAATTTAGCCACTTAAATGACACTCGCAATATTTGCTTTATTAGTCCCGAAAACACAGATATGGTTCACAATTATCAAATATTACACACGACTACCAAATATAACACATCACAACTAATCCTTAGGCTTTATTATGGCCTAAACTAATATATCTTCTTGAAGACTTTTTACATCCCAGCAATGCTTGCTCGCGCCGTCACGTGGGCTGACAGTCGCGTGGGCTGACCGAAAATATATGGGCGATAAACATGCCAAGAAACAGAAAGGGGGCGGGCGTCTTTTCGGCCCCATCACACTAACATAGTGCTAACCTTTGACCTTTGGGTTATTAACTTTTTTGGGTTCTTTTCTCCATAGGGGAGGGAACATTTATTCTGTTATTTTTATATGTATGTAAATCTGATTTTATTTGATCTTTCTTTAGATATTTGATGTTGTCAAGTTTAAATGATAATAAACAACAAAAGAAACTCAACTTTGTGTGTTGGTCAGACCCATACCCAATTAACCGTAGTTTTTCACGTTTGTGTATCTTGTTGTCACATAGCTGTGTGTGTGTGTGTGTAGTTAAACTTATATTTATATGTATGAGGAGGGCAAGGTTGTTTTGTACTAAATTATAGTCGTATAGATAGGCTGGAATAGAGAAACTTACTCATTCCAGAGACATATCTTCTACTTAAGCTATTCACCCGTGAGATCTATTTTTCACACCTTTTTCTCACGTACTTATCAACATCCACTCTACTCAGACGGGTCAAAAATAACTCACAACCTATTTGTACGACACCAGACATTTCTTTTCTATATATATGAGGGGAGTGGTTTTAATGGGAGGTAAGCTACTTTCAGTAGCAGGTGAGAGGTTGTCATGAAAGGTAAGCTACTTTCACTAGGAGGTGAGTGGTTGTCATGGGAGGTAAGCTACTTTCACTAGGAGGTGAGTGGTTGTCATGGGAGGTAAGTTACTTTCACTAAGAGGTGAGTGGTTGTCATGGGAGGTAAGCTACTTTCACTAGGAGGTGAGTGGTTGTCATGGGAGGTAAGCTACTTTCACATGTTGTATTTTTCTGTCACTCCTTGTTCGTCTATTTGTACACCTGAGCTGTTCTAACCGGCCATGGTCGGCTCTTTGTGACGCAAGCTGCGCGGGCGAATTAAAAAAAAAATTTTCAAAGAACCAGAAAAGTGAAACATAAAATTACAAAGTAAAAATTAGTGGCTTATATGAAACTGGAGAGTTAAAGGGTAGAGTGTCGTGTGGATACAGCAGGCAGAGCAGAAAGATAATAATGAAGATATAAAGTGTCGATGTATATCAAGAAAAAAGGTCATACTGTTACTGGGACCCGAAAGGGGAGCAAAGAGCGGTAACATGGTACCCTATCACGCATATACTAAGAGGAAACTAAGGAGGTTTGGGTGTTGGGCCTGTAACCTTGTAGAAATTTTAAACCAAAAAAATCTTTAACACACAACATGTTTTATAAGACAGCCTTGGTTCTAGAATCTCCATGGTAAGAGAGGTGAAGGGTGAAGGTTGAAGGGAAACCAAAGAGTACATGGAGAAGAGAACTGGAGACAGATATGAAACAAGTGAAGAAAACATGGAAAGATCTTGAACTGGTGGCTAGGTGCAGCAACACTTGGCGTAAGGTTGAAAAAGGTCTATGATCTTTTGGGAGCCGAATGGGATGATTATGAAGTGGTAAAGTAGAAACTATGCGAGGGTACTTATAATCAACGGGGTGCATGAATAAAGTAGAGTATTGGGAAATTGAGGCTTGACAGTCTGTCTTCTTGTCAGCGGAGCAAGGTCAACCAGAACTATGCCAGTATTCTCAGACGTGACACAGAAGGGTAAGTATAAGTGTACCCTTCGAATGTGATAATTTGATATTATGAAGACAAATAGACAGACAGGAGACCCGATACTTAGCAGAGACATTTGACTCTTTTCAGTTTTTAGTCAAAGCTGCCACAATTCAACGCTATAGACACTGACAACAGACGGGTCTTGAGTACACGGGGCTACGCAGTCTAAGTAGTAACCCTGACCGTGTTGGTTTTGGACGTGCTACTGCCAAAAAATCTCAACTCGTGAAGAAACGGATCAGTCCAACAACCTGTGGGAACCAATAGCGACTGAAGCAGACGCCAACTGATCCCACAATGTCAGCTAAGTAAGATAACAGCTCAGCCAATGGATATTTCCAGTTTTGTTCTCTTGTCCCCCAAAATTTAATATCGTCCAATGATGATAAATATGATCGCTTCATTTTTATAAACAACTTTATTTATTTTACCTTGTTAACCAATAAGTTGTTATTAAACCGTGTTTATCTGTAAATATTACTGGAAGATGAGACAGGTCTGTATTTCAGAGCTAGCATTTGCTGATGATGTTGTCCTGATTGCTAAATCAAAGGCACATCTCCAATTCAACATGCAAGTCTGGAAGGAAGAGCTGGAGAAGAGAGGGATGGTCATAAGCAGCTCTAAAACAAAATCCATGGTGATATCACGAGAAGAAAGAAGACATCAGATTAAGTTGGGAGAACAGGTCCTGGAGCAGGTCGACCACTTTAAATATCTCGGAGCTATTATAGACCGAAAGGGAGGCATCAAAGAGGAGTTGGCCACTCGAAAAGCAGCGGCTGGGAGACTTTTTCAGGCCATAAATCGTGGATTCCTCAGCAAGAAAGAGGTTGGTAAGAAAACGAAGATGGCTGTATACCGCTCCACCTATGTCCCAGTCTTGACATATGGATGCGAGTCATGGGCAATGACTACAACCCATAAAAGCCAGACCCAAACCTCAGAAATGAGGTATCTGAGGAAGGTGGTTGAAGTAACAAGAAGAGACATGGTCCGCAACCAGACGATACGTCAAGGCCTAAAATCCCACCCCCTGCAGGCCCAAGTAGAACAGTCCCAACTAAGATGGTTTGGCCATGTCTGGAGAATGGGAGAAGATTGGCTACCTCGATAAGCATGGGAAACAAAAAGCCAGGGATCCAGACCTCCAGGACGACCCAGAGTCCGCTGGGAGGACAACATTAGACAATCTTTGAAGGACCGAGGACTAGAATGGAACCAGGCCAGGAGGAAGACAGCCGATAGGATAGTCTGGCGCTCTCTCTTCCAAACCTCTACACCTCACGGTAGAAGGGGAACGACTAAATAAGTTATCTGTAAATATAAATCTACAGTTGGATTAATCACTATTGAGTGAATTGTATGTCTGCATCCGTATGAGTCATATTGTTTTAAATACATAACCATAAAGACATATTAAATTAATATTTTGCTTAATCACCGTCAGCTCGGGGCTCAGAAATTACGAGTCAATAATTTTCGTCACAAAAGGGGCGGAGAATAATGAATTCATCACGGTTTAGATGATCCCGGTTGTTATGCTTGCCATTCTGTAACATTTCTGTGAGCCTTCCTTGAATAGATGCATCATTCTTCTATTCACATCTCTGGAAAGAATAATCGTGAGCGAGGGTTGATACCTTTTACAACCTCTCATCCTTTTACTCGCAGTTAAGTCATTAGTGGACCACTACTGTAGAGCAGGGGAGACAATCCCGCCATACAGACAGATAGGCAGACACAGACACACACAAGTAGATAGGTAGACAGACAGGCAGACAGAATGAACGAACACTTTCTTTTCAAAGGGTTAAGAACTCGAACATAATCAGAATAGGGTGGCAGACAGACAGACAGACAGACAGACAGACAGACAGACAGACAGACAGACAGACAGACAGACAGACAGACAGACAGACAGACAGGTAGGTAGGTAGATAGATAGATAGATAGATAGATAGATAGATAGATAGATAGATAGATAGATAGATAGATAGATAGATAGATAGATAGATAGATAGATAGATAGATAGATAGATAGATAGATAGAACGAACAAACTTTATTTTCAAAGGGTTAAGAATTGGGCACGCAGGCCCGTCTGACATTCTGCCCTTCCTCTCTCTCTCTCATCATGTATACTATAGATAGATAGATAGATAGATAGATAGATAGATAGATAGATAGATAGATAGATAGATAGATAGATAGATAGATAGATAGATAGATAGATAGATAGATAGATAGATAGATAGATAGATAGATAGATAGATAGATAGATATTAGCTTTATGAGGGGGATAACCAGTTCTGTTCCTTCCTGCCTTTACCTTCCCTAACTTAAGAGCTGGGTAGACTTCAGACGTGACATTACCAGGTTTAAAACCCAGTATCTTTGCCTAGAGAAGCAAGCATTCTAACCACTCTTCCACTCCACGCTTGGGCCAAGTAAAAGTCAATCATTCCTTCAAGATTTGACCTCAATCAATCAATTAATACTATTTAGCTCCCCAAGGAGCATAGGCCTTAAACAAACACGTCAAATCCTCTTGTCACGTGCCATCAGCTCCAGTTCTTCTCACGTCTTTCTCATCATTTTCACTTTTGTCTCCAGTTCTCTTCTCCATGTGTTGTTTGGTCCACCGCTGCCTCTCTCTCCCTGGGGATTCCAGTACAATGACCGCCTTGTAATACTATCAACAGGTTTCCTTAGTGTCCTATCCATCGCCAGCGTCTTCTTCTCATCTCTTGTTCCACTCTTACCTTCCTGGTTCTTGCCATCAATTCCACAATGGTGACCGTGGCATACCATTTCAATCTTTCTATTCTCCATAAGCACCCATTTACGAATGTCTGTAGCTTTTTTGTTGTTTTTGTTGTTCTCCGTGTTTCACAGCTACACAATACGTCTGACTTGATATTTATGTTGAAGATTTTTATTTTTTTATTGAACTTGATTTCCCTTGATCTCTATATGTTTCCCAATGCAATGAAAACTCCTCTTGCTTTTTGTATTCTTATTTTGATACTCAAGAAGAAGATTTGACCTAACAGCATTGAATCTCTCCCTCCCTTTCTCTCTCTCTCTCTCTCTCTCTCTCTCTCTCTCTCTCTCTCTCTCTCTCTCTCTCTCTCTCTCTCTCTCTCTATCCCAAATACAAACATATCTAGACAATTACTCCACAATTTGGGATGGCTGCTCCATGTCCAACACTAAAAGACTATATTCATTACAAAAACGTGCACTGCGCCTAGTGTCAGACAAAAACCTCACACAGTGTGTAGACCCATATACATATCTTAACTTATTACCACTAAGAATGCGCTTTCTCTTCAACAAAGCCAAATTTATTCACAAAATCTTGTCACAGAATGCTCCAAATTATTTGTGGCCTATTTTAAAATACAGCGGAAGACGCAGTCAACGCTTAAATAAATTACACATGCCCAAGCCTAGGCTCGACTTATTCAAGAAAAGTTTAGCTTTTTCTGCTGCTCATCTGTGGAATACTCTTCCACACGACTTAAAAAATACTCTTAGTCCATATTCATTCAATCACAGACTTTTCAAATACATCATGAGTGCAGATTATATGCCACACTAATTTAGTTATATTCTTAAATAATTACACAACATCATATGTAGGTTTTAAAGATAATTTTGTCTTGTTTAGTATCAATATGATAAGATACTGTAAATCTGTGTAACTGTTATTGTACTGTTACAAAGATCTTATTTTATTGTTATTTTATTATTTAAGTAATATTTAAGATGCTTGTGAGAATTAATGGATTCAGTATGGAAGACGAGAGAAAGGAAGGGCAGAATGTTAGACGGGCCTGCGTGCCCAATTCTAAACCCTTTGAAAATAAAGTTCGTTCGTTCGTTCGTTCGTTTTCTCTCTTTCTCTCTTTCTCTCTATGTTCTATACATCCCAGATACAAACACATCTAGACTATTGTTCCACAATTCGGGATGGCTGCACCATGTCCAACACTAAAAGACCCTATTCATTACAAAAACGTGCAGTGCGCCTAATTTCAGACAAAAACCTCACACAGTGTGTAGACGCATATACATATCTTAACATATTACCACTAAGAAAGCGCCTTCTCTTCAACAAAGCCAAATTTATTCACAAAATCTTGTCACAGAATGCTCCAGCGTATCTGTGGCCTATTTTCAAATACAGCGGAAGGCGCAGTCAACGCTTAAATAAATTACACATGCCCAAGCCTAGGCTCGACTTATTTAAGAAAAGTTTAGCTTTTTCTGCTGTTCATCTGTGGAATACTCTTCCACGCGACTTAAAAAATACTCTTAGTCCATATTCATTCAATCACAGACTTTTCAAATACATCATGAGTGCAGATTATATGCCACCCTAATTTCGTTATGTTCTTAAATAATTACAGAACATCATATGTAGGTTTTAAAGATAATTTTGTCCTGATTAATATTAATTATGATAAGGTACTGTAAATCTGTGTAACTGTTATTGTACTGTTACAATGTTGGGATTTTATTTTATTTTGTTATTTTATTATTTAAGTAATATTTAAGATACATGTGAGAATAAATGGATTCAGTATGGAAGATGAGAGAAAGGAAGTGCAGAATGTTAGACGGGTCTACGTGCCTAATTCTAAACCCTTTGAAAATAAAGTTCGTTCGTTCGTTCGTTCGTTCGTTCTCTCTCTCTCTCTCTCTCTCTCTCTCTCTCTCTCTCTCTCTCTCTCTCTCTCTCTCTCTCTCTCTCTCTCTCTCTCTCTCTCTCTCTCTCTCGCTTTTAAACGTACAGATAGAAACATTATTTTGACAAAAATGTATTCAAACTTTTCTGTTAACACCGTCCGCTACTCAAATCTCGCCTCTAGATTTACCCACGGCAAGTTGCGAGCCATCTGCTACATTTCACGTAACGGGCACGTAAACAAAGTTAATATTTTCAACTTGAGGCAGACAGGAAAGATACTGCCGAAGTGCAAGTGCGTACGCACAAAATATGTTTATGTTAAGGAACAAAGATAAACTCGATAATTCGCTGCTTGGTTTTTTTACAGTAGGACATTCTGCCCTGGTTACTCTATGCAGACTTAACTGACAGAGGTTATACACGTGTCCACATTCTGTGTACGGATTGTGAGATTGTTGCATGTTCCATGGATATTGTCGGGCGTACCCTCAACATTGCTTATGTGGGTACGCCTCTGCAATTGGCAAAGTAACTGGGTCTCTAGCTATTGACAAAGTAACTGGGTCTCTGACAATTGACAAAGTAACTGGGTCTTCTCATATAGTCTATGTGTTCTAAATCCGTGTGTATCATGTGTCCTTCTCTGTATCTTAAGTTTGGAACCCATTTCACTTGCATCCAGAAATTGCCATAGTTTTCCGATTTATTTTTTTAAAGCGCCTTCTTGCCCGGGTTGTCATTAAAAAATGTATCACCAAGAGTTAACGTTCAATGATAGTGGATCTATGTCAAGACAAGACATTTTGTACTCTGTACCTCTATCTTTCACTTTGGGGGTCGTCCCCATATGACGTAACGCAATTTTGGAAAACTCTTCAATACCCCCACCCTCTTTGTCCCATTTTGTCACAAAAACCCACATCCCCCCTCCCCCCTTTGCGCCGTCACAACTTTTAACCCCCCCCCCCTTTTTTTCCGTTTTACCCACCATTTTTTTTTTTTTGGTAATGCTGAAAAGAAAGATGTAATCGAATGTAAATTAGTTACCTAGTGAAGACAAAGTAGCAATCTTTTCAGCAAAATAAGGTTTAATTATTCAGGTGTTTACAGAATGCTTTGCTGGTCAAATGTTGCTAAGTTTATTTTAAAATATCGCTCACTTTGTCCTTAATTTGATTTCGTCTTCTTCGTTCGACTTCTAACATTAATGGCTTCTAATAAAGGTCGTAACATTTTATTTCAAATAAAAAAAAATAAAAAAAAATAAAAATTAATGTAAAATAACCACACATATAAGTTCAGTTCTTACTTTCAGAGTAAATAAACTGTACACAGGCAGAGTCGGGCCTGTCAATATGGCATCACAGCCTGGTCGACGGCAGCTAAGTCACATTTTGACAAAGTAAACAAACTCAAAAATCACGCAGTGCGTATCATAACAGAGGCCTTAAATTCCACGAAAATCAACCATATGGAAAACATGACAGGGCTACAGTCAAATGAGTACGGACGAGACAACAGAATCTTACTATAAGCTGAAAACTTAAGAGACTCGAAGGATACCCCATGTGCAAGAGAATAAACAGGCTAGAAAGAGGCAGGATAAAACGAACTAATTTGGTTGCTAGGGAAAACAATTAACAAAGATACCATCCTAGCAAACTAAATCACAAAGAAAATACCACCAAGCACAGTTATCCCACTGTCAGGGTTGTCTCCCATGCTTTGCAGTAGTGGTCCAACAGTGGCCAAAACTCAAGAGTATCTAATATGGGCCTTCAAAGGTGTCTACTTTCGCTCAAGATTACTCTCGGCAGAGTGGTAAATAGAAGGATAATGATGCTTCTATTTCAAGGGAGTTTCCACAAGATATTCAGAAAAGCGAGAACAATACTGCATTGGCTGAGCACGTTAACTCTATGATCTGCCGACAACTTTTGTGAAGGATTGAGCAATTATTATTTTAGCTCATCAAGCCCCCACCCTGATTTACTCAGTGGAATTCTTATTATTATGGTAAAGCTCTCCTTATAGTCTTCTTCTTCTTCTTCTTCCGTCCTTAGCCACCGACCGTCAAAGCAGTCAGTGGCCATTACGCCTAGTGGCGTCTTAGGGCAACAGCAGATAGGTTTTCTTTGCCATTGTTTCCCATCACGCCTATTGGCGTCTTTAGGGCAACGGCAAATCAATCCATTTGCTGTTGTTTCCGTAATCGAAGTGACTGGCAAACGGGTGATCAGCCCGTTGGTTCTCCTTATAGTGTATTTAGTAAATTGTCTGAGACAAACATGCAGTACATTTAAAATGATTAAATCGAAGTTATATTTGTATAATTACAAGTTACAAATGTAATAATCATTTAGTTTTAACAAGGGTTTAAAAGAATCAATAATGTTTTTTTTCAGAAAGGTATCATCACTGTTGTGATGGGATAAAAGTTTTAAAAGGAGTTCACGTGGCAGGTTAGAGGTTTCACTTATCTGCAACTGGTAGGTTCTGTTCCCGCTGATGGGTTGGTTCTCGGTAGATTGATCACTGATAACGCTCGTCGCTGTTCAAGGATGTAGGGCGTAACACGTTCCCAGAAGTGTCAAGGAGTCTCTACAAAGTTGGTCCCTCGTGACAGTCAAACATTTGCTCCAGTCCTGCCCAACTTACAGCAGTGAACGGAGTGGCACATGGCAACAACCCACTTCTCTCCACGACAAACTGTTTGAAGGAATCTTGAGCTGACTACTGTTTTTATTAGAGTCATTAATGTAGAAGCTTGAGGGCCAGCGAAGAAGAAGAAGTTCTTACTTATGTTAAAGTTTCATAAAATAATATT
The DNA here is from genome assembly GCA_024509875.1 of Oreohelix idahoensis. Lineage (NCBI taxonomy): Eukaryota > Metazoa > Mollusca > Gastropoda > Stylommatophora > Oreohelicidae > Oreohelix > Oreohelix idahoensis. The sequence goes on from JAMPIV010007190.1 coordinate 77,653, forward strand.
AAACGTGCGAAAAAATCCACAAACATTCGACGGTTAAAAAACTGAAGTTGTATTTAAGAATTTTTTCTCTTCGTTATCATTATCCCACGCAAAGAATGATGCCCTGTCGCGAGTATTGAAATAGAGAATGTCCTAGTTTAGACAGAATATGAATTGATAATGTGAAAATAGAGAAAATTACAGTCAATAATGAAAATATGGAGAGACATAGGATTTCTGGAGAGAAGAGAGATATAATCAAATATCTTAAGTCTTCTTCCCAGCCATATTCGGACTCTGTTTAAGATGTCGCACCCTCGTCCGTCCTCTAATGCTAAATAGAAAAATCTACTACAGTAAGGACTAAGCAGCAAACATTAAGTAACAGCTAGAAGAGAGTGAATTCTGACCGCTTAGTACATATAAATATATTTATTAAAGAAACCAGAACATAGAACCAAAAAAAAAATAATAATAAGTAATGCCTTCACTAGCTCTGAAGGGCTAGTGAATGTATCAATATCACAACCACAGAAAAATAACACAAGACTTCACTCACTCTCTCACTCCACACTACCAACACCCGTACACTTTCTCACTTCCAAGAAAATCTAACTAAAGAGGTTGGGCCCCCAGTTTTGCGAGGACACGGCCATTCCTTATTGTAATATTCCTGGTAAGTAAGTTACTTTCTCTGCTCGAAGAAAAACCACTACACTGTTCTACCTAGGTTGAAATTTTCAGGCTATGGGGATAGGATCTTTCGGTAACAGTGTCGTAATAAATCCTAAGCATTCACAAAATACTTGCACCTACTGATCTAAATCTATCCAATTGACGAGAACTTTTTGGCGAGCGAGTATCCTGTAGGCGCGCTGGGACACCTCTTATACTGGATAATGAAGACTTGAACTATAAAAACAGGTGTCGAGTACTGGCAACTGATTACTCCTCTCGGTCGTTATGTCAGTATACTCAGCGGTAACCGGCTATCAATAGGTCGGACAGAGTTGCCGAAACTGACTGGATGGTAAAGGCAACAGCCCGTAGGTGTTGAGATGATGGTTAACTGCAACTGGTGGCAATATGTGTTGTAGGTAAATAATCCAGGACGCAAGGTTACTGCTAACATGTAGGTAACAGAAATCGATGTATAGTGGTATACTCCAAATCAATTGGCTGTTAATGTGTCGGGCAGTGTTGCTGAAAATGACTGGGTGGCAAAGGCGACAGCCCGTATGTACTGGAGCAATAGACACTTTCAACAATAGGCTGTGGTTACATAATCCACTCCTCAGCCTTATAACCGAAACCTGACAGTATGACGTAGACTGCCTGGAAATAATTATTCTGTAAAATTGTAAACCTCTGACAGCAGCAAATCACATCAGGAAGCACAGACAAATGTGCTGACCAAGGCTCTGAAAATATACAGCAATTCGATATCTCATTTCTACCTTTAGCATCCTCTTCCTCAGTTAGTCTCTCACCCATGAAAATATAAACAACTTCCACTTTCCACTCGCCGCTTCTCTCACTCACAAAATCAAAATAAACCCCGTCTCTCATCCTCTTTGCTCAGTTATGCCTAAGAAAAGTTACCTCTGTAGTCCCCGCCCTAGGTTTCTGTTTACACACCACGCGTTTCTGACGCGCTGTGTCGCAAAATGATCTGAGGCTAGAATACATACATACACACCCGCATAGTCTATCACACTTTGGCAAAGCGAGATCACTGTTAGGTAGTCACACCTTTCCCTGCTAACTATAAGGGTCCTAGTGATAATCATCCAAGTAGGGACAATACTGAATGAGTTATCAACAACTTAGTATTGGGCTTACACTCAATATATATCAATTAGCAAAAAAACTCTTTACAGCAATATTCTACACACACAAACCACGTGGGGAAAAACTTGGCATAAATTAACGTTACACTGGCTCACTCTTTCTGACCCAAGAAAACTCCTGCGCCAAGCTAAAACGTAATGATTATGGATGGTCGCTCACTTAATATAATTCAGAGCATCCCGGTCACACACAAAAAATTTACCTTAGGAAAAAGGTATGTGTATATATATATATATACAATTTGTTCTTGGTGCGTGGCCATTGGCCATACGTCATTACTTAGACCACAAAGATTCATTGAAGTTGAAATGGAATAAAAGGAATGAAATGACCCCGGGAAGATTAGTGCCGTCATAAGGACATGCAGCAAAAAGAAAAGAACACAATTTTAAATAAATATATATGAATTAAGGTAAGACGGGACATCTATTCTATTAGATTAAGCTAACACCCCAGTGAATTAAGTAAGTAAATGAGCTTACCGAAGACAGACTAATTCTTTCACTAACAACTGTTATTAGCTCTGGCGCAGAATATCACTTTATCTAGTGGCAGGGAGCAGCACTAGCGTAGTGGTTGCCACACTGCGCTGGCGACCGGGTGACCCAGGATCAAACCCGAGCGAGGACATTTGAAGATTTTTCGTTGACCAGGTTTTGGAATGGATTAACTTGAGCCCAGTCGAGGACATTTGAAGGAGTATCGTCGACCAGGGAATGGCAGCTTCTGAGCCGACACATCTCTAATGAGTACCTCCGAAATCGGCGAGTATCTGCCTGAATGGCGAGGGACACCTGTCTCTGTGCAAGAAAAAGGGATACTCACGTAAAATCAGTCTCAGAATAGACATACTAACCTGAGATTTCGCCTCGAGTAATAGCGGACGTACGAAAAAAATTTTTAAAAAAATCCAGAGGCAGAAGTTTCTTGAGACAGTGGTACTGAGTGATAGAGACTTTTTGCTTAAATAGCCAAAAAGAGTCTGCAGGTGGCTTTTGCACGTGCACTAGATGAAACAAATTCAGACGTAAGACCTAGGGAAGAGATTCCCCGGGCGACTCAAGATACAGGAAAAGGACGTAATCTGCCGCCGCGCCGGCGTTCTACGAGCGATCGGTGTTCACGAGACGAGGCGAGGGCGAACAAATAAAAGGGTAGAAATGTTCCCCCGTGTCGACGATTCTCTGTAAATCAAAGAATCCGGGGAACTAGCCGTCAACTACTAGAAAGGCAGAATAAAAAGGACCTTTAATTAGATGCCGATGCCCACGTGTAATGGGGTGGAATTAGCCTGTCCAACGTAAGATTTACATGACCAATGCCAAAAATCATGCTATTAGGAGCTATAAGACAGAAAAGTAGGCGTAGACATAAATTAGAGAATAAGACAGGGCAGACCACTCGGCTAAAAGTGACAGACATTTCTTCGAATCACGACACACCCCTCCATTGAGCCAACTAAAAATCCGCTTGCTTCCAGATCAACATCGTTTTACAAAGAGATGTGTAATTAAAAAACAAATTAAAACAGTTAAAGAGTAAAGAAATTATCAGATATTTCAGCTGAGATTATAATATTAAGAAAAGTCATACAAGAGGGAGTTGCTAACTATTGCGGTTAAAAGTAGACTATGAGGATGGAGATTACAAAATCTATTTTGTCCAAACATCATTTATGAAAGAAACTAGCCTCACTTGTATTTTTTGTATGACTGATCTTGTGCCATTCAAGAGATCTTTATTTGCATCCAGGTTTCTGAGCATCATAATGAATGTACCAATTTTGAGCTTTATTACTTGCAGAAGCATTCAAGATGGACGCCACAGATTTAAAAACTCAGCTGGGAAATCAATGGTATCAATGGAATCTTCAGTAACCATCACTTGAAGTGATGCAATAAAATAATGAACTGAACGTAGGAGAAATGGAATTCTCAAGAAATCGAACAAATAATGCTTTCTCTTCATTTCTTTCAATGTCTAAAGTACGAATATTTCTTCTTTGTTTTTTTTTTAAATTCATTCCTCTGTCTTTAGTTTTAACAGACCATTACTGTTTAAAAAAAAAAAGAAACGTATTTGTTCTGTTACACGTATTACATTGCTGCTTCTTCTATAGTCTCGCTTGCTCGCTGTGAATGACGCGATCGTCTCTTCCTTTTAGCCATCTTATCATTTTGATCCACAATAATCTCTGCAACACTTTAAATTAAAATTTTGTATTGAAGCAATCCAAAAACTTACATTTTTAAGAAAAATGATGTTAAATCCGTTGCCCGAATGAAACTGGACAGAAGAATTTCTTGATTGTCTGTTGATTTAGTCTGCATCTCCGCACCTTCCTGTCTACAGTTCAAGTTGTTGGCTTCTTTCCATAATCAAACTGTTTGCTCGCTGTGAATGACGCGATCGACTCTTCCTTTTAGCCGTCATATCATTTTGATCCATAATAATAAGTCTGCAATACTTTAAATTAAAATTTTGTCTTGAAGAAACAATCAGAAACTTACATTTTGAGGTTATTTTTAAGAAAAATGATGAGTTAAATCCGTTTCCCGAATGAAACTGGTGTCGTAAAATACAATCTGTATGTACAACACGCCCACATATGGTCTCGCAAAATTCCCCCCAGTTGTAAGACTAGTGACCACTTTTATAAGAATAAAATAACATAGGAATCACCGCGCCACCAAAAATACTAGCTTTTATAACTCGGTCTCTAAAAGGTTAACGCATAAAAACGATCGTTAGACTAAATGCCAATGTGACGTCACAGACTTGCACGCCTTACCCAAAACGTACGATGAAGGTCAGAGCTATTTGCATATTGGATCAAAAGTTTAAACGTGTCGTTGTGGTTTTCTTAGAAAAAGTGAGAGAGAGGGGGAAATAGTACGGAGTCCTTTTTAAACTATCGGCTGCATTTTCGAAACTGAAACTAACTGTCCAAATCGAACGATATGAAAAATAAAGACTAAAAGACGATTAAAATGCTACTAATTAGTTATTAAATATATAATATTCTTTAGTCTAATATATTATCTTACTGTAGAAAGAAAGATATATTATTGGCATAAATATAGAGGAAAGACGAAAATGGTAAAAATAATAGACAGGAGTGTGAAACCTTATGTATTAGATGACAGACGGTAGACGAAGTAAATATTATCATTCTGTATTGAATTAACTTAGAGAATACTAGCGATATGGTAGAATGAAGACATATATAGACGTGTATAGGGCTTCTTTACGGATGCTGGCCATATTAAGGGGTGTCTCCTGATTTGAAAATTATTAGGTTAACTTTTCAAATAAGACGCGTAGGAGCGGAAGTCCCATGATTGGTTGCTTAGAATAACTAAGGAGTATGAATAAATACACTGAGGCCTAAGCTTTCCTCGCCACTTGAAAATTAAATATTCACTTGTGTAGTTATTGACAAATTCAGACAAGTTGTGCTCCTATGCCTTCGCTGTTCTGATGTCAGCAGGAGATCTGTGTGACCATTAATAGCCTGTATTTAACTTATATAGTGAAATATTTCAATATTACGGTAAGAAGCAACATTTATATAATTATTATTGTATTTGAAAATGTGTTTGCATTATTGATTGTGTATGAATATTGGAAGAGTAGAGTCCCAGTCGTACAAGCGCCACTTCAACATGTTAGGTAAAATCATTAAATGGGGTTAGATAATCTTATAGCTTCATGTAAAAGCCATACAGCTTTACTTGTACTTTGGGAGATAAAAGAAAATATATAAAGAGGGAAGCCAACATCAAACTTTGTGTTGTTTCACCGAGTTGCTAAGAAAGATATTATCCTTTTGTAGAAAAGCCAGACAGGCTTTCTGACATTGTGGGGAAAGAACTTAATAAAATCCTTACAGTTTTACTTAAAAGTTGGGATAAAAGAAATTAATAAGGGAAAAGAAATTACTGAATAATGTTTGAGATATAGCCAGCACATCACTGGACATCTTTATAAATTACAGGGTATCTACTGAATGTATTTACTTAATTATAATATTATCTTATGACTAGGAAGTTGTTCAACATATGGTTGAGATACTTGATGATGAATAAAGCACTTTAACAGATGGGGAAAATAACTATGTGTATATGATTTTCTGATTAGAATCTGTTAATATGTATCAACCTTGTTATGAGTGGAGATAGGTCAGACTAGTATTTTGAGGGAAATGAATCTTTTCCTTCCCAGGGTTTCTGTAAGAACCTGAAGTGTGCCAGTCACGTGTATGTTCGAGAAAAGTACCAGTGTGAGGCCATATGTCTGATTGCCTTGCAGTATCAAACATCAAAAGCTGTACCTTGATGTGAGAGGGCAGATTCAGATGCAGGACATCGCAGAATTTTCGACAACTATATAAAAGCTAACAGCGGATTGATCAACCGCTTGCCAGTCACACTGATTACGGAAACAACAATTAATGTTCTGTTGTACCAATAAACGCCTTTAGGCGTAACGGAACAATGGATAATTTCTTGTTGCCCTAAGGCGCCGCTAGGCGTAATGGCCACAGACTGCTTGGTCGGTCGTTGGCTAAGGATGAAAGAAGAAAGAAGAAGATATAAAAGCTAAGCCCTGTGTTTTGGGGCCTTGTTAATTCACAACCTGATCCTCCACGAATATCCTATTAAACAGATTCCTAACTATGATGACAGTATTAATCCCAAAAATATGTGCTTATTCTTAGAGGAAATACTTCACTAAAGAACATTTCCAGCCCTAAAATCTTCAGGATCAAGATATAAAAGATTCTATTAGTTAAACTTGTATTTGTGTAAATATATTTAATTAATTTTTGACGTTTAATTTCATTTGACTCACTCAATTATACTTAATACATTGTAAAAAATGTATCAGACTTAAGTAACTTTAAAGTGTGGTTGTTGTTATTTTATTCACATACATTGCATATACCCTAAACAGCTAGCTACACAACATCAACAAATCAGTACATATAATTGGGAAAATATACATAGCAGGTTGGGGTCATTGGTGGAAGCAAGACAGGTTCCCTGACATTATATTCAGAATTATACTTCCTCAGGGGCTTGCATAGCTGACTTCACATCTGCTACACATAATATATACTAAATTCATATCAACCCACCACAACTGGACAGAAGAGTATTTTGATTGTCTGTTGATTTAATGCACACCGTCACACTTTTCTATTTTCGCGAGAGTACAAATAAGGGGAAACAATACAATTATTGCATAACTTTCAACCACAGTTGTACCCCATTAGCTGTGGTTGAAAGTTAATGTACTATCTCGAAAATAGAAAAAGTGTGCAAATGACGGTGTGCAAAATGTGACTGACCGACCGACCGAAGTACTTACGGCGGGAATTATGGTACTGGATTATTGAGCTAGCCCGTCATTTTTGACAGCTTACCTGCAGCGGGATCTGTGAAATTATAATGACACAAAAATTGTTGGTCTCTATTGGGATGATTCTAATGGGTATTTAAGATGACTTTCAATACAAGCACACTGCAATGCGCGCCGTTTCTGTATTTTCCCGACAGTTGGGTTCCAACGCTACTGAATTTCATACGAAGAATACTACATTGTTAAGGCATGTAACTGTAACCAACATGTTGACATTTTTATTGGGGGGAGGGAGGGATTCTTTTTCCTTAGTAATACAAGAGGAACAAAAATGTATGTCCACATTTTTTCCAAGACGTTTGTTTACACATTCACAGAGTTGTCAAGATAGAATGACCTTGATACACCCCAGACCTGATTCACACGTCCTCAATGACATCCATCTCCATGTTTTTAAACCCCATGCTATCTCAGATACCCTGACTTCATGCCTATCGTGGTCTGATATTGCCTATCTGCCGCAAGATACGCTCATGAACTCAGCTTGGCTTTTCCCCCCAAGACGTCACAGAAGCGGCTTCTCCAGATGTACTACACAAGCACAGGTCAGTTGCCTCTCCCTGATGTACTTGTACGGAACGTGAAGACGAATCGCTGGCGATGAATGGGACATGCACTGAGGAAACTGCATGATGGCTCTGTGAGACTGTCCTCGTTCCGAAGCCCCCCGGAGTGAGAGAGACTTGGGTTGGATGAACCAGGGGGGCGTATGGAGAGCGAAATCGGAATCACAGACAAGGTAGAGATGAATAAGACACGGAAAGAACTTAAGCGGATGGCACAGACCAGAAGGACTTGAGATGAATTTATTGGCGGTCTATGCTCCAATTGTTGCTCATGGGAAATGAATGAATTAATACTTTCTTTATGATATAGTAACGAGGGCGCACGGTTACATTTATAATGGTAGTAAAGCAACTACAAGCATCTCTATATTTATAACAGTTGTAAAGCCACTAAAACATCTTTATATTTGTAACAATAGTAAAGCCACTACAAACATCCTTACATTTATATCAGTAGTAAAGCCACTACAAACATCCTTACATTTATATCAGTAGTAAAGCCACTACAAACATCCTTACATTTATATCAGTAGTAAAGCCACTACAAACATCCTTACATTTATAGCAGTAGTAAAGCCACTACAAACAAATATCAGTAGTAAAGCCACTACAAACATGCTTACATTTTTATCAGTAGTAGTAAAGCCACTAAAGCCACAAACATCCTTACTCAGTAGTAAAGCCACTACAATAATCCTTACATTTATAGCAGTAGTAAAGCCACTACAAACATCCTTACATTTATAGCAGTAGTAAAGCCACTACAAACATCCTTACATAGTAAAGCCACTACAAACATCCTTACACAGTAGTAAACAAACATCCTTACATTTATAGCAGTAGTAAAGCCACTACAAACATCCTTACATTTATATCAGTAGTAAAGCCACTACAAACATCCTTACATTTATAGCAGTAGTAAAGCCACTACAAACATCCTTACATTTATAGCAGTAGTAAAGCCACTACAAACATCCTTACATTTATAGCAGTAGTAAAGCCACTACAAACATCCTTACATTTATAACAGTAGTAAAGCCACTACAAGCATCTTTATGTTTATAACAGTAGTAAAGCCACTACAAACATCGCTACATTTATAGCATAAGGAAAGCCACTACCAACATCTTTATATTTATAACAGTAGTAAAGCCACTACAAACATCTTAATATTTATAACAGTGGTAAAGTAATTTCAAATATCGTAATATTTATAACAGTGGTAAAGTAATTACAAATATCGTAATATTTATAACAGTAGTAAAGCTAACACATCATCCTTATAAAAGTAATAAAGTCACAATAAACATCCTTTAGTTTATAAAGATATTAAAGTCAACATAAACATCGTTTTATTTGTAACAGTAGTAAAACCAACTTAAAGATCGTATTTTTATAAAAGTAAATAATAAAGGAAACATGAGCCCTGGGAGTAGTACATAAATTTAGGTCATTAACAGGGACTCGTTGGAAAAAAAAGGGGACATCTGAAAACAGAGAAGAAATATAAGGCAATGGCACCGTATGGATGGTCCTTGGTTCGATTCTCGGTAAGCCTATCATTTATATTTCTTTTCGGTTGTCAGATGTCATCCTTTCTGTCCAAGGAGCACCTATTAATTGCCTTTATTTATTTATTGACAAGAGTAAAAAAAAATGTCATCATAAATATCCTTATATTTATTACGAAGGTAACAAACGTTCTTATATTGTATTTATAACTGTAGTAAAGCCGCTACAAATATCCTTTTATAAACAGTGGTTTAGCTAAGTCACCACAGACAACCTTATTTAAATAAAAGTGTAGCTAAGCCCCCACAAACATCCTTATATTTACAACAGCGGATCAGAAAACAAAAACATTCTTACAGTAGCAAAACCATGATAAGTTCAGTACTTCTAAAATAGAACTAAAACAAAGAAGCAACGAAGAAAAGGAAGCCCACTGAACATCCACACCAATAATATCTTAATCAAGCAAAGAATTCAAGTTTCTATGAACAGAGAAGAGAAGCATGATGTCAGTAAGCTAATGAAGTGGCTTTCCAGCTGACTCCGCTACTTAAACAACCAAACATCTCCACTGAGACACATCGCCATATTCACACCATCTTTCTGCTGAGATTTCAAACGTGATCATTAAGTCAGGCACAACATGTGAAATGGGATATCTGAGAAAAGCTACGCGTGTCACCGTAACAGACAGAAGGAAACACAACGGGATTAGCAAGTTGGTGGGAACAACACTATTCACAAGTGCAAGGAAACTCTATATATCTTAAGGGAATCTCATCATCAGAAGTTAAATATCATCATCAGAAGTTAAATCTCATCATCAGAAGTTATCTCCATGTCTAACGCGTGCTTTTGCCTTTTTTAACATGTCCTTTACGCTCTAAACACGGACGTGGGGCGGGCCCACGTGGATAATGACTCCCATTTCAGTCTTCTGTTGAGTTTTTTCACGCTTGAATAAAACCCACTGCGCCATGGTTGCACCTTCTCAAATCAATTCTGTTTTCATTCATTCTGCCAACTTGAAGCAACTATGAAAGTAACAATTTTGCTGTATAAAAATTACTGTCCTGAACTCCAGAGAATGTTGCGATTGTTCCACAGCTAACGCGATACCTTTTCCACAGTTTCGTCAAATCCTGTAAGTGCCCTTTTCCTTGACTGTTCTTTCAGGCCCAACTGTTTCTGTAGATCAGGTGGTCGGCAACTAGTCATTCGCGTCCTACTGGTAGATCATATATATATATAATCCCAGCTTTTTCTGTCACTAACGCTAAGGGATGCAACTTTGGTTGAAAGTTAGACATTATAGTCCGTTCGGAAATTCGTGCCCACACATTGAACGTTGTAACTTTGCAACCCCTTGACGGATGTTATTGAAATTTGCTACGTGCCCTACTGATATCAATGCAGTTATTAATATATTTTTTGCCCTTACAAAACTCATGTCATGTTCGAATTTTCGTCTTTAAGTTAGATTTAAAAAAACTCTTACTGTTGTCCGGGTTAATTTTTATTAGTTCTACAGGAAAGTTACAAGATCCGTTCAAAAATTGCGCACTTAATTTTTGTTACAGCACTGCACAAGCGATGAAATGTGCTATTCAATATATATATATATTTTTTTTTTTAAATTAGTGTAGTGACTACATGTCCGCACGTGTGCGCACCTATTGTACACAGTCGCGAGTAATTATTTCAGCGGCGTATGCTAATTGCAATGAGTTGGCTGCAACGAAACAAAACGACACCAGCGTATAATATATTAATAAACTAAACTGCATAATTATGAAAAGCGCAATGAATCTGAAATGCAAATTTATCACTTTGCAGAAAGTAACTGTTATATTGTACAGGCATTTTTGCAGAGAGGCTAAGATGGGTTGTTTATACCACGACATCCAAGATCAGGTAGGAGAACACGAAAGGCCCTGGGTGTGGATAGAAGATCTTTTCGACGTTGGAAACAACATGACGGTGATTGTACAAAGGCTGCGGTTAAGCAAGGAAGGAAGAAAAAAAAATGATGATTTTGACAAGGATGTCATTAGACGTTTGATTTTGAAGATGTTTAATGCCAATCAACTTGTTACTCTCCGCATACTGAAAAGTCGGCTGCAAGCAGAATGCGATATTAAAGTCTCAAAAACAACTCTTTGGCAACTTGTCAGAAGTGTCGGCTTCACTTTTAGAAAAATGTCTGGCGGAAGGAATTTTGTATGTGAAAAAACCACATCTGGTTGCAGCTCGAAGCAAATACCTTAGGCAGATTCGGGAGAGAAGGCAAGACGGCTATGATATAGGGTATTTGGACGAATCTTGGGTTAATGCTCATCATACGAACGAGAAAAAATGGCAATCTGTTGACGGAGACCATAGAAGAAAAATTCCCAGCAGCAAAGTTCAACGCATTATATTAGCACATGCTGGCAGCAGACAGAATGGGCTTGTCCGTGATGCAGAGCTTATTTTCAATCAAAGTCTGTAGATGGTAGGGACTACCACAGTGAAATGAATGGGCAAATTTTTCGAGATTGGATAGTGAATACACTCCTCCCGACTTTAGATAGGCCGTCTTGCCTGGTGATGGATAATGCGTCCTATCATAATGTTCTAGCGCAGGAGGATAAAGCTCCCACTTCGGCAAGCACGAAAGACGAAATCAGGAGGTGGCTTGTGAATGAAAATATCTTCGCTGAGAACACCTATTTAAAACCAGAGTTGTTGCAGTTTGTGAGACAGAGGAATAAGACAAAAGTGTATCTGATTGATAAAATCATCCAAGAGCAGGGTCATGTTTCTCTTCGACTCCCACCTTACCATTCTCACCTTAACCCAATAGAGCTGGTTTGGGCTAGAGTTAAAGGGCAAGTGGCCGCCCAGAACATCACTTTTAAAATGTGCGATGTTAAAGACATGACTCTTGAGGCCCTTTCACGAATAGACACAGAGTACTGGGCTAAATGTGAAGAACACGTGCTACAGGTAGAAGAAGATTACTGGCAGCGAGATGGCTTGCTGTTTATCCAACCAATAACTGTTGTGAACTTATTGGAGTCGTCCGATTCGGAATGAGGCACGTCGATCGCATTCCTTCGTTTGTGATAAACTAATTTCATATGCCAATCTATAATAACACATAAACAGTTACGATTTGTCATAGCTTCCTGATGATTTACTGCTATTATGGTTCATTATCAGAACATCATTCCTCGTATCAAAATCACGTGAACAACCAATCACACATTTAGGACACGCCTTTGAACCGTCTTGTCGCACAAATGTTGTGATTTACTGTAAGAATTAATGTTACGGGCAGATTTAGGCAAATGTTCCAAGAAGATCAAAGAAAATCGCCGTTTTGCAAATTTCGCGACAGCTGTGGATGTAATGATCGCACAATCTTAACTGCATGGAAAATCTAAGACTGCATGCAAAAATTCATGTCCATACAACAAACAGTTTTGGAGAAAATTGACGCTTTCTGTGGGCACGAATTTCCGAACGAACTATAACATTATTGTTTCCCTTATATGTACTCTCCCGAAAATAGTAACACCCGACAAAGAAAAGTGCGAAAATGACGGTGTGCACACAAATATTTATAGAACTGTGATGATACACAGTGGGTTTTTTGTTAAATACTTTTGAATAAGTAAAATTGCCGTTAGGTATTGGTGCTTTTGAATTTAATTCCCGTTTTATGGCGGGCTTTATAAACGAAATGGAAAAATCACAGGCATTCCACCTTTATTCTGCAGACGAGACACTAAGACCCTGATTCCAAGCAGAAAATTACAAGAACATGCCAGTACATCCAATGAAAACTAGATTTAGAGATTAAGCCATTGGGAGGTTGAAGAGAAGCAGTTTTGTGCATCGGTCCAAAAAATTAATTAGAACATACAAGGGTAAACTACCAGACATCACTAAGGAAATAATTTCAACACTTCTCCCAACCCAATGGGAACAACATCAAAATTTCAGCACTAAGACCTCCATAACTACCACCTGCCCCATGGGAGAGCTAAATACTCTCCAAAGGAAAACAGCAGCATGTGACATGATTGAAGAACTATACCCCAGAGAAGCACGGATCCAAGTATATACTGATGGATCTGCAACCAGAGCAGTGAAGAGCGGAGGCGCAGCAGTTTATGTGGTCTATCCAGACAAAAAAAACGAATCCACTTGTTCACCTACTGGAATATTCTGTCCAAACTACTCTGCAGACGTACAGGCCTCAAGCATTGCTGCAGGAATAATCAATAACACAATAAGCCAATGTCAGCAGGTTGTATTCCTTACCGATGCAATGTCAGTTCTGCAAGCCCTCAACAGTGATAAACTTACTTACTTAGTCGTTCCCCTTCTACCGTGAGGTGTAGAGATGAAGTGATAAACTGCCAGAGTTAAATAAAGCCTTATGCGAAGTAAATCTCAAAAGAAGGGTAGTGCTACAGTGGATACCATCACACTGTGGAATACCAGGAAATGAGAGCAGATACGTTAGCAAAAGAGGGAGCAACACGGGTGTCGCGTGGTGAGAAAAAAATACGCAAGACAAATTCTTGGTTCGTGATACGTTTAAACCGAGCGGACGCGAGTGCCTCTATCTATCACTTTCTAGCGCTGTGTACTGGCTACACAAACGAAGCGATATTTGTTTTTCATGGCTAACAAATAAAATTCATATAAAAAGAAGGAATGATCAAAAAGAGTTGATAATAGTACCGTTAGGAGCGGAGAAGTCCACATTTATTTCCTTTCGAACAACTAATTACACTGTTGTTGCAAAAAAAAGATAGAAGCTTGAGATCAGACAACTTCGTCATATTTTGTCAAGTTTAGCCACTTTGAAAACTTATATAAATTCTAAGACAAACCCAATAGAGGAAATTATTGGAAGGAAATAAGCTGTTGATGGTACAATTAAAGTAAGGTATCAACACCCGTGATCCATGCAAAAGATAAAAAGAACGGAACGGAGGAAGAAATTTAAAAAACACAAAACCGTGGGGCGAGCCGGTTGGAACGAACATTTTAGCCGCAGGCGTGAGATGCTTTCTCGCTCGCTCGCTGGCTGTGTATAAATAGAGAGGAATCGTGGCAGACAGTATAAAGATACCAATCTGATGATAGTCACGGTAGAAGGATCGACAAGACCCGAGAGACTGACGCTCGAAACCACAACCAAAAAGACAGAAGCCTATATCCCTCCGGTGATGCAGTGCTCCAACTGCCAGCAGTTCTCGCACACAAAAAAGACGTGCAGGAGAGATGCAGTTTGCCGGTATTGTGCGGGTAGTCACCAATATGGCGACTGCCCCAGGGCAAAGGAGGACCGCAACTACAAAGAAACTAACGAAAACCGTATCTGTGCAAACTGCCACGGAAACCACGGGGCAAGGTACAGAGGATGCCCTGTGTTCCAGGAAACTAAGAGCATCTTGAAGGAGGCCGTGTCTAAAAACATACCCTTCAAAGAGGCCAAACACAGAGTGAATGCGGATGCTACAGAAAAACAGCGCACGATTGACAGAAGACAGCTACACAAGCTGACCGCTGAAATCAACGAAATGAAAAGGAAACAGCAGAACGAAAGCAGAAACAAGCAGGATCCCGTAGACGACAAGGAAGGCGGTGAAGACATAATAGATATGCAGAGCGCCAGAGAAATGTTACAGAGCGCCCAGGCAATGCTACAGGAAACAAAATCCATCAAACACGAGATAGAAGTTGACATCGCCAAACTCACAGAGCTAAAGGCAGAGAACGAACAAATACTCAAAAGAATTGAAACAACCATCAAACACGAGATAGAAGTTGACATCGCCAAACTCACAGAGCTAAAGGCAGAGAACGAACAAATACTCAAAAGAATTGAATCAGAGAGAAGGATCGTTGAGGATATCCTTACAAAAACTAGAGAACAAAATAAAGAAACGAAAGACAAAATGAAAATCGACATCGTACAGCAAATGTTACTCAATCAAGACAGAGCATTAGCAGCCAGAAACGCTAGAACAGCTACTACCAACGATAATTGAAAAAGCACTGTCACAGATACAGGAGAGCAAAAAGACAAAAGCAACAGAAACTAGTAGCGTAGAAACACACAAAACTAAACCAGCCAGATAGTTGAGGCAGGACATAAAAAACACCATGAGAGCGACACGGCACCACAAACGGACAAAGAGGAATCCAGACAGCCAGCAAGTGGTCCTTTTCAGGACCAGTCACCTCCAGGACTACGAACGAGATACCAGTGAAGACGATAACACCCTATATACCCCAATTATAACCAAATTTCAGGTTGAACAGGGTATCACAGCAACATAGTAGAAGAAAACAACAACAACAACAACAGACAGTATACACACGCAAAATTAAAACCTCGGAAGAGAGACGAATTTGAAGGCAGAGAGAGAGAGAGAGAAGGATCAACACCTGAGCAAGACCATTCCTAGTTGTTATGCCTGGCAGTTTGAGCTTTTGCCAAGCCTTCAGTCAGTTCTACTTCTGATTTATCCCTAAAGGGGTATGTAATATTACGAATATATATGTATGTATGTATGCAAATGCTTCTTTTACAGGTTTGATAATTAAATTAAACTGCGAGACAACATTTGAATTCAAAATGGAGAATGAGGCAAGGACCAGGATGCATAACAGAGATGCGCAGGAATGGAAAGGCAGAACAAAGGGAAGGCCTATGTTGTATAACAATGTTTTATTGATGACTGAAATTCAAAATGACTGTAGAAGGAAACTGCAGCATCATGACTGTGTACAGAAACTGTATTATGTATTTTTGAAAATGTAATCACTTAGACTTGTCATTGCCTATACACTGCCATTGAACCAGAACTTATGCCATACCTATATAAGCATACACTGAAAACATCACCTCACAACACGCAGACCTGTGAGAAATCACCACACAAGGACTAGCCACATGCTACATATTTTGCAGGTTTACTGGTCTAGTTTGGAACAGCCTGATCTGAAACTACCATCCACTCAACGTATACTGTGTGTGACGGAGTTCAAGTGTTTTGGCTCCATCATTCCTTGGCTAGCCAAACATAAGATCCAAGAAGCTGTATTCCAACTACACTCGTGTGTTACCAGACATTGTCCAGGACTGTAAAGCTAAGTCCTAAGTGTTAATATTCCAAAACCTTCTGTGAGATCCCAAAAGAGACCGTGTAGTGATGAAAAGTGCAATCTGTGTTAACCCAGTGCAGGCAAAAGACATTAAGATTAACGTAGACATGAAATTTATGTAAAAAGTTATAAATATTGTTGATTTTTTTATTTTTTCATTGTAATTGAAATCTTCCGATTTTCAAAAGAGAAATAAGAAACTAGATGTACATTAATAAATAATTCAGTAAATTGTAATTTTATGACTTGTCAATTTCTTATTGTTGACAGTTATATTTTGCTGTATTATTGTTGTCACAGTATAGTTAGGTGACGGTAGCACTCTAGAGCTCTTGATCTATACTAATTCCATCCAGACGTGTGCTCTTTACAGCTATAGCTATACCTATGCCATCCTTACACCAGTGCTCTTCTCCGAGACTGGGATATACCTGTCTAGACTAAATTTACGTGTCTAGTCTTCTACACTATCAACATCTGCCACTCTTATTAACTCATTACGTCACATTTTGGGGGCTCTTCCGGGATAATCTTATTATCCTGAGCCAGTATCTATCTTTCTTGTATCTCTTTCTCACAGGAAGTCTTGGTAATAGTAAAAAAAAATTTTTTTGAAAAAAGTAAATTATAATTTTTTTGAAAAGTACCTTTATAGTACACAAGTTAAACAGTGGTCTCTCACATTGGTTGAAGGAATATTGTACGTCTTTAATTAAGTTAGCTTAAGTAATTAAGTAGTAGTAACATTAGATACTCCTTTCAACGTAACGCCATGGCTGACTTGGTAAAGTTCAAAACTGCAATCATGCAGATGGATAAGAACTTGGTTTGTCAGGTGAAGCACTCATCCAATATGTTACTACGGAAGTGGATAAGCATATGGACAGGGAAGAAAGAAGGTTGCAATTAGAGAATGAAGCAAAGAAATTAGAGGCTGATAGAGAAGCAAAGAAATTAGAGGCTGAAGAAAGGCGGTTGCAAGCAGAAGCGGAAAGAGAAGCTAAGAGGCTACAGTTGGAAGCTGAAACTAGGAGGTTAGAGGTTGAGGCTGAAGCTAGGAGGTTGGAAGCTGAGAGAGGACATGAGCTGATGATGAGGCAGCTGGAACTTCAATCGGTTGCTAGTTCCAGTGGGAGCACCTCACCTCACTCTGACAACAGTAACTCCAATCAAAGTACTTCAAATGGAGCCATGAACATTCATATGGACCCATTTGTTGAGAAGGAGGACTTCATAGAAGCTTATATAGACAGATTTGAACGGCTTGCCACAACTTATGGTTTAGAAAAGGAAAAGTGGAATTTGAAGCTATCTCAAGGATTGAGAGGAGTTTCTTATGAAGTATTCTTGAAACTACAAAAGGAAGATCAAGAAGATTTTGAAGCCCTGAAGCAGGCATTGCTTGTTCGTTATGAACAGAACTCTGAGGCTTATCGGAAAAAATTTCGAACTGCTAAGAAGGAGGCTGGAGAGACTTATCAGCAATTTACGACACGATTGGAGACTTACCTACTAAGGTGGTGTTAGTTAGGAAACTTTTCTCCAGATTTCGAGGGGCTAAAGGAGATGATGTTGATAGAACACCTACTAGATTCCATAACCCCTGAAACTAAAAAGTTCCTGATAGAGAATAAAATAGATAGGTTAGATGACATAATCACCTATGCAGAATGCCACCAACTGGCTCAGTCCATGAATCAAGGAGCTAAGAAGAAACATGTAGAAGTATTTAAGAAACCACAAAACTATACAATGTCTGAAGGAAGTGGCCACAACCAGGACCACGCATTCAAGAATAGGCCCAGATGGGACTACAAGGACAGAACCCCTTTAGGATCAGACAAGAGACAATTATGTCAAAGTCGGAATCTCCCTACAGCAAGTGTGGTGCTATTAAGGAAACTTAGTGGTGAACCTAGGTTATATATATATATATATATATATATATATATATTTCTATATATATATATATATATATATATATATATATATATATATATATATATACGGGAAATATTTCATGGTTCAAAGTGATCACCAGCCTTTATCGTTTTTAGCAGTGTCCAAAAAGCTAATTCCAGATTATAAAGGTGCAGTTTATTACTAGCACCTTACTCATTTACAGTACAGTACATTCCTGGGAAGGAAAATGTAGGAGCGGACTTTTTAAGTCATCATCCGACAGTTCTGGAAGGAAAGAATGTCTAGCGTTGGCGTGGTCGATCCAGAAGTTTCAACCATATCTTTATGGAGCCCACTTCACAGTACAATGTGATCATCAACCGCTAACATTTTTAGCTGCATCAAAAAAACTCAACTCTAGACTTTTACGATGGAGTTTATTATTACAACCATATTCCTTTACGGTAAACTACATACCGGGAAAGCAGAATGTTGGTGCGGATTTTTTAAGTAGACACCACACTACAGCGGAAGGAGAGAACTACTAGAATTAGTCTCGGCAAATTTTTTTTGGTCTGCTGAGCGAGCTACAGCTTAAAGAGGAGGGCTATGTCGCGTGGTGAGAAAAAAATACGAAAGACAAATTCTTGGTTCGTGATACGTTTAAACCGAGCGGACGCGAGTGCCTCTCTCTATCATTTTCTAGCGCTGTGTACTGGCTACATAAACGAAGCGATATTTGTTTTTGATGGCTAACAAATAAAATTCATATAAAAAGAAGGAATGATCAAAAAGAGTTGATAATAGTACCGTTAGGAGCGGAGAAGTCCACATTTATTTCCTTTCAAACAACTAATTACACTGTTGTTGCAAAAAAAAGATAGAAGCTTGAGATCAGACAACTTCGTCATATTTTGTCAAGTTTAGCCACTTTGAAAACTTATATAAATTCTAAGACAAACCCAATAGAGGAAATTATTTGAGGCAAATAAGCTGTTGATGGTACAATTAAAGTAAGTATCAACACCCGTGATCCATACAAAAGATAAAAAGATCGGAACGGAGGAAGAAATTTAAAAAACACAAAACCGTGGGGCGAGCCGGTTGGAACGAACATTTTAGCCGCAGGCGTGAGATGCTTTCTCGCTCGCTCGCTGGCTGTGTATAAATAGAGAGGAATCGTGGCAGACAGTATACACACGCAAAATTAAAACCTCGGAAGAGAGACGAATTTGAAGGCAGAGAGAGAGAGAAGGATCAACACCTGAGCAAGACCATTCCTAGTTGTTATGCCTGGCAGTTTGAGCTTTTGCCAAGCCTTCAGTCAGTTCTGCTTCTGATTTATCCTAAAAGGGGTATGTAATATTACGAATATATATGTATGTATGTATGCAAATGCTTCTTTTACAGGTTTGATAATTAAATTAAACTGCGAGACAACATTTGAATTCAAAATGGAGAATGAGGCAAGGACCAGGATGCATAACAGAGATGCGCAGGAATGGAAAGGCAGAACAAAGGGAAGGCCTGTGTTGTATAACATTGTTTTATTGATGACCGAAATTCAAAATGACTGTAGAAGGAAACTGCAGCATCATGACTGTGTACAGAAACTGTATTATGTATTTTTGAAAATGTAATCACTTAGACTTGTCATTGCCTATACACTGCCATTGAACCAGAACTTATGCCATACCTATATAAGCATACACTGAACACATCACCTCACAACACGCAGACCTGTGAGAAATCACCACACAAGGACTAGCCACATGCTACATATTCTGCAGGTTTACTGGTCTAGTTTAGAACAGCCTGATCTGAAACTATCACCCACTCAACGTATACTGTGTGTGACGGAGTTCAAGTGTTTTGGCTCCATCATTCCTTGGCTAGCCAAACATAAGATCCAAGAAGCTCTATTCCAACTACACTCGTGTGTTACCAGACATTGTCCAGGACTGTAAAGCTAAGTCCTAAGTGTTAATATTCCAAAACCTTCTGTGAGATCCGAAAAGAGACCGTGTAGTGATGAAAAGTGCAATCTGTGTTAACCCAGTGCAGGCAAAAGACATTAAGATTAACGTAGACATGAAATTTATGTAAAAAGTTATAAATATTGTTGATTTTTTTATTTTTTCATTGTAATTGAAATCTTCCGATTTTCAAAAGAGAAATAAGAAACTAGATGTACATTAATAAATAATTCAGTAAATTGTAATTTTAGGACTTGTCAATTTCTTATTGTTGACAGTTATATTTTGCTGTATTATTGTTGTCACAGTATAGTTAGGTGTCGGTAGCACTCTAGAGCTCTTCTTCTTCTTCTTCGATCCTTAACCACCGACCGTCAAAGCAGTCAGTGGCCATCACGCCTAGTGGCGTCTTGTAGGGCAACAACAAATTGATTCCACTTTGCACGGTCGGTGGCCATCCTTCGTACAGTGCCCCAACTCTGGTTCATTCTTTGCATCTCAGCCTCCACAGTCCTCCGCCAAGTTGTTTTTGGTCGGCCTCTCTTTCGCTTTCCTTCAGGGGTCCAAAGCATAGCTGTTCTTGTGATGGCATCGGGGTCTCTTCTGAGGACATGACCAACCCAGCTCCAGCGTCTGCCAGCTATGATGGTATGCATGTCCTCTTGCTTGCTACGAGTAAGCAGATCTTGGTTGGTGATGGTATTCGGCCAAAAGATTCGGTGAATTTTTCTTAGGCATGTTGTGTGAAAAGAGGACAATTTTGACATTTCCTTCTCTGTGACTCTCCAGCATTCCGCACCATAGAGAAGCACAGAAAGCACGCAACTCTGGTATAATCTTAATTTTGTGCTTGTGCTGTATTGGGAGGACTTCCAGATGTTATTTAGGCTAAAGAAGGCTGTTCTTGCCTTATTCATTCTGATGTTGATGTCTTTGCCTGCCCCACCGTCTGGTGTTACTATGCTTCCTAGGTATGTGAAGGTATCTGTCTGTACCAGTTGCTGATTCCTTACTGATATGGGCTCAGGGTTGCTCACATTGAGCGTCATGACCTCAGACTTCTTTAAATTGATGTTCAAGCCCACCTGCTGGCTAAATTTATTAAGTCTATCCGTTTTTTCCTGGATGTGTTGATGTGAATGTGCCAGCAGTGCAATGTCATCTGCATATTCCAGATCTTCCAATGTTAAAAATGTAGTCCATCTTATTCCTCTTGGACTGCCCTCTGTTGTCTGGCGCATCACCCAGTCTATGACTGTTAAAAATAGAGTGGTTGATAAGGGGCATCCCTGTCGTACTCCTGTCTTCACCTCGAAGGTTAGGTTGCTCTGCCCAACACTACACGTAAAGTTGGCATAGAGGCTTTTTATGATTGACACCATGCAGCTTGGAATTCCATAAGCCCTCAGTATTTTCCATAAACTGTCCCTATGTATGCTGTCAAAAGCCTTTTCAAAATCAACAAAATTTATGTACAGCTGTCTTTGCCATTCTGAGCACTGCTCTATAATGTTCCTGAGAGTGAATATATGGTCTACACATCTTCTGTTCTTTCTAAATCCTGCTTGTTCTTTCCTCAGTTTGTAGTCTACTGCCTTTGAAATTCTCTGTATAATTATCCTGCCTAGTATTTTGCTGGGAACTGAGAGAAGAGTGATTCCTCTCCAATTATTGCAGTCTGAAAAATCTCCCTTCTTGGGCAATTTGACAATTATTCCTTTGTTCCACTCTGATGGTGTTGTCCCCGTTTTCCACACTTGTGCAAATAGTGGTTCTAATAGTTCTGCTGCTAGCTCAGGGTCTGTCTTAAATAGCTCTGCATTTAAGTTATCATGGCCCGGAGCTTTACCGTTCTTTAACCCTTTGATTGCTGTGATGATTTCTTCTTTTCGTGGAATGTCTGTATTTACATCTAGATCGTTTTCAGCCTCAGGAACATTCAATTGTGTCTCTGGTATTTCCTTGTTCAGAGTTTCTCTGAAGTGCTCTGCCCATCTTGTTTCCTGTCCCTCTGCTGTCTTGATGAGATTTCCTTGCTTATCTCTTACTAATGTAATATTGTTTGCACCTTGTTTTCCGCTGATGAATTTAGTTATTTTGTATACTGTGCTTTGTTCATTTCTCAGTGCTGCCTCTTCTGCCTGTTTTGCAAGATCGTCTAGGAAATTCCTTTTGTTGGCTCGGGTTTGGCGTTTAACTTCCCTGTCCAGTTGACTGTACTGTTCGCTATATAGTTGCTTTAACCTGGGGGACTTCGCTTCTGTTTTCTTTCTTTTCATTTCCTTTCTCATCTTTATGGTGTTTAGTGTTTCTGGTGTTATCCAATCTTGCTTCTTCCTTTCCTGGAATCCTAAGCATGATTTGCTGCTTTCCTTATATATTGTTGAAATGGTGTTGAAATTCTGGTCTATATCATCAGTCAATGTCTTTTCCTGGCTTTTGATATCGTTTCTTAATGTCGGCCGCAAAAGCTTTTCTGGTAAGGGGGTCCTTCAATTTGCTGATGTCAAACCTTTTCTGTGTAGTTACAGTTGGTCCAGCCCTTCTTAGTTTCACTTTCAGTTTTGCTACTACTAAATGGTGATCGCTTCCCACATCTGCACCTCTTCTTACCTTCACATCTTGTAATGCATGTCTCCATCTACCGTTAACCATGATGTGGTCTATCTGGTTTCTGTCCCGACCATTTGGTGATTCCCATGTTAACTTGTGAATTTCCTTATGTGGGAAAAGTGTTCCTCCAATGACCAGGTTGTTAATGCTACAGAAACTTATTAGCTTATCCCCATTTTCGTTTGCTATTCCGCTGCCGCATTTCCCCATTGTTCTTTCATTATATGTATTGTGTGTACCAACTTTCGCATTGAGGTCTCCCATTACTATAACAAGATCATATCTAGGTGTGTCCTCCATTTCTTTCTGCAGTTGTTGATAGGATTCATCCTTGACCTCCTCATCGCTATCATTCGTTGGTGCGTAGCATTGTATTATTGTAGTGTTGGTGAATCTCCCTCTCAATCTCAATCGTATCAGTCTGTTGTTGATGGGTTTCCATTCCAGTAATGTCCTTTCTATCCCTTTCTGTAGAATAATGGCTACGCCTTCACTGTGCTGTCCATCCTCTCTTCCAGAGTAAAGCACTGTTTCTCCTGTTGCTGTTTTAACTTTTCCTGCCCCTGTCCATCTGCTCTCGCTTATCCCCAGGATGTGTAACCTATAGTTTCTCATTTCTGCCGTGACCTATCTTAGTTTACCTGTCTCGTACATTGTCCTGACATTCCAAAATCCTATTCTTGTATCCTGTTTTGCGGTCAGGACATCCGTTTTCATGTCAGTGGCTTCCTTTCGGCTTTCACCACTGACAGTCATACGAGCCACAGACTCCGAATGTCCATCCCGCAGCAAAGTTTGTTCATTTGATGTTGTTTCCGTAACTTCATTATTTTTTTTTACATAGACAGGGGTGTCAGCCCTATGCTAAAACCCCCAACCTGGAGGACCAGGGTACCAGCTTTTGTCTGACCCCTACCCACACAGACCAGTCCAGCTTGGTTGAACCTACCAGGAGTAAAACTCCCACTGGCATAGCTCTGGGGATCATCAGGGTACGCAAGCTGCCATACCGCTACATCTAGAGCTCTTGATCTATACTAGTTCCATCCAGACGTGTGCTCTTTACAGCTATAGCTATACCTGTGCCATCCTTACACCAGTGCTCTTCTCCGAGACTGGGATATACCTGTCTAGACTAAATTTACGTGTCTAGTCTTCTACACTATCAACATCTGCTACTCTTATTAACTCATTACGTCACAACGGGAACAAAAAGAGCAAACAATCACCTTGCAGGAATAAAAGACCCTTGTCAAGGCCATCAGGAAAGTTGACCAACAAAGAGACAACTATCACTATCTTGATCGAGTAAAACAGGTGATCCTGTTCCGTGTTAGAACAGGACATAACAGACTGAACAGTCACTTATACAGACTGAGATTGGTCCCATCACCCCAATTTACGTGTGGACAGGCAGCACAGACAGCCGAACATATCCTGCATGACTGCCACATTCTTAGTCAATTACAGACTGAACATTGGCCCAAAGACGCACATCCACACAAAGCTGTTTGGGAGTCTTGAAGAAGTTTCAACCACACCAACATACATCCAGAGAACCGGACTTCTTGTGTAGACATTACTAAACAACAGCGAACGAGAAGAGGAAGAAGATGAAGGGTTTTTACACTAGTAGCTGATAATTTGATAGATCGTTAGGTTACGAAAGGGAAACAACAAATCTTTAAATTAGGAATAGACCAGCCCTCTACTGTCAGAATTAAAAAGAGTTATCTCCCCACGTTAACAGGAACTTTTTCACTTCAGGATAATCGGAGAAGATACCAAGATCCTTTATGTTTTGACTTGCGCCTTAATATAACCAATGGTTGAACGTCGGACTTTTCGCCAAAACGAGGCAACATTTTATATTTTTAAAAAAGGAACTTTTTCCTCATGTCCAGTGAAAATTCACGTCCGGCAGAGATAAAAGTTAATTATAGTCTGCATGTATTCCAAATTCTGATTGAATACTAAAATACCATGAAACCTGGCACGGGACAGGAAGATTTGGTCTGGGTTTGCTGAAGGTCTATGCTCGCTGAGGAGTTGACAGAAAAAGAACATCTCGTCAAAATGCCCTGATATCAATTGCCACCATGGACTGTCAACGGCAGACAATCTGGCTACATGACACGGGGAACCACGAGAGGAAGGTGGAAAGACAACGTTTAATAAATCCTTAAGAAATATGGCTTGAATCTGGCTAAAGGTACACACGAAGGAAAAGAGCTTCTTCTCACGCCGCTTTAACTAAATGACAAAGAAAATGAAAAATTAAAGAAGTAATGAAATTGCATCAAAGCTTAACTGTAAATATCAAGCTCAACACATATTCAAAAACAAGTTTTGAGAAAAACTAAGTTAAATCAATATTAAAATTGATAGTAAGTGAGACAAATCCAATCTCAAATTGATAGTTCTCGAAGGTCTCATGAAGAGACAAACTTGATGATAAAATTGATAGTACGTGAAACAAATCCAATCTAAAATTGATAGTTCTTGAAGGTCTCATGAAGAGACAATGAGCGAATAGGACTACCGATCTCTCATGCATGTCGTACAAGGCGACTAATACGCGGTCGTGTATGGGGGGGGCTTGCAAACTCATCCTGTAAAACAAATTGATACAGAAACCACTGCTATAAGAGTAAGTGAATGAGCATGTGCTTGGTGCAGGCTTCCTGCTAGGAGACCAACTGTAGCTGTCACTATGTGCTTCTGTGGGGAGCGAGATGATGACATGAGTTAAGAGAGACAATACTGATGACGTCACTGTTTTAGGTAGAGAATGTGTTTATGGCTGATAGATAGATAGATAGATAGATAGATAGATAGATAGATAGATAGATAGATAGATAGATAGATAGATAGATAGATAGATGGATAGATGGATGGATGGATGGATGGATGGATGGATGGATGGATGGATGGATGGATGGACGGACGGACGGACGGACGGACGGACGGACGGACAGACAGACAGACAGACAGACAGACAGACAGACAGACAGACAGATAGATAGATAGATAGATAGATAGATAGATAGATAGATAGATAGATAGATAGATAGATAGATAGATAGATAGATAGATAGATAGATAGATAGATAGATAGATAGATAGATAGATAGATAGATATGAACGAACTTTATTTTCAAAGGGTTAAGAATGTGGCGCGCAGGCACGTCTAACATTTATCTCTTTCTCTCTCTTTTTTTCTATCTATCTATCTATCTATCTATCTATCTATCTATCTATCTATCTATCTATCTATCTATCTATCTATCTATCTATCTATCTATCTATCTATCTATCTATCTATCTATCTATCTATCTATCTATCTTCTTGTTTACTATATCTGTTAATTCTCCCAGTTACTTTAAGCAATAATTTTAAGACATACATCATTATAAAGATAACAAAACAGCATGCATTTATAGAATGCAATCATAATTAAAATTAAGTTTCTTTAAAAAATACAAAATTTTGATGCTACTTTCATCTCTGCCATTCATCAGTCATTACCTTACTCTGCGCCTTCATCTTTCAATGTCACCTTCTCCTCGTGTTGACCTCGTCACTCCTACACGTTTTGACCAGACTGTTATCCTTTGATTGTGACCACTACTCGAGAAACCAGATGTAACAATAAATATTAGATCAAAATTTGGTTGGTGCTGGTCGCCAGACTTATTGTGTAAGCCGGTAGGACTAATGATAGTTTAGCAAGTGAATCTTCTTCACACCAGCCAACAAACGGCGACATACAAAATGTTTGGTCAGCTATTTGAGATAACGAGTGTTTAATTCAAGGACCTGACTTGTAGAAACATTTCTTGTTGTCTTGGTTTTATCAGTCTTCAAGCTAGACATACTTCGCAACGATTTCTGGCAAATCTCTTTTACAGCATAGTCCAACTGCAGTCCCGTGGGCCAAATGTGGCCCTTCTAATTTTGTTTTGTGGCCCACGCTCACACAAAAAATATTTCTTTAATTATATGGCATGATAAACACTTTTGAGATTAGACTCAAAACATCCGGTGGAAAGCAATGTTCGACTGACATTGATATCGAGACTCTGGTTAAAGGAAATCCACGCCCCTTGAGAAAAAGTGCTGACTCAAGTTTGGAGTTCTGTTTTTTTAAGTGAGTTCGACTTCACGTTAGTAATTGCACGCTCGGGAAATTTATATTTCGAGTGAACTGTTTTGTTCTCGAACGTTCAGGAAATTGTTGTAATTGTAAATCGTGGTAAAAAATATAGTCAGTCAGATTTGAAAGCGTGTTAGCGTAGGTTCAGTAGAATGGGCTCTCTCCCAAGTGTGTGTAAAAGATAGAAGTTTATAGATGATTGGCGAAATCGAGAGTTATTATCAAAGGATACGTCCAAATGAGTTTGGCTTGCTGCTGTGGTCACAGAAAAGTTTATAACTATCCCCCAAATGCTCGATCACCAATATGTCACAAGCATATTTGACAGTTTTTGTGAGCTATTCTGACGACAGATGGGCAGTGTTGCCATTTCAAGAATATGTGCATTAGCAAGACAAACAGGTACGTTGAGTTTTACCAACATATGATAAACTGTTTAGAACATGACAAGAGCGATAGATAGCAGTTAGTCCTGAGAGGTAGGAAATAACAGACTTTGGTGAATTTTCAACCCTGGCGGTCAGGCCACTATCATCTAAGATATGCCAAATTGAAAGGAAAAGTATCCGAACATTTTGTAAAGACAATGTTGCCATATAAATAATTTTAGAGGGCAGTAAAATATTGACAGCTGTAGTTCTCCAAGTAGTGACTACCAGAGCAAAATAGAGACAGCTAGACTACTGAAGAGCATGAGTGAACGAGAGAGCAAGACATTTGTATAAATAATTGAATTGAAATTGTTGCTGTACCAAACTGCCAACCTTAGGTGAAGGTTGGGCTCATTATTTCATCTTCGACACTTTATTTTGTGTAAATAAAGTTTCACAATTATTTGCTACTGCTGTCCGAGTGAAGTTCTTCGCCAACCATTTTGTCAGTTGTGAACTGTTGTCGCACATTGAGAGAAAGACAGAAGTTTAACATCATGATATATAAATAAACTGCCTGCTGTTTAGGGTGGTGATACGAACCATATGCGATCAAGAATAAGAAACAATAGAGAAGTAGGGAATAGTAGACACACAACATCAGCATACACGGCCACATCTGATGAAGTGGCGCTCGTGACCAGCCCGATTTTATGTCAACGGTCACATAAATATAAATCTAGTGTTGAGTCTATCTTTTATTGAGTGAATTTGATATCTGCAACCGTGTGACTCATTTTGTTAAATTACATATATATATATATATATATAAACAGAGCTATCAAATTAATATTTTGAATCACCTTCAGCTGGGGCTCATAAAATACGAGTAAAAACGTATTTTCTCACAGAAATGGATGGAGAATAAGAACTTTGTAGCAAACTTAGATGACTCATTTGTTATACTTACCATTCTAAAAAATCCCGGTGAGACTCCCTGAAATAGAAGCACCATCCTTCTATTTACATCTATGTCAAATGTAACCTTGAGCAAAGGTTGATACCTTCGAAAACCCTTATCCTTTTACTCGAAGTTGGGCCATTTGTGGATCACTACTGCAGAGCAGGGGAGACAACCCAAGACACATACCTAGATTTTCTAAGACCTCTTTATTTGTTTTCTTCTCTTTCCATGAGATGTGCCTCATTCTTTTATATATACACATTTTGAAAGCCTTAATTCTTTCTTCCCATTTCTTGTTCATTCTCCATGTGTCTACACCATACAGTAATGAAGAATAACACTTGATGATTGTCAGTCAGGTAAGGACTACAACCCACAATAGCCACCTCCAAACTTTAGAAATGAGATATGTCAGGAAGATGGTTGAAGTAGCAAGAAAAGACCTGATCCGCAACCAGACGATACGTCATGGTCTCAAAACCCAGCTCCTGCAGACTCCACTGGAACAGTTCCAATTACGACAGTTTGGCCATGTCTGCAGAATGGAAGAAAATCGGCTACCACAACAACTATGGGAAATCAAGAGCCAGGGATCCAGTCCTCCAGGACGACCCAGAGTTCGCGGGGAGGACAACATGAGTCCATCTCTGAAGGACTAAGGACTAGATTGGAACCAGTCCAGGAAGAAGCCGATAGGATAGTCTGGCGCTCTCTCTGGCAAATTTCTACACACCATGGTAGAAGAAGAACTAAGTAAGTAAGCTAAGCCTTCCTACGCTATATCACCCCGTCAAGGTCAATTGTATTCATTATCCCTGTCAGAATTGTCCTCTGTCTCTTTCTCTGTCTGCCTGTCGGTATCGTTCTACTTATTTTGTCATGGGTATTCCAGAAAAACAACCGTATTGCAATACTATCAAATGTATTCCCCATTTATTCCAGAATTATTCCCCAATTTAGCGACATCGACATCTTCTCGTGGGCAAAGTTGAAAAAAAAATGGACCACTAAAATAGAAATCAGAGTGCAGCAACAGTTGCAGTCCTGGGCACCGCGTGGAACGTAAAGAAATGATGCTGATGATGATTTTGACGACTACGATGATGATGTTGGCGAGATTTTTCATTTTCTTTTTTAAGCCCACACCTCTGTGCCCTGCAAGTACATTTTTTTAACCTCTTTTATTTAAGATCACATGAGCTTTGAATATTTGTCGATTGGAATGCTTGACCTCAGAGTCTCCATGTATCTCTCATCGTAGAATGACAGAAATTTTGCACTCAGCTATCTTGCTTGGCACATTTTAATCAACATACAAATCAACAATGTAAAACAATGTAGAAATAACTCAATTAAAGTAAACGTTTTTAAGGTAAGGGGAGTAATCAACTGCGAATACAGATTGTGTTACATATTTGAAGGGCCGGAATAGGACAGTGAATAGTGATGAGCCAGTTAAATTAATATGTCAGCTGATCTTTAGTTGTAACTACAGCTGTAGTGACAAACGCTTTTGGGAGCTTTACATTATGTGTTTAAACTTAATGTGTATTTTATGTAAAGATTAATTTTACTTGGCGCGTGTGACAAAGGTCCCGACAAAATAATACTCAGTTATGACTTAAAATTCACAAAACAAGTGAATGAAAAAACAAACACGTTTGTGGACCAATTTTGTTTTCAACTGCATCACAAGGGAGAAAATATATGTGCAGGATATGACGTCAGACTGACAGAGTGTTAAAGAACTTGCCTATCGCGGCAACGTTATCGGATTCCGGGTTCTAAAAAATGGCAGTCTACCCGACTCTGTTCTTGCTTTAAGGAAGGTAAAGGCATCGAGAAAGGGAACTAATCACCCCACCTGATAATACTGAACTCAGTATGGGACCTAAGACGCGTCAAAAGTGGAATGCAGTCAGCGACCCATAGCTGACTGCTTGCGTCAGGGTCAGCGAACCAGAGCTGACCAAGACCCTACTCCACCTCCACGTGGTGGTCCTGGAAACTGGCTGCATCACTGCAGTCTGGCTGAGAGAGTATGGATCAAAGAGGGAAGGCAAACCCGGTCCCAAAAAATGCCGTGCTGAAGTCGGATGTGTCGGCCGAAAGGTGCAGATATCGCAGCTCCGGCGTAAACAGACACAACGCAACCACCGTCCTTTTCAGGGCGAACGAGGAAGAAGATGAAGAACTCAGTATAGTAAAGTCTCTAACACTTAACTCCACTGCAGCACAATCAGCTAAGGGGCTATCAATATATAATGAATTACTGATTAATGATAACTCGTCATCCACTTTTGTTCTATACTTTAGAATATATAGAACAATTTGTTCTTAATTTAATGTATTGGGTTACAACAATAAAAGTGGTCTCAAAAGCTTGTTTGTTTGTTTGTTTACCTTTTGAACTGTTTTAGTTTGTTTACTGATGATCGATAATTTACTTTAAAAAGCGGGACCAGCTTTATCCAACAATGGACAATTCTCTTTTCCCACTACAAGCAAAGAATGTTAGATTCAGCTGAAATAATTGTAACTGTTTTGTTGACAAAACAGCACGAATGAAACATCCCGTTTTAAATAAAAGACTATAAACTTCACTCAACAAAGGTTACAAAACACGGATTACTGCCAGCTTTTTATTGTTACCTGTTAACAGTTTCCCTACTTCTTTGTTCTCTCGTGCGGTCTGAGTGTTTTATGTGTCGTCTCTTGGAGGTAATCTACTTGTTTTAACAAATATTTTTTTGCGATGTTTCCTGTGCTATCCATTGTTTCACCGCAGCTTACAGCTCCGGTGAGTTTAAGCTCTGAGGCCGGTACTGTCTTAATGGGATTTTTCCCAGATTTTTCTTGTTGATATAGAAGGGTAATGCTACTTCATGCGGTCGATTATGGGATACGGAATTCTACAGAGGCGCTTTTACGCTGAGGGGAGCGTCTTGTAGGGTAGTGGTTCTCAGACTTTTAGGCTGAGGTGAGCGTCTTGTAGGGTAGTGGTTCTCACAGTTTTAGACTGAGGTGAGCGTCTTGTAGGGTATGGGTTCTCACAGTTTTAGACTGAGGTGAGCGTCTTGTAGGGTAGTGGTTCTCACAGTTTTAGGCTGAGGTGAGCGTGTTGTAGGGTAGTGGTTCTCAGATTGTTAGACAGGTGAGCGTGTTGTAGGGTAGTGGTTCTCACAGTTTTAGACGGAGGTGAGCGTGTTGTAGGGTAGTGGTTCTCACAGTTTTAGGCTGAGGTGAGCGTGTTGTAGGGTAGTGGTTCTCAAACTTTTAGGCTGAGGGGAGCGTGTTGTAGGGTAGTGGTTCTCACAGTTTTAGACTGAGGTGAGCGTGTTGTAGGGTATGGGTTCTCACAGTTTTAGACTGAGGTGAGCGTGTTGTAGGGTAGTGGTTCTCACAGTTTTAGACTGAGGTGAGCGTCTTGTAGGGTAGTGGTTCTCACAGTTTTAGGCTGAGGTGAGCGTGAATAGCTCTCACACCATTAAACCGATTAAACAATACCGTACAGAAGTGGGTCTTAAACTTTAAGGAAATACTGCCCACTCCTCCTCTTAAGATATTTTATATTATAAATAAAACGTCTACAGCACGAACGAACGAACTTTATTTTCAAACGGTTAAAATTCTAGCACGCAGGTCTAACATTCTACCCTTCCCCTTCTTGCATAGTTTATAGTTCTATTCTTACATGTACTTTATGTATTAATTTAAAGGCATGCAACATTATAAAGGTATTATAACTTCATATATGTATATTTAGAGAGAGAGAGAGAGAGAGAGAGAGAGAGAGAGAGAGAGAGAGAGAGAGAGAGAGAGAGAGAGAGAGAGAGAGAGAGAGAGTATTAAGAGAAAACATGAAGGATGTAAAATAGGAAAGACTACTACAATTTTGTTTCAAAAAAAAAAAATTCGCCTCACCGAGAGAAAAAGTCTCACTTAATTTTTAACCCCTAAACATTTTTTCCCACTTTTCTAGCTCATGAACCAAGTAAAACTTACTCTACCCGGGGGTTGGCCAAGGGGGTGTAGTCTTTGACTGTGGGCTCGGAACCTGACTTCCGAGCTTCGTATTGTGTGTAGCCCCAATTTGTGAGCGGGAGATTTAATAAGATGAGTTTACCTTCAGGAAAGAAAGCATCATGGCCTGCTTCCATCCTCCCCCCAACCTTTTCCCTTCTGTCTCTTTCTTTCGCTTTTTCTCCTATCTGCGTCTCACTCTGCTTTCTTCAGATCTGTCTTTCTAGCTCTCTGAAACTGGGTGCTGGTCGAAAGAGGGCCCTGGAACATTAGCTGTAACTAGTTGCTACACCAGGCTAATAGCCTAGCCTTATCTAGAGCTGAGTAGCAAAAATGTTTTAATGTTTTTTCTTAAGTGAGTGGAATTCTACTTTCTATATCTTGTTGTCATAGCAGACAACGTTAGTTAACTTTGTTTATATATTATTAAGTTATTATTATTAATGTTTGTATTAATATACGTTGTATTGTTTAAATTATTATTCTTATCAGTTACGTAATATTATATACATATCGCAGATCTCAATAATATAGAATCAGGTAATGTAATTTTGTATGATAACACTTTATTCTTATAGTGAGAAGCTCTTCTCTCCCTTCCCCTCTCTCCCTCTTTCTCTGTGTGTGTGTGTGAGTGTGTGTGTGTGTGTGTGTGAGTGTGTGTGTGTGTGTGTGTGTGCGTGCGTGCGTGCGTGCGTGCGTGCGTGCGTGCGTGCGTGCGTGCGTGCGTGTGTGTGTGTGTGTGTGTGTGTGTGTGTGTGTGTGTGTGTGTGTGTGTGTGTGTGTGTGTGTGTGTGTGTGTGTGTGTGTGTGTGTGTGTGTGAGATGACGAGAAACAGACAAGAGTCAGTGGAACAAGATACAAGAAGTAGACGCTAGCGATGATGATGCTTATGATGGTGAAGAGGCTGGAAAATAGAAGAAGTAAACGGAGAGGGAAAACAAAAAGAAAAGTAAGCTGAAGAGAAAAAGAACATAAAGAATGATCAGATTCCACTAACTGGAATTCACTAGTGATAACAAATAATAATAATAACAATAACGTACGTAATCTGTAAATTTAAATAAATATTAGACAAACATAAAGGTTTCTTTTCAGGCACTCGTAAGAAATAAAGAAGTAGAAAACTAGACAACAGACAAACAACAGACGTGAGTGGCTTACCAAAGACTCGAACCTAGGACCTTTTTATTTAAATTGAAAGAGCCAACCTTTAAGCGTTAGCGTTATGTGAAAACTTAAAGAGACAGAAAATTCCTTGCTTCAGACATGAGAGAACCACCACGTCTTCTAAGAGTTAATGGTGACTCCACTCGGTAAAACGAAACAAAAAACCTAAATAAAATTTAAAAATAAACAACAACAAATACAACATGACACACACTATAACGGAAAATGAAATGTTGTACAACTTACATGTGTTATAAACTGACGGCCTTCACATCCAAGCAGCTGCACCAGATTAACATTTCTAAATGAGTACAATAAAACAAATATCAGCCTATCTCGTGAACGGCACGTGGTAGTAAATGAATAAATTAGTACGTATTGCTAACCAAGATCTGCTTACTCGTAGCAAGCAAGAGGACATGCACACCATCATAGCTGGCAGACGCTGGAGCTGGGTTGGCCATGTCCTCAGAAGAGACCCCGATGCCATCACAAGAACAGCTATGCTTTGGACCCCTGAAGGAAAACGAAAGAGAGGCCGACCAAAAAACAACCTGGCGGAGGACTGTGGAGGCTGAGATGCAAAGAATGAACCAGAGTTGGGGCACTGTACGAAGGATGGCCACCGACCGAGCAAAGTGGAATCAATTTGTTGTTGCCCTACAAGACGCCACTAGGCGTGATGGCCACTGACTGCTTTGACGGTCGGCGGCTAAGGATCAAAGAAGAAGAAGAAGTATTGCTAAGCCAGGGACCTGAGTCGACGGACTACTCCAACTACACCTATTCCCCAGGTACTATAATTATAACGCGAAGTTATACGGGTAGCGAACAGGTGTACGCAGGAGGAGGTCTGGCAGAAGTGGACTTCAAGAGTGGCTTGAGGGTCATCATTAAGAAGTGGTGAGTGTTGATTGTGGATGCGTTTGTATGGACTTTAGATGGACCAGGACACTGCGGAAGTCCTAAGACATGTTTGATAAGGAAATGTAGGTGCTGCGTCATTGTCTGACAAATTCAAAGAAGGGCCAGAACATAGCAGTTAAAACTGCTCTAAGGGAGGTAAGAGTTTATAAGATTTGAAAATCTCTATATTCAATACGAAGCGTTTTATTTCGT
Organism: Oreohelix idahoensis; assembly: GCA_024509875.1. Classification (NCBI taxonomy): domain Eukaryota; kingdom Metazoa; phylum Mollusca; class Gastropoda; order Stylommatophora; family Oreohelicidae; genus Oreohelix; species Oreohelix idahoensis. The sequence continues at coordinate 112,454 of JAMPIV010007190.1, forward strand.
AAAAATTAATTCTTCTGTACATTATCAACTGTAACTTGGTGTGCGTAGAATATGGTTAATGCACTTGCCTGGTTCGTGTAATCAGTTCCACATTAGTAATCTTGTCGTATAACTACAACCCTTCTATTTTAGACAAGCACCCATTTATGAGAGCGCCCGTGGCTAGAGCGCAGGCTGCTCGCGGCAAAGGTACCGGGTTAGAGACACAGTGGCGTCAAGCTACAGTCTACCCAGCTGTAAATGGATACCTGTTCTGCTCATGGGTTAGGAAAGATAAAGGCAACCAGAAGGTTAACTGGTTACCCCACCTCTCGAAGCTTAACCTAGATTTGTGCCCTCTAACACTTCACTCCTCTACAATAGTAAATGATATGAGACTACCTTTTTTTAAAAACCCATTTATGAAAGTATGAGGCCTTCTGATTGTTGTTTTTGTTGTTCTCCATGTTTCACAGCCATACAATAGGACTGACTTGACATCTGAATTGAAGATTCTGATTTGTGTATTGGACTTGATGTCTTTTGATTTCCGAATAATTCCCAATCCAACAGAAGCTCCTCTAACCTTCTGTATTTTTATTTTGATATTATTGTTTGTTCCTCAAATTGTCTTTATTGCAGACTTTATTGTATGAATCTTCAAGTGCAGTTTTGTAATAGTTCCCTACATTTACTCTCATCACCATTGTCTTCTCCCTGTGTATTTTCAGCCCCACTAGCTGTGACCTACCATCAAGTATTTGCATTTTGTCTTGCATCTGATTACGGTTATGTACAGAAGAGCCAGTTCGTTGCCAAAATTGTTAACTGTGTGTTAGCTAGTGATAGATTAAGTAAAATATTGTTTCATTAATCCGGCTTTTACTAAAGGTCTTCAATTTCATTTGCTGCGTCCCAGCACGAGACAGGGCCCAACCATTTGCTGTACTTAAATAAAAGCATTTACATTTTATCATACACATACACACACACACACACACACACACACACACACAGAGAGAGTTGATTCAACTAGCTAAACGTGTGTCTTTATCTCATCAGAATATTGTAGCGAAGGTGATAACTTGTTACTGTTTTTGTTTTTTTTTTAATCTGATTATACATAGTATAGTTTATTTAGCCTGCGTTTTGCTTTGTAAGGTGTGTATTACATTATTTAAAAAAAGAAACGTATAATAAAAATAATTTAAACCAGTTAACAATTATAATAATTAACCGATTTCTCAGCTGAGATCATAATATTAATATAAGTCGTCCACGAGGAAGTTGTTAATCATTGCGGATAAAAGTCAACTATTGCAGATAAAACGTAACTATTGCGGATAAAATTTTAATTATGTGGATAAAAGTTAACTATCGCAGGTAAAAGTTAACTATTGCGGATAAACGTTAACTATTGCTGATAAAAGTAGGAACATCATTTATGAAAGAAGCGAGTGTGACGTCAACCCCCCCCCCCCCAATCCCCCTATTGTGGCACATCGTCACAAAATTCTGCCCCCCCCCCCCCCCCCCCCACCCTTCCCACCTTCCCCCTTAGATGTAGAGGAAAACCGAAAAAAACACAAAGAGAAGAGAAATGGAGACAAATATAATGGATAAAGAAGATATATGAACGACCTTGAACGGATGGCACAGGCCTGGAGGGTTTAAAAAGTTGTAGGAAGTAATCCACGTGGAGCAGAGGGGTTATGATGATGATGATGCATACAAAGATAAAAATCAGCGTGCCTGGAATAGAAAATGTGACGATTCATGATCGCCTACGCAGCCGGGATGGCACTAGATGATGCTATAAGCTAGTAACGTGAGCAGTCGACAAGCTTTAATTGAGACATGCCACCTAACATAACCGACGGACCGTGCATCTAGGCAATTGGTTCCCAAACTTTTTTTATCACTGGGTCACACTTTCGGAATGAAAATATGCTAATGCCACATTGAAATATTTTATTGATCAGAAATACTTTTGAAAACAAAAAGCCTCAACGCCTAGCAGTTATACTCATTACATAGACTCAACTACTTTATAATACGATCATGAGACGTCCAGAAAGTATTAAACAATACAGCTATTCGGTGAGAGGTGTAATCTTGTTTTTGTCGGGTAACTTTATTTATATTAGGTCTTATTTGAGACAAACACACTCTCATCTCTTCATCAACACAAAGAAGCTTTTCTCTTTTCTGGTCTTTGATATTTATCAGAGCTGAAAATCTCTTTTCACAACAATATGTCGTAAAGAACTGTATCTATTTGATATTTTTTTTTTTAACTATATTACTGAATAAAAATCTGAACAATTCTGGACAATTATATGGGTTTCTATCACCCGTGTGTTGCCGGGGCCCGAAAGGGGAGCAAAGAATAGTAACACTGCACCCTACCACGCATGTCGTAAAAAGCGACTAAGGAGGGTTGGGCATGGGGCTGTTTACCCCATCCCGTAAAAACTTCGCACAGTGGGCTGATCACCTGCTTGCCAACCAATCTGATTACGGAAACAACGATAGATTGTTTGGTCTGTTTTTGTTCCACAAAGACGCCACTAGCTGTGGTGGAAACAGCGATAGATTGATCAATTTGTTGTTGCCCTAAGACGCCACTGGGCGTACTGGCCACATACTGCTTTGCCGGTTGGTGGCTAAGGATGGAAGAAGAAGAGAATATGGGTTTCTATACATATGTTTCCCATATTATATCACAGGTAACAACATAAATAAAATAAATAAGAATTTACCTTCATATTTAATTGTGGCATAAATTTTTTGAAAATCTCTCTATACAATTGATTGTCTTTGAATCTTCAAACCACACCAGCCAACCTCTCGCGCCACACCAGTTTGGGAACCACTGGTCTAGGCTAAAAGGTGTTATTAGTTAAGGGAGATAATCCATGCAAGAGATTGAGGAAAAATAACTCCTGGGATAGCCAGGACTTATTTATACAAGATCTCATGAGTCCGGCAACTTAAAACGTGTTCAGTCATTCAAATCACTAATTAACGCTGTTGCTCTGGTTCAGCTGGGTATTTAGACTAGTGACCAGAAGCTGTCTTTTATCTTGTCCTACTGTCATCCGTACCATCTCCCACACATAATTCATTCTCTATCTTTCAGATCGTTTCTTTTGTTACAGAAATATACCGATTATTATTTTTACTTTTTAGTACACATTAACGCACAACTTCGGGAGTCGCGCTGGTGTAATGGTTAGTTAAGACGTTGCGCTGGCTACCAGGTTTTCAAGGTTCAAGCCCGGGCGCGAGCATTTGTAGAAGTGTCATCGACCGGGAATTTGACTGAATAACCTGAACGGCTCCTGCAGATAAACCACCTGTGGATGGGAAGGAGTGAAGCTCCTGACCGAGTTGGAAGGAAAGTCCACTGTCTCCCCAGCCTCGCAATGACGTGTCATTGGGCCAAAAGGGCTGGAAAGCTCGAGTGCCGCTGGTTGGAGGAAAAAAAAAAAAAAAGCACAACTTCAAAACCCGGTTTGTTTATTCGTTTGTTTGTTTGTTTGTTTTATGTTGAGAAACAAAAATGTTTACTTTGTTTTGTGTCGGCCTAATCTTTGTTGTTCTTCGCGCGTCCGTTGTGTGTAGTCTTTGTTTGCTGTCCACGTTTCTGCTGAATACATCAAAACAGCCTTCAAATCTGTGTCTGATGACTTTTCTTTCAGACATATTTCAAAATGTCTTATGTTCCTCAGGTATAGAGAGAAAGCGATATATATATATATAAATATAAATATCTATATATATTTAGAACTATATATATATATATATATATATATATATATATATATATATATATATATATATAGAGAGAGAGAGAGAGAGAGAGAGAGAGAGAGAGAGAGAGAAAAGTAAAGGGAGCAAAAAATAGAGAAAGAGAAACAAAGGGAAAAGAGAGGGAGATTGTTGCGTGATAAATTCTCGCAACATCGTTTTATTACAATATCTATTTTATAACGCAAGGGCAACAACTGCTTGAAAATTTATAGTCACTTTTCTCGGTAAGCATTTGTCTTCTCGCGTTGGTATTGAATGCAGTTAAGTTTTGAGCTGTGGTCATTTTGCGCTGGACTGCGCATGACTGGTCTTGTTTTTTGGTCGATCGGTTTCCGCCCACCACTAGTGGAGTGAGCGATTTGAATGGCGAGAAAGATGCCTCGCTGAAAGAGGATCTCCGCTATTTTTTGTTCTGTCAGGAATGTGAAAGTCCTCTTATGGATATTTCGTTTATTCGAGATAATACCTCTAGTGTATTCCCACATGTCGGGAGGCGTGATATTTCTGTGTATTTCCTGAAGGCAAGGTAAATTGACTTTTCATTAACTCTATCGATTTTGGGTCGTGAGCGATTTCGATTCATAGCCTGTCTTCGAAAGTCGTCGTCACGAGATGTTTTCCCAGCTCACATGTCGCTGTATTGTACTGCATCGGTTGATGCATGTCCCAAGGACCATTACTTGCTACTTTGTTAAATGAACTAGGTTTGGAAAACCTTTATTATCTAGAGGATATTTTTGAGGACATTATTTATACTTCGGCAGACGTGTCTGTCTTGCTGAAGTCAGACTAAGGAGAGTGAACTGATCTCATATATCTGGTTATCTCCTGGCTGTTATAGAAAAGGATGGAGTTTTTCACCTGACTACATTTACAGCACTATGAAATATAACATGCATCTGACTCATCATTGTAATGCTGTCTACCGTCTATTGCTGTATTGAATGTTGCTGTGATAATGACTGTTTGATGTGCCTACATATTCGCGTAACCATTTTGTCACTGTGGCGTCCACAATAAATAATGAAGAAAAACGTCAACGGCTGTTACAAGAATCATTGACTTTATACGTCGTGAGTTTACTGACGTCCTATGTGGATTGCCCTGTTATTTTTGTATGAACATTGTTTGACTGAACACATCTGCACACTACACAAAACCAGACATGCGGATACCATCCATCATCATATGGCATCACGCATCAGAGATATCTGGAGAAAATAGTTGACACAAGAGAAAGAAAGAAAGAGAAATTAAATGATCGAATGAAAGAAAGAAAGAACGAAAGAAAAGGAAAGGAAAGGAATAAAGAATAAATTAATGAATGAAAGAAATGAAGTAAGCACGAAAAGAAAAGAAAAAAAAAAAGAAAAGATAAAAAGAAAGAAAGAGCAACAGTAAACATCCACAAACTCCTGTAGCTCCATAAGAAGCACATGTCTCGACCAAAATCTGGCCAAGCCTGCCCGTCACGTGTCGCTCCAACAATGACAAAACACAGTAAGTGAGAAGTAAGACATTCACGGTCTTTCAGTGTTTTCTCTATCCCATGACGTGTCTGTCTTCACTTCCTTTCGCCGTCTGTTTTACTGGCCCCCTACCTTTCTTACCGTGTGCATTCCAGAATAAGGACTGCCTTATAAGGCTACTAATAGGTTTCCTTATCAAGCATCCTATCCAAAACCAGTGTCTTCTTCTCACTGGCAGTTGTCTAGTTTTTTACCAGGGCTGTTGAGTCGGAGTCGTGGAGTCGGTCGTTTCTTAGTGGAGTCGGTCGTTTCTTAGTGGAGTCGATCGTTTCTTAGTGGATTCGGTCGTTTCTTAGTGGAGTCGATAAAAAAATCTTCGAACTTCTACTACGAATTTTATGCCAAATAATTAGTAAAAGAAACTGTAGTCGGAGTCTGACAATTTTTCGGTCGACTCAATAACCCTGGTTCCTACCACCAGCTCCACATTCCGCGATCTTGTCATTCCATTTCATACTAAAATATTACATTGAAAGGAATTGTAAAAATGTACAGTGTCAATGTTCGGGGAAGACCAGAACTAAAACACCAGTTAAAGATAAGACAAAGACAGTGGAATGTGTGGTGGAATAAGATGAGGGCTAGAAAAGTAGAAGTGGGGGAGGAAAAATGAGAAGACAAAGGGAATTACAAAGACGATGTGGAAAAGAAAGAAGAAGGAGAATATAAGTCGAATGGATAGGAAATGGAAAAACTTGAAAGAAAGAAAAATAAAGAACGAGCGAAAGAAAGAGAGAAGATATAATGCATATGATGATGGCTACTTAACATATTTTGCGGGTGTTTACAAACGTTAGAGTTAGCAACGGTTGAGTTGCTCCAACAATGACAAAACACAGTCAGTGAGAAATATAAGACTTTACACGTGAGGCAGGTCCTATGAGTATTTTCTTCCCCACCGCAACACACATTGTTTTATCTATCCAGACGTCACTTTTCCAATGACAGTTTTGTCATTCGTCCATTATACCACGTTCACTTCACGTTGACTGCGGCTGCATAGGCTAAATGGCAGAATACAAAACGCAGCTTATCAAGACACTGTGCTGACGGTATGCGTTAAACTGTCAATCAAATAAATAGACCAAGTGGTGTGACAGGTGCACACTTAAGAGGCAGGGGTTAAATGACTCATCTGTCACACTGGCTGATACACTATGCTGTCTCACTATTAAACTGTTTGTTGTACTTTACTTTTTACTTTTTACACTTTTCGTTTCTTTACTTTTTCATTCCACAGTTTGTTGTATCTAGGACAAAGAATAACGAATAACTCTCTCAAACGTTTCGTAAAATACAACAAATACGAGGTTGTGAATCTAGTTGGCCTTTTCATCATGTACAAGAAATTGCTAAATAAACAACCGCAGTAGGAGCATATGAATACTTCTGTGCAGTATTCCTGTAAGAGTGCTGTGGTGTGACATGCCTGTAGGAAGCAAAAAAGAAAAATAATGATGGTATATAATGTGAAATTGTTACGACCTGTAATGTTTATATGTTCTTTGTACGCATGCGCATCAAATCGGTCTATGCTGTTCACTTGTATGGCTGTGAAACATGGATAACTATAAAAACAACAACCAAAAATCTAGAGACATTCATAAATGGGTATTTCAAAGTTATTTTCATCTTATTATCACAATATATTGTTTTTCCTTGAATATTCATACGTTTTCTCGGCTTTTCTTTTCACGATCAGATAGTATATATATATATATATATATATATATATATATATATATATATATATATATATATATATATATATATATATATATATATATTATATATATATATATATATATATATATATATATATATATATATATATATATATATATATATATATATATATATATATATAGTAAGGGTAGATAGAGTTATCTACCCTTCCAAGATGGAGGTGAAATTCGTTTCTCACCTTAGACGCCGAAAGAAAAACATCAGGAATTTGTATATTTCGATGGATAGTACCATGTTATGTTAAATTATAGAATAAAAGATACACCAGAGTATCTAGTGGTGTAGATATTATTCTATAACTGACCTCGAAACCCTCGAATCGGTCGGTTGGATCGGAGGGTTGATCAGTGAGTTAACAATTCACTATCGTAAAACAAGCTATTGTTACCGAAACAGAACCAGGCTCGACAGTAAACATGACTCTCTCTAATATCTTGGGGGCTAAGGAGATTTTTAAAATTGGATACTGGAATGTAAGAACTATGTATCAAGACGGAAAATTGGAAGAAGTAATTAAAGAAATGGATAATTATAAGTTGGACATATTGGGTGTCAGCGAGTGTAGATGGACGGGGAAGGGCATAAAATATATTTCAGAAGAAAAAAAGCAAATTATATACTCTGGTAGTAATGATAATCGTCACACAGAGGGAGTAGCAATCTTAATGACACAGAAAGCAGCAGCATCGCTTATCAGCTGGGTACCTATCAATGAGAGGCTAATATTAGCTAGATTTCAGACACGATTTTTCAAGCTCTCAATTGTACAATGTTATGCACCAACTAACGACGCTCTTGATACCACAAAAGATGACTTCTATGAAGCACTTCTAAGTACCATCAACACAATACCCAAGCATGACATAATAGCAGTCATGGGTGATTTTAACGCCAAAGTAGGTGACAACAACGATGGAGTACAAAGATATCTCGGTACTCATGGCATAGGCTGTATGAATCAAAATGGCGAAAGACTTCTAGAACTTTGTGAAATATCAAACCTCGTTGTGGCAGACACCATCTTTCCACATAAGAATATCCACAAGATAACATGGAATTCACCTGATGGCAGAACTAAGAACCAGATAGATCACTTCTGCATAAGCGCTAAATTTCGCTCATCAGTTCAAGACGTCAGAGCATACAGAGGTGCAGAGATCGGAAGTGATCATAACCTCTGCATAGCTAAACTGAGAATTAAACTGAAGAAGTTATACCAACAGAATAAAAATAGAAGAATAGATGTACACAGACTGCAATCAAATGATATAAAGGAGGAATATAATGTCAAAATGAACAACTATTTCGATGCTTTAGGCAAAATTGACAACGATATCACCACAAAGACAATCGATACTAAATGGGAACAACTGAGAACAGCAATGACAGAAGCAGCAGTAGCGACCACCGGATACCTAGTACATAAAAAGAAAAAATGGATGAGAGAAGATACTTGGGATAAAATACAAGAAAGGAAAACAGCAAAACTTAAACTACTAGCGGCAAGTACACATAATGCAGTTGAATCTTGCAAACTAACTTATAACTTGTTAAATAAAGAAGTGAAGACAAAAACTCGAAGAGATAAAAGACATTTCATCAATGAACTGGCCGTAGAAGCTGAAAATGCTGCAAGAACTGGTAATAGTAGGTGCCTTTATCAAATTACAAAACAACTATGTCACCAGCCTACTGCTATGGAAACACCTGTTAAAGGTAAATTAGGGAATTCAATACCAACAGAAAAAGAACAAATGAAGAGATGGGCTGAGCACTTCATGGAGGTGCTAAACAGACCACCACCAACAGTAACACCTGATTTTAATAATGAAACAGTGAAACAAGGCTGTATTATGTCACCACTACTTTTTGGAATAGCTATTGATTGGGTTATGAGAAACTATACCCACAATGAACAATTGGGTATAAAATGGACAAATGGAAAATTCCTGGGGGACCTGGATTTCGCAGATGATGTAGCATTCTTAAGTTCAACACCAAGACAATCCCAAGAAGCAATAAATAATTTGTGTCATCTCTCGGTTAAAATAGGTCTCCAAATAAATGCCTCTAAAACTAAAACTAAAGCTATGAACTTTTCTAACGAGACCTTTAATATCATCTTGAACGGGGAAAAACTACAGAAAGTTGAAAGTTTCAATTATTTAGGCAGTAAAATGACTCAGGATGGTGACACAACCAGAGAAATCCATACTAGAATTGCTTTGGCAGCTAGCGCCTTCAATAGATTATCTAACATTTGGAAATTACGATCATTGAATATACATACCAAGCTTCGTCTGTTTAATTCAAATGTTATCTCAGTGTTAACATACGGCTGTGAGAGTTGGAAAATAAAAAAATCATTGGAGAACAAGCTGAATACATTCGAGAACAAATGTCTTAGAAAACTCATGAACATCAGTTGGAAAGAATTCAAGACTAATCGACAAATAAGAGAAGACTCTAGGCAGAAATATGTCTCCGACTATATAAGGAAAAGACGATGGTCATATATCGGTCATGTCCTACGAATGCAAAACAACAGAATACCACTACAGGCGCTCACTTGGGTTCCTGAGGGTAAGAGGAAAAAAGGAAGACCAAAAGAAACACTCAGAAGAACAATAATAAGAGAAGGAAGAACGTTGGGCCTAAATAATGTGCAACAGCTAAGAGCAGTGGCGTCACAACGAACAACCTGGAGAGCACTGGTTTCTGCCTTATGCGCCGTGTTTGGTGCTTAAAGAATTTATTATATATATATATATATATATCCTATAAAAGGATAACGCTACATACAAAAAATTCAGTTAATTTTCAAGCAGACATTTATGCCGTCTCTATCGATAAATTTAAGAAACATTGCTATTGGCCGTTTGCACGCAGGCGAAAGTCAAAGTCAGGTTGCCAGGCATCTAAACGCGCATCAGAGTACCATCAGTCGACTTTGGCACCGGTTCCACGCATCCATGCC
>JAMPIV010007190.1:127500-197641 GCA_024509875.1 Oreohelix idahoensis
ATATATATATATATATATATATATATATATATATATATATATATATATATATATATATATATATATATATATATATATATATATATATATATATATATATATATATATATATATATATATATATATATATATATATATATATATATATATTATATATATATATATATATATATATATATATATATATATATATATATATATATATATATATACCTGAGTTCGTTTAGTACACCATAAAGAAATATATATATATATATATATATATATATATATATATATATATATATATATATATATATATATATATATATATATATATATATATATATATATATATATATATATATATATATATATATATATATATATATACCATTAAAAACGCATCGCATTAGTTTATGAACCACAACTCGTTGTGCTAAATTTAAAATACTTGAAACCACTGATTTTACATTTCTGATCCATTTACTAACCCAAATTTGCTGTATTATTAAACATGAGACAATTCAGAACCGGCTCCTAAGCAGTTGTCAACCCTAGGTGTAAAAACAAAAGTCGCACTCACTGTCATTCAGTCACAGCCATCATTAATACCGTGTATGACCCCCTACAGCATCAATACAGGCTTGGCATCGGCGTCTCATGCTGTTGCAGAGTGTCTCGAAAAATGTTTGGGGTATGGCGTTCCATTCTGCAATGAGTGCTCGCTCGAGATCATTCACATTGTTGATGTCATACTGGCGGACCCTTCTGTTCAGTTCATCCCATGCGTGTTCAATCGGATTCATGTCAGGAGAGTTTGCAGGCCAATCCAGTACAAAATTTCTCCTATTAGCAAAGGAGACATTAAACCGGCTTTCATCTGAGAACATTGTTGATCTCCATCCCGCCCTTGGACGACGAATATTAAGGATAGGACCGATGTTGGGACGTCTGTTTTGCAAGCCAGCGGCGCGAAGTCTCCGTCGCACAGTGTTTGCGCTGACAAGTCTCCGAGTGCCAGGTGTATGAGCTGCTGTCTGAGTTGCTGTTTGGAAGCGATTGCGCAGATGTAACAATAGAATTTGGCGATCTTGAGCTAGTGTTGTTACACGAGGTTGACCAAGCCTGGGACGGTCATTGGTGGTACCTGTCGCCTGAAATCGCTGGTTCAGCCTCACTATAGTGGACTGGTCACAATTGAAATGTCTGGCAACTTCTCTGGTCACCATTCCACTGCTGAGCATACCAACAGCTTGCCATCGCTCTTGTGACGACAGTCGAGGCATGACAAAAACATTAACAGACTTTCTTTCGATGAAAACAGATAATGGCGTTTTACTCGCTGAAACTTGACTAATGCGTGTGCCAAATTTCAATGTGATAAAGCCAGAATTGATCAAAAACCTTGTTTTGCACGTGGAGCATGCAAAATTTGAAGTAAACATCACATCGACAGTAAAGTGGGAATACATGAACTTCATCACTTGCACACTTTCGGGGTTTGAAAAACGCTCACTTGCATAAACATTTCAACAGTGAAAACATGTCACGATTTCGATGCGTTTTTAATGGCGGCTAGTATATATATATGTGCTGCGTGGGGCGTTGTCATTATTTTTATCTTTTATTAAATCCACGCGTTACTCGTGTTAAGTAATATTAATGTAGTATGATAGTAGCAACAAGAGTAATAACAATAACAATATTATAAAAACAGTAATATTGAAATTAAATGAGTAAAGGTAATAATTAATGAAAATTATAGTTAATATTGTATAGTATTATTAGTGAATACGTGTGTCTATTCCTTTTATTTGTCCACATTATCTTGAAGATTCTTTTTTAGCAACTTTCATTCCTTTTTTCTTTTAGTTTAGCTTTCACCTCGGCCTGTATCCTTAAAGGTTGTAGGCTCGAAGCTCTCCACGGCCGCTAAGATTTTTTGTTTAATATTAATTTTCAAATGAGGAATAAATAATTCAAATACATATTGAATTCGTTGTTTCAAATATTGCCAGTTTCGCCGAATAAAAACGAAAAGAAGATAAACAAATTCACAGAAATAAACAAAACAAAACAAAAATTATCAAGATCAGCATTGGAAAACATTCAGGACACCTCGACATTTAAAACAACAAATACAACGCATTATGAAAAACACAAGTTAACAAGATTGATATCCGAAACCAATAAGGGCATATTGACCTTAAGACTGTTCTCATTGGTCAAGGAATAACTGTACTTTCGTGTGTGAGGTAACACCTTGACCCAATAAAATTATGGAAGTGGTTGCACTAGAATCTATATGAAATACTATACAGGTTAAGAATATCTTGGACGCAGGTGGAAATCTATTAGAGAGTGCCGAACATGATAGGTTGTTAAAAAAAAATATCATTGAAGTTAATAATGGCAAGAATAACTCTATTTTAACCACTTTTCTTTAGATAAAATGAGCGTTATTTCTTTGTCACGTTTCAAATCGTTCACACTCTAAACAGGCCATCCACTTTATATGTATTAAAATGTGTGCTCAATTACAGTGCACCTGGTAAAAATAATAAAAGTGGTTCCTAAAATGTGCTTTCTTTTTTACTTGTAAAATTTATTACACTAAGGAGTATTAATAAAATATTTTGTTATGGATTGAATGGGTGGGGGCAAGGTGAATTGAGATATAACAAATAAGAGGTCAAAAAAAAAATGAAAAAAATGGTATTAGATTCAATTTCACAAATAAACAGTACACAACAAATCCGGGACGTTTCGGGGTAAAACTTCGTCAGCCACAGTCGTAAACAGGGAAGAACGCAGAAAAATATAGAAATACAGAAATCTTTTTTTCCAGTTTGTTACCGTGTTTGAAGAAAGGTAGTCCTGAAATACTCTGCGGTTTCTAAAGTATTGTTTTAACTCCACCATTTTATTTATTCTAATACTTTCTATTATCAGTTTTACTACAGGTCCCTTTATTTTAGTTTATCTTTATGTTTTTAGAGATACATCAAGGTTGGTAATATATAAAAATCACACAATATTATTTGATATATTACACAATGATTACCATTAGGCCTATAGGATTTTATAGAAGCATATCATGGACAGAACTATAGCAAGTGAATTACTGAACTATTGTGCTAGAACGTGAACGAATTGTGTTATTCATGACTTACTATGTCTCTTGTGATTAACCACAGCTTGTCTGAACTGTATCATTAGATCTCCTGACTGGCTAAGGAGACAATGAGCGATACTATGTGGGTTGTATATTATGTTTCAGGTTATATCCTGCCCTGAGTGTCATACAAAACCTATAGTGACCAAGTCAGCAAATAGATGTTAAAGTTTGTCAGAGCTTTTGCCAGTATTAACTGTGTTATCTTGACGAGTGGAGGACCCGCAGTGGTAGGGTTCTTTCCAATCATACTGCTGTACGAGGCCTAGGAAGGACTTTGTTTCAGATAAGTAGCTCAGTGTTGGGCTACTTCAATTTTCAAATATCATATACACACCTACGAATAAACAGTGTAATGATGCTATCTATTATAGCTGGTGGTTTATATTGACGACATTTGACAGTCATATGAGTCATTATGGCTTTATTATAAAGTAACATTGATATACAAGAAAGCACAAAAGAGAGACAGATTCTATCAGGAAGCAACAGAACAATTGAATACGAACTATATTAGTTTAAGATATTACGGTAAGTGTGTTATGTATATATGAAACTGAAACATATTCTATTTTGCAATCATTTGAATTTTATTTGAAAATTAACAAAGTACAAAGAAGAAAAGATCCTGTATATAAATAAATTATAAATTTTACCCAGAGTCTTCAGTGAATTATTTAAATTTGGTTAAAAGTCCTTGTTGTGTAGTTAATTACCCCTAGCAGAGTCATTATCTAAGGTTAGTCTGGAGAGGAGCCCATAGGAATCCAAGATAGTACATTACCATCTCATCTAGGAACCTGTACAGCTTGACTATACCTTTGATGTCAATACATATATATGTCAATATATATGTATAATTATTTAAATTCTATTTATTTGCCTTATAACTGAAGTTTTTAAATCTATTTGTGGGAGATTTTCTATTGGGTTTTAATTTTTTTTCCTGACACATGTTAGTCAATGGGGGTCTAGTTAACAAGCTACATTCACTCGCATATTGATAGAGTCACCTCTGGAGCAAATGACAGGGAAGTGAGAAAGTGACATATTTCATAGCTTCTTTTCTACAGCTAGCAGCTGGACCTGTGAAGTTAACTACCTACCTGTCCTCTGCCATCTCTTATTTCTATTTAACTGATTCCCATCTCGATTTTCTTGGAACTCCTCCCCAACACCCATCTCTCCTCAAGGTAATTGATATTAAACTCTAAAAACCGTGCAAAAATGGATAATTGTATTTACGATTCTCGGTCAGTTCAACCTTGACAAAAGTTATGTTGGCTCAATTAGGGCATGCGTTTAAATGTAAACGACCTTTCGTTCGTTATCTAGATAAAAAATGTTGATATTTAACTCCGTCTCTTTTTATTTATTTATTTTTTAACCTTTTAGATAATGGCCAAAAGGGTAAAAGTAATGTAGATTCTGGCGTAGGGGAGTGAAGTGTTAGAGACGACACCAATATTAAGTCTCATATTTGTGAAGTGGAGGTGACCAATTCCATTCCCCGCGTACTTTGCCTTCCTTAACTAATTAACATGTACCCATTTTTGCTTTTCTAATAATATGTACCATCACCATCTCTCTAACAAAACAACAAAAAGCAAACCACCAGTGTCTGCTCGGTAATTGTATCATAAAAGGCTGACATCAAATATTTGAACCACACGAGATATCTTCCCTCTATAAAAGTACTAAAATCCCGAACCCATATAAACGAACTCATCAGACACCAGGCCTGTGCTCTCACTTCTATAACATACACTGTATAATCTTCATTCCGCATTATTATCCAAGTAATCGACCTCCGTGCAATATCCTCTTTTGAAACAGACCTTGTTTCCTCCTTCGCTGACTGTCCGGTAATGGTCATTTTGGTACCAGTCTCTGGTTTTTACGGTCTTCCCTGATTAAGTCCAGCCAGGACCGGCACCGGCAGAATGGACGGTGTAGAATGACCAGACAAGCTATGATAGGATTGTGAACAAGCTGAAGGAATGACGGGGAAATAAAGTCATAATTCTGTCATTTATTCTGCGTTCTATTTGGAACATAAAGCCGCAACTGTTCCTATCCACTAACTGTTAGACCGCCTTAGCCAACTGACTAATTTGTTACTGGGTTCCAAACCTTCTGGCGCCACGCTTCAGTCCACGCAGCTGTAAATTCACACCATATTCTTTTTTTTTTTAAATAAACCCGTAAAAGTAGTTCCATAGCAGATACTGGCGCAGGGAGAGTGAAGTGTTAGAGACTTCACTACACAAAGTCTGAGGCTTATGAAGCGGGGTGACTGGTTTCCTTCTATTCTGCCTTTGCCTTTCCTAACTCAAGAGCAGAGCTAGGTACATATGTACAGCTGGGTAGACTGCAGCGTAAAGCTACCAGACCTCCAACCCAGTAACTTTGCCTCTTAAGTTAGGGAAGATAGGTATAATGTGTTTGACTGGAGTGAGGCACCCCCCACCCCCCTCCTTTGAATTGAGGCCAAATGGCCCAACTTGTCCCCTTTCTCTCAGGGCCTACTCACCGCTTAGAGATAAATAAATTGATTTTAACGTTAAAAAAAAAAGACCTTTGAATATATGTTCACTTCCAAACTACGTGCTACAACTTCTTCGTCCACCATTCACCTACGGCCCTGAATCCTGTCTCACACCATCTGATAGAACAAGGGACGGGGAAAGTAATAGATCTCAGTGTTAGTGGCCAGGGCTAATTGGTTATGAGGACATATCCAGTGATCATGTAATTGGGAGCGACGCTAGACGGAGAAGTGAAAAACATCGACTAAATTAGAGGTAACGGAAGGAAGAGGAAAACCTCCCTTTACTGTTAATATGAGAAGTTCACCCGTCCGTGGCACGTTTAAGCTGTGAAGATATGTCCAGTATTGTAATAACAGTAAGTTTCTTTTCAGTTCCTTGGTCGTTCCTTGTTGGGCATGGAACCATAACTCCAGCTAGTTTTGTTTGAGGAAGAATGTACCAAGACATTCCCGTGCTGTTGCTGCTGTGGTTTCTGCAACGATTTATATATACTCATGGAACAAAGTAAGTGTACAACACTTTATAGGGCACTGTGCGTGATTTCATGGACGAAATGAAATAAAAGTTGGCACACAATGTGGTTTAATATTGAATAAAAGACCAAGTGATCACTTTGATTTTAGTGAAAGTGTCATGAAAGAAAGATAAAAACTAAAGTCAGTGTGGCATCCCCACGAAAAAACTAACTGCAGGTCTGTGAGGTAAAAGATGTGCCTCTCTGAGCCTATTCCGCACTGTTCTGCACGACACGGTTCTTAAACCTGGAATGTTCCTGGCAGTCCATGTTGCCTGAATAAACCTGTTACGCAAATGCATAAGGCGTATGTAACGGTCTTGTGCAGGGGTGGTAACTCGTGGTCGGCCACTTCTATGGCGATCAGCAGTGAATCCAGTTTGGTGGAAACGAGCTTGAATGCGTGATATAGTGTTCCTGTGAACATTGAAATGTTGTGATACAGCTAATATAGTCGCTCCAGCAGCTAACATCCCTATAGCTATTGCTCGCTGTTGTTGGTTCAATCTTGGCATTGTCAAAAAAGATGTTTCTGTTGGACTCTTGGTACTCTCTATTTCAACGATTACGTTTCCACATGCTTGTGATTAGAGCTACACACTTACTTTCCTTTTATCTGTGATAAATTCTCCCCTACGGCACTTTTCACGTGATTTATCTTGCACCGTGATTATCTCCTCATGAATAGTGCGATCCAATTGTAATTGCACGGGTAAGTGAACAACACTCACACAGAAAAGTGTGCCAACTTGCATTTGAGTTCTCCCAAGAACACATGCACAGTGCCCTGTTGAGTGCTGCACACTTACTTTTTTCCATGAGTATATATATTTTTTCTATGAAATGTGATTACCTATGAACCGGGTGTTTGTCAGTCGATTGCCAAAGCCTGTAACGGTTTTCATGGCTGTGTTAGATGCATGGAGGCTTATCTTGAATCATCCTTATATGACCACCAGCTAAGTATAATGCTACAGTATTCAAATATGGAAGTGAACATGTCTGTGAAGCTAATTACACCCTCTTTAACTCTTTAAATTATCCATACACTTCCAGGGACTCCCTCTGTGGTGAAACATGTTGAGAGCCCAGCTTTGTACACTAAGCTAGGTGGAGTCACTTGAACCCCCAGATGTAACTCTGGATTTTTAACTTGGTTGACTGTATGCAGTTCAAACACACTATGAACCCACGATGGGCAGGGGAGCGGAGAAGTGGCTCTGTGTAGGACGGGACAATTCCTTTGGAGAGCCCAGAACCAGAGCAAAACAGTATTTTAGCTTTGCATATTTGGAGAGCCCTCTTGGGTGTCGGGAAATGCACAGTATGCCACGCACTTCTTACTCCTAGCTTGGGACCAGATGTGATGATCCTTTAAATGCAAGCCAAGCTGGATAACTGGAGAGTTACAGAGAAGGAAATGTCAAAATTGTCAAAATTGTCTTCTTTTCACACAACATGCCTAAGAAAAATTCATCGTAACTTTTGGCCGAATACCATCACCAACCAAGATCTGCTTACTCGTAACAAGCAAGAGGACATGCACACCATCATAGCTGGCAGACGCTGGAGCTGGGTTGGTCATGTCCTCAGAAGAGACCCCGATGCCATCACAAGAACAGCTATGCTTTGGACCCCTGAAGGAAAACGAAAGAGAGGCCGACCAAAAACAACTTGGCGGAGGACTGTGGAGGCTGGGATGCAAAGAATGAACCAGAGTTGGGGCACTGTACGAAGGATGGCCACCGACCGAGCAAAGTGGAATCAATTTGTTGTTGCCCTACAAGACGCCACTAGGCGTGATGGCCACTGACTGCTTTGACGGTCGGTGGTTAAGGATCTAAGAAGAAGAAGCTGGATAAACTGGAGCTTATGACTTCAGCTCATTATGTTTCGGAATGGCTGAAAAACCACAGGAAAAGTCTAGATCTACAGTCTAGATAATACCAAGGAGTCTTCAACGTGGTACTGGCTGCAAAAGAGCGAGAAGCTCAGCAGCCCTAGTTAAACAACAACAACAACAAAGCCTACTTAAGACATTTTCACAGAACAGCTAGGACGTTTCTCACCATCATTCCGTACATCTAATCACTGTCGTTATTACACCGTTATATTCTTCAATGTATTATAAAGTTAATTTCACAGTTTATATATAATCTAGCAAGTATACCCATAAAAGCAAGGACGGTAGCAGAATAAAAGCCAACATCTTAAACTTTCAGTATCCCCAGCACATTTAGAAGACTCAGTAGTGAGGATAGGTAAATAGATCGTAATTTGACTAATTACTTAACACAGCGGTTCCCAAACGGCGTTGCACGCCACACTGGTACGGCGCGAGAATATGATAGGTGTGGTGGGAAGATTCAAAGACAATCAAGGATTTAGAGACATTTTTTTTTAAATGCATATGCGAAAAGTATATACGAAAGTCATTTTCTTATTTATTTTATTTATTTTGATACATGAGATATAATATGGGAAATATATGCATTGAAACCCGTAGAATTATCCAGCAGTTTTCATATTTTATTTAGTAATTTAATTTATTTTATATCAAATATATTTTAATAATAATTTAAAACATAGTAAAAAATAATCTAATTTATTGAGTAAAACAATCGTAGGAGCTTATTTATTTATTCATTTTTAAGGTATTCCTTAAAAGTTGGTGTGGCGGAGCAAATTTTTATTCCGAAATTGTGAGCCAGAGAAAATAGTTTGGGAACCACTGACTTAACATGCCTTTGTACACGACATAGATTGTAAAAGTGCGTCCATCTTTGAAATTTTTGACTTGATAAGCTTGAATATATTCTTTCAGACTTGTCTCGGTTCCTTCCTCGTCTGAGGATTACACACAATTGACCATGAGCAAAGAATGCTTCTGTTAGGTATACGCCCACATGAACAAGTGATTGCCCCCATGCTTTGTTAATGGTCGTGGTAAAAGCTAAAATCACAGCTAACTAACGACGTGTCAAGATGGCAGGAAAGCTTGTATCGCTTGACTCTAAACTGATGCATGGTATTTAACCTCGTCTACCTTAATTTCTGCATGTGATTATTTTTGTGTTTAATTAAAATGGAGACCTCTGTTTTAACAGAATGTTACAGTTAAAAACAATGAAAGGGTAATAAGGACCTCTGTTATTATGAAAATAATTTATTGAACCTCTCTGTTATTACTTGAGAACAAATCTTTTGGCATCTGTATGGGATGATTCTAATGGGTGACCAATATAGCTTTCACTCAAAGCAGAGTGCAAATGGGCTGTTTATTTAATTTCCCGAAAAGCTGATGCGATTGTTTGAAACACACTGATGAATGCACCACGACCAGATGGAAAGGCATGAGTGCTCTTTTATTGGGTGTTAAGATAGCTTTCACTCAAATCAAAGTGTAACGCGCGTCGTTTCCTTATTTTCCGGAGCAGCTGCTGCGATTGTTTCTTACTTTTCAGAATGACGTACTAAGCAAACTTGTATTGGTTCGATATATGCAAATCAGTGCTCCGAGAGTACAGGTGAGGCCCAAGCCATTTCACACTGTGAGCCCTTCTCCCACCCCCCCCCCCCCCCCCCCCCCCCCCCCTTATTTTTATTTTTATTTGGATGAGGAGAAAAAATTATTTCCCTTTTTTTAGACATAAATTGTATGATCCAATACAATTATTATAGGTATCTCGCGTCTATTATTTCTCGCTCAGTTGTTTTTTTTTTTTTCTCTTTCGAAGTCTTTCTTTGCTGAGACTATTCCAAGCGCGGGACCATTTATATGTTTATTCACAGTTACGCTTTTATTCTTCTTATATTGCCATCGACAGTAAATATTCACTCACTCATTCATTTCTCCTCTGTTCCTTATGAACCTTCAAGAAAATCACATCAGTTTCTCCTGTCCTCTCTCGCCCGTTCTAGATTTTTCTAAGTCTTCTTCATCCTTGTCATTTGTTCATTTCTGTCTCTATCTACCTCTATAACTGTCTCTATCTACCTCTATAACTGTCTCTATCTACCTCTATAACTGTCTCTATCTACCTCTATAACTGTCTCTATCTACCTCTATAACTGTCTCTATCTACCTCTATAACTGTCTCTATCTACCTCTATAACTGTCTCTATCTACCTCTATAACCCTGAATATTCCATTACAAATACTGCATTGTGCATTGTGCATTGTAATGGAATATTTGTTTCCCCAAATGTGTATCCTATCCATAGCCAGCGTCTTCTTCACATTTCTTCTTCCTCTGGCACCTTGGTTTTAAAAGCAGTTCCACATTGATGATGTTACAGTAAGTATTGGATCCTGGTATACTTGGAATGTAAGGGCAGAATAGAAAATATAGCAGAAAAAAAGTGATTTAAGACACACCGAAGTACCCACTACGAAATTACGATCTATATACTACATGAACAAATTATAATCAAAGCTGAGGCTCATTCACTTAAAACAGCTACATCAGCGGACATGATAACAATGATAATCCTAGCGCGCTAAGGTAGTATTACAGACTCACTGTCAGTAAAAGTTACCCTAATGAACCATAAAACTGATCAATTAGACACTCATTCTGCAGCGCTAATGTAAACCAGCAATAAATTAAGGAAAGTGTAAGTACATTAGATTCCTGCCCGCTGCGAGATAAATGGAAATGAGAATGCAAAGAGGTTTTAAAAGAATTATTTTTTCAATCACGATATTTAGCGGAACCACTAACGACCTGGCGCGGAACCCCAGGGTTCCTTGCAACTGTGGTTGAGAAACCGTGATATTAATGGATACAAGCAATAGTCACATTAACTTCAAATAAAAATGGCAGAGAGAATGCCCAGAGTAAGTTATTACTACTCTTCACCAAGGCCTGTGAACAGCAAATAATTAACGAAACCAGATAAAATGGCAGCACATGTAAGAGGACACTAGACAAAAAAAACAAACAACCTAAGTGATAGAGTCTCCTGGAATTCTAAATATGAACCATCCGAACGGCGCCACTGACTCGATGAGATAGGGAACCGTGATAGGAAACATGATCAGCCAAGTACCTGAAATAAGTGCATCATCAGAGATAGTTGTTCTCACGACACTACGCGCAGCTAGGGAATAAACATGATGATGATAGTGATGATGGTGATGTGAAATGGAAAGAAATTATGATGCTATAGTGATTTGCATAATAATGATTTTGATACTGCTGATGTTACAGATAAAGATTGCGATTTTAGTCATCTCACACAGTTTTCTCCTGCCAACAATTCTCCATTGCTTAAACTCTATAGCAACTCAGAATCCTGCTTTGCGTGATCACAAGGAATCCCTTAAACAGGAAGAAAAAAGCAAGATTTAAAATTGCCTTGGGTTACTAGAGTTGTTCGAAAACTGTGATCTTAAAACATCATGAAAGAACATTTCAGTAACATGGAAAAGCACCTGAAACAACATCATGTTTATCTACTTGAGTGCAGAATGAATTTATTCAGTTTATGGCTTTTACTGTCCGCCAGAAATCGTTACAGAGCATCCACAAGGCAAAATATTTTTACCTGATATTCCGATTCTACTCAAGATCAGGAGCATCGAGAGCAAATGGCACAAACAGTTCGTTAGGTCGAAAACCATTTACGTAAAACAGCCTGTCCTTGGATTTATCTAGTTAAAACAAATTGATATTGAAAGCATTGTGGCAGTGATTTTTTGCAAAAACTGAAGCGAGGTTGAAGCTACGCGATGAATGGGATATTCAAGCAGAAAAACGCCCCAGAAAGAAGAAACAAATGCCCTGTGAAAAAGGCAAAAGTATAGGACTCGCTGCAAAAGTAATGAAATAAACTATCGATCGTTTCCATAACAAAGACAGATTTGTCAGTTTCCATGACTTGGATTCAAAATTTGGATTTCTTTTAGATGTTAAAGGATTATTGCTTGACTCTAATTTAAGCAGCAGCAATCATGGCCTAAATATCTTGTAGAAAGGTTGAGTCAATCTTGGAAATTTTTATAGCATTTAGATTTTCTTGGGAGTGAGAAAGTATACGGGTGTTGGTGGTTTGGAGTGAGAAGTTTTGCCTGAGAGATTGAGTGAAGTTTTGTGTTATTTTTCTGTGGTTGTGATATTGATAGATTCACTAGCCCTTCAGAGCTAGTGAAGGCATTTTTTTTTTTTTGTGTTCAATGTTGTGGTTTTTTTAATAAATATATTTATATGTACTAAGCAGTCAGAATTCACTCTATTCTGTCACTTAATGTGTGCTGTTGTAGTCCTTACTGTAGTAGATTATTCTACTCGTATTTAGCATTGGAGGACGGACGAGGGTACGACATCTTAAATAGAGTCCGAGAATGGCTGGGAAGTAGACCCAAGATATTTGATTATATCTTTCTTCTTTCCAGAAGTCCTACCTCTCTCCATAATTTCATTAGTGACTTTAATTTTCTCTATTTCCACATTACTTATTCATATTCTTTCTAAACTCAGACATTCTCTATTTCCATACTCGCGACAGGCAGGAGGAAGACAGCCGATAGGATAGTATGGCGCTCTATCTTCCAAACCTCTACACCTCACGGTAGAAGAGGAACGACTAAGTAAATAAGTAACAGCAGTTACTAGTTTTTTTCTCCATGTCATTTTTGATCTACCTCTGCCTCACTTTTCCTGGAGATTCCAGAATACGGACCGCCTTGTAATGCTATCAACAGGTTTCCTCAATTTGTGTCATATCCATCGCCAGCGTCTTCTTCTCATCTCTTGTTCCACTGGCACTTGTCTGGTTCTTGTCATCAGTTTCACATTTGTGACTTTGTCATACCATTTCAGTCCTTCTATTCTACGCAAGCATCCTTTTATGAAAGTCTGTAGCTTTTTGGTTATTGTTTTAGTTGTTCGCGTGTAGCAGAGTCATAAAATAGGACTGACTTGACATTGGGGTTGAAGATTTGTATTTTCATGTTGGACTTGATTTCTCTTAATCTCTATATGTTTCCCAATTCAATGAAAGCACCTCTTGCTTTTGTAATATATATTTTGACATCACTGTCTGTCCCTCCAACTTTGTCTATATTGTTGCCCAGATATGTGTACGATTCTCATCTTGTAGTGGTGTTTCTTCAAGTTCAACCTTGTTATCATTTCTTGTATTAATTCTCATTATCTTTGCCAGACCCACTTGTTGTGACCTGTCATCGAGTATTTTTATTTTCTCTTGCATCTGATTGTGGTTATGGGACAGAAGAGCCAAGTCATCTGCAAAATCTAGATCATCAAGCTGTTTAGAAATTATTGCAGTGGACTCCATTTCTGTTGTGTGATTTTAATATTTTCATAACCAAATATATTGCTAGTAAGAAAAGAAATGAAGACAAGAGGCATCTATCATGGGTTGCCTCCCCTTTACTATGCAGTGATGGTCCAACAATGGCCAAAAGCTAGAGTATCTAATGTGGGTCGTCAAAGGTATCTACCTTCGCACAAGATTACTCTTGACAGAGATACAGATAGAGGGATGATAATGCTTCTATCTCAAGGCAGTCTTCACAAGATGTTTCAGAAGTCAAGAACAATGCTGATTGTGTCTTAGTAATGTTAACTTTTATTTGCCCACCGCCTGTTGTGAAGAGGGATTATGTAACTAATTTAGCTAGTACAAGCCCCCAACTGAATTAACTGTAAAGTTCTCCTTATTATTTGGCTCTGTAGATATTAATATAGATATATTAAAGATGATGATTCATTCCAATGCACTTCTCTCTATAATAACTAAATCAACTATTAATTTGTAAAAAGCAACAAATAACAAATTTAATGATCAATTACTTTGGAACAAATGTAAATCAATATGAACTAGTGATTACTAAACAATAAGTTTCGTCATTGAAACTGATATCGGCTTTAGGAAGCTTAGTTGTGGAATATAGATCAATAAGCTCTGTTATATTGGCCTGCTAAAAATGCCACTTAGCTTCCAAACTGCTGGAATGTTGATGCTGCTGTTTCCGTCTTTTCGTCTCTGTGGCGAGGGCACGTCTCCTGGTCAAGATAGGTATCTTCACAACCCGTGGAATGTAGGTTTCAAGTGTCAATCGCAAACTGGTATCGTAGAATCGGACCTCAAATGGTCTCGTAAACTCGTACCACAAACTTTAGAGGGAATACAAGAACAAATCCCTCTCTAAGTCTTTGTTTTCCTAATATTAATCAGGCATCGTTCCCACTGTCCGTCAATCGATTCTTTTCTCTGAATTTTTACTCTCCCTGAGCGTATATAATATAACTCAGGGGATAGGATGAAAACCACTATTCTTTTAGTTAATTTACTGGGAAAATTTCGTCTGGACAGCGGCAAGTGGCTTATGCCTGGTTGGACATGTTTAAATATACATATACTTATTAGAAATTATAGTAAATATATACCTATGATGGCATCATCTTCCACTCCCTGCTCCATTTGGAGGCAAGGGTACCTCTGCTGTTGGTTCCCTGTGAGAACCAGCATGAAGCAATCACCAGCGCTTTGCTGTGGTGGTTCATGAATATATCTGTTTCACGTGCTGAGGTTGCCAGCTTCTTAAGGCCTGTATAACCATCAGCAATTTCAAACATGTCAAATTCAAAGTATAAAAATATGTTACAACTTACACCAATAGTGGGATCATAGAGTTCTTGCTCAATTGAATAGTCTAGATCACTTGATGCAGATGCCTCGAACACACGTCTGAGGTATTATTTCTATTACAGAATCACTCTGTGACTGTGAGTAGGTCCTGTAGGAGAGTTGTTTCCGTATTAAATTGTAGATTTTCCTTGTTGTAATTTTCAAAAGGTGCCCCTATACGTCCGGTCCTATAAGGTCAGAATCTTTCTATTCTTTCCTAGCCTCAGTCCGAGCTGTCTGCTTTGACGATTCTGGAATGCAGTGTTGTGTGTCTTAAATATTCTACGTTATATTGCAGTTTTCCTGCCCACGCTCACATCTGGCGTTTCCCACAAAACTTCAAATCCACATGAATGAATATTAGCCTCTAAACTGCTAAGCCAATAGCATTCGAAAGTGCATGTTATGATAACTTTCCTCGGGGACTTTTGTGCATGACTCATGCAGTTTGTAAAATTCAAACGGTCACTCTCCGTATATGGAATTGGTATTTCCATCAATTCTCGGTAATGATTACCATTACACCTGTTTACATTTATCTTTCTTGTAACAAGACTGTCCGGAAGTTTTTTACCGCATTTCCAATGTCTCATGTGTGTCTGTAATATGCCACCAGATCGATAATTGACCAGCACTCCCTATGCAAACAAACACTGAGCGTCATTACTTGAAAATGACTGATCGCCAATCTGTGTTTACCTGTAACCCATCTCCGCGAGGATGGGCAGGCAAACATGACATGTATGAATGGATAAAGTGTAAACACGAAAATACAAAATACTGTCGGGGTGTAGGAAAATAGATTGTGCCAACAATCGAATGGTGCACATAATTAGTACGCACAATAAAGGTAGATCAATACTGTCGGAGAGGAAAAGTGAGCGAAGAAAATTATGTTACAGCATCCCCCTCGCACTCCCGTTGTAATCTCAAAGGATTCTGTAACTTACAGAGACATTCTAAATAGTTAACCATACATAAAACTATTTTAAATTTTACACATATAAATTTTTTTAATAATTTGTGCGTAACACTTTTTAACCTATATTCAACACTTTAACACTTTACTGATCATTTAAAGTTTTCTGATGGTTTGGTAACGTTTACAGAAATAAAAAGTTTTAACATTGTAATAAATGATTAACTCCTGTAATTTAAGCTTATCTTAATGGTTTGACATTTCACAGATCTGTAGTGCATCTTACTAATTTGTAATCCTTTTACATTTTATAACAATCTAATTTAGTCGAGCAAACACGTGTCAGTGACACGAAAATAGATATTTTAACGAATAGCCATTTTGTGTTTTTGCATTTTATCTTGTCCCCGCTAATAGAAATGTGTTATATTTTAACAGCGGGGATACCTTTACATGCTGGCTTAGAATGAAACGATAAGACAGATAAAGAAGGCAATAAAATTAGAGTCACTGCGTTGTAATGCTGTCAACTTGTTTCTCAATCTAGCAGCTAAATTATCCGTCGTCTTCTCCTCTTGTATCAAGGAGTGTCGTGAAACAAAGTGTAACCCACTACTTTGTTAATCACTATGTCGAGATACAGATTTGCTTCAACCAATCAACGATCAACGTTCACCAGTCTCTGAGACAGAATAAATTAACGGCCATCTTGTTCACGCAAGATGGCCGATGAAAACTGAATAAAATTAGGCTGTATGAGACCAGGTACAAAACCGGAGGAAACCAATCAACTTGCTCCGCCAGGAACCAACCGAAAGCTTTCCTCAAGTAGTTACTTGACTATATAATCGGGCGGATTTTATGCTAACCACGCAACCCCGAACTTGACGCCAGTGATACAGACTGAAGAGGGAGAAGCTGTCACCTTGATTTATGGTAACTTACCTGAGGGCATCGACCTGCAACCTACTTCACTAAGTCGCGTCAAAACCTGGCCAGTTTAAAATCTTAGGAGGGTAAATATTTTTACGATAACCGTTGGTATTTGTTGTGTGTCATTTATACTACCTATCAGGTTACTGATTGTATCTTGGGGGGAATTAAGTATAATGATTGTATTTCCTATTATGATTGAATAGACGAAGACTAATAGGACTCATACTTCAACCTATTGTCTCCTATACTTCAATCTATTGTCAGTCTATAACTTCAGTCTATTGTCTCTGATAATTCCAAACTGTAAATATAACCAAAACAGTCCTTGTTAGGACTCAATCTATTGTCTCCTATAACTCAATCTATTGTCTCAGATAAGACCAACTGCAATATAACCAAAACAGTCCTTGTTAGGACTCAATCTATTGTCTTCTATAACTCCAACCTGATATATCACCAACCAGTCCTCGTCTCATATACTCCTATCATAAGAACATAACAATATTGTTAGGTGTTGGAGTCCGTTTATGGTAATGGTATTGATTTTATCACGCGAATGGTTGAATACGAACAAAATGTCAATAAACTTCTTCAAACGAACATTCCAACAGGTATCGTTGCATTGGGTGAACTGGCAAGTATTGGCAGCACACAAGTCGGTGTTTACTGTACATGTATTTTATTGACGTGACACCAACGAAGTGGAACAAGACAATCATAGTTACAGATGTGAAGATCATACGTTAAAATGTTAATATCACTGTTAAAAGTTGTTGTAGATTCTCTAACAGTTAAGTTCTCTTATTCCAGTGACTAAGGATCACTTCCATTTCATATAACAGACATGGTAATTAACGTCCATTGACCTTCTCCCAAGGACGTTTATTAAGGCAAACGGATTCATTCTCACGGAGCAATAATTTATATCATACTTGTAAGCATCCCAGACTTTGTTGTAAAATTCTTGGATAGCATATCCAATCCA
Source organism: Oreohelix idahoensis (assembly GCA_024509875.1). NCBI lineage: Eukaryota > Metazoa > Mollusca > Gastropoda > Stylommatophora > Oreohelicidae > Oreohelix > Oreohelix idahoensis. Next base: position 145,222 of record JAMPIV010007190.1, read on the forward strand.
AACAAAAGCAGATATAACAATACAACCAAGTTAGTGTTTCATCTTGGCTAACCTCTCGGTATCCATACCACGACTTTGGCATAGGTAAAACGGCATATTAAACATGTGAAGCATATATCTATATTCATAAACTTGATTCCACATATGGATTCTCCCTCTACAAAAGATTCCAAAGGCTATCGACTCCGTGTGTCCAATTCTAGGAATGTCATCTCCGATGAATTCCCGCTAGACCATTAATAGGAGCGGCCTGATACTTTAATTTACATAATTAAACTTGCCATACGAAATGGGGCGACACTTACTTCAGACATCCACTATTGGCTTCGCCATGAAGACCAATAGATACGAATACAACTGCTGGCTTCTTCAAATCTGCCAGGAATCAAATAATAACACTGCGGACATAAAATGTCGTCCGAGCTGCCCCTATCATGACGTCACAATCTCCTCAACTAGGTTACACGTGCGTCCAAAGCAACTCACACAGCATTGTGCACGTCAGTGCGTGAATCAATCGAACGCACAAACAATATAACTACATAAAACTGGTGCGTACATTTGGCAGGACCGAAGACTACCCCCTTAGGTAATAAATGTACGTAACAGCTCCCTTATTACCTCCCCTTAAAAAAATTAATCCCATTAATTTTTTTCGAACTAATTACTCGAGAGAGGTGAGTCAAAACTACAACAAGATTTATGACATGCATAAAATTATATCATATTAAGAAAAGAATATTGACTTGAAATTAATAGAACTAAATGACAGTATGCATTAAAGCACACATCCACCATCGACCTACTTTGGAACGATGTGGTAATATTCGAAGTAAAAAGAAGTTGAAAAAATGAAAATGAAAATGAAAAATCAACAAAAAAGATGATAATAAAATTGAACTAAGTTTTCAACAAAATTTGAAACATATGATTTCAAAAATGAAAATGAACAGCAACACTGATGATAATCAATGATAAAAGAATCAGTGAAACAGAAAATTTTGAAATACAATGTGCAAAAATGAAGCAATGCAAAATTAAACACTTTAAGAAGCAACGCACTTATTGATATCTAGCACTAGTAAGTTTGACTAGTTATCTAAAAGTAAAATCTCATGTAGTGGGATACGTGACTACACGTATTGCGAGACACTAATAAAGTTAGTAGATGTGTGATTTATAAACAATCAATTTGATTAAATTGAATTAATCTAATTCTTGTACTTAATTACACATAAATAAATAACTAGTAATTTATTCTAAGTAATTCTAATTTCAGTCATTGTGAATATTCGTTCAGAACTATTTAGAGTCAACAAGAATAGGTTCCTAATGTTCCATGCACGAAATAAGTTAACGAACACGATATGTAGTGTAATATGTTCCATAACACTAATGAATGTCTATTTGTCGTTTTTACCAATGTTTCCATACTAAAAAAAATGTTACTTTAATATCACTGTTCCCGTTCTAATAAAACGTTACTTCACAAGAAATAATGTTATAATCCATATGTAAGTATGTTCTGAAAGTTATATCCATACGAATACTGTAAAACTACACATAGTATTCACAGATGTACAATTAACGACACTGTACAAAGTTATTCATGTTTCGGTGAGGACGTTTCTCGATCCAAAAGTGGTTTAGTTTCACCAAGTTCACTAGGGCATCTTGAAAGACAGTCTGCAAATACATTCTGCACTCCAGGAATAGCACGTATCTCAAAGTGGAATGGCTGGAGAGCTATAGCATAACGCGCTGACTTTGATGACTTAACGTTTCCAGTATTCAATGCCGTAAGAGCTTTCTGGTCAGACTCCACCACAAAGTGTGATCCGAGCAGGTAACGTTCCAGTTTTGTGATTGACCATACAAGAGCAAGGAGCTCTTTATCGAGAACGGAGTACTTCATTTCACTCGTCGTAAGCTTTCTGGATACGTACATAACAGGAAATAAGGTACCTCCGTATTCTTGCATCAAAACTGCCGCGATAGCGTAGGAAGAAGCATCACTGCGAAGAACAAAGGTGAGATCTTTGTTAGGCAACCTTAAAAAAGGCTTATTTGAAAAAAATTTGTTTTATATAGTCTAACGCCGTTTGGTGATCCTGCGACCACTTTATTACATTAGGTGTGCCTTTCTTCAGTAACGAAGAAAGAGGTGCAGTTATAGTAGACAAATGAGGGATGAATTTAGAATAGAACTGTATTAGTCCTAAGAGTGACCTCACTTGTTTTTTTGTCTTAGGTGCTGAGATGTTTAAAATTTTAGAGACGTTACTGTCTTCTGTATATATTAAACCGCGACCTATACGGTGACCAAGAAATGAGATGTCATGAAAACCGACAAAAGCCTTTGAAGGTTTTGCTGTTAAGTTGTAATCCCGTAAGGTAGAAAGTAAAGATTTTAAACCCTGAATATGTTCATCCCAAGAGTCACTGAAAAGACAGATGTCATCTATATAAGTAATGACATCGGGACGATGAGACAATATGCGGCGCATCATGCGTACAAAGGTAGCTGGCGCATTCATTAACCCGAATGGCATAAAATTATATTGAAAAAGACCCTTTGGCGTCGAGAAAGCGGTGAATGGCTTTGCTTTAGGGGTTAATGGCACTTGCCAATAACCCTTTGAAAGGTCAAATTTCGAAAAGAATGTGGCATGAGACAATTTCTCTAATAAGTCGTCTAAAAGAGGTAATGGTTCCGCATCGAATTTTGTAACTTTATTTAATTTCCTGTAATCTACGCAAAGACGTATATTGTTGTCCTTCTTCCGAATGATTACCATAGAAGAAGAATATGGTGATGAAGATGGTTCAATTATATTTAATTGAAGCATCTCATCCAATTCCCTATCAACCTTATCACGAAAGTGTAAAGGAATAGGATATGGGCGAACTCGAATAGGTGTATCGTCAGTCAGAATAATGTCATGTTGGATGACTGACGTATGACCTGGGATGTCAGTAAGGACATCCTCATACGTGTGTAGAATATTAGAGACTTGCTGACGTTGATCATCAGTAAGAGTAGATGAGATAGTAACATCATTCCATTTCTCAGTGGAATGGAGTGGTACAACTGGTATTGGTAGTTGTACATCATCAAAAGAAGATTCCTCTTCTTGGATGACTGACAAACTAGAATAGTGTTGAATAGGTGGTGTAGGATCGTCAGTTGCCTGAAACACTGACTGTAAGTAATCAGGACGTGAGTAATACTCCTTCAACATGTTAATGTGGAAGGTTTTATGTTTGCCATTAACATCAACGATGTAGTCGACATCGGATATTCTTGAGATGATCCTGAAAGGACCTCTCCAGGTAATTAAAAGACGATTGTTATGCGCAGGAAGTAATACAAAAGCTTCATCACCAGGTATGAGCTGGCGAAGACGTCTATATTTGTTTGCAGATAGACGAGCTTTTTCTTTGGCATGTTCGGATGATGCAGTAGCTAGTCTACAAGCATCTATGATTTTCTTTCTAAGAGAGATCACATACTCATAAGAGGATTGAGTTTCCTCTTCAATATTCTCATCCACCAATAAGTCGTGGATTAACGACATCGGACCGCGTGGTTGCATGCCAAAAAACAAGCTGGAACGGAGAAAAACCCGTTGCTTGATTTTGTACCTCGCGATACGCAAAGAGACAAGCGGGTAGGACCCGATCCCAGTCTTGGGGATGGTCTTGAGTCATCTTACCCAACAACTGCTTGAGTGTCCTATTGAGACGCTCAATTAACCCATTTGACATCGGATGATAAATAGAACTAAGAGATCTATCTATACCTAATGTCTTCATCACTTGAGACATGGATTCAGAAATGAATTGAACCCCATGATCCGACAAGATTTTCCGTGGAAAACCAATGCGTGAGAAGATTAACATCAATGCCTCTGCTACACTGGCAGATGAAGTGTTCTTGAGAGGGATGGCCTCAGGCCAACGAGTGCACATATCAATGCACGTAAGAATATGCGTATGCCCTCTAGCAGATGGAAGCATTGGACCAATAATGTCAATGGCCATTTTATCAAATGGTCTAATCGGGATGTCCGCAGCTTGAATAGGAGCCGCATGAAATGGACCCCGTACCTTAACTTCTTGACATATCAAACAGGACCGACAATAGAGAGTAACATCTCTATGGACGCCTGGCCAGTAGAATGCCGAAAGCACTCTGGATTTGGTACGCGAAAAACCCATATGGCCCGCACATTGCGAGTCATGAGCATGCCGTAATATCCGAGATCTCATACAGGATGGTACTAGAATTTGAGAACATATGGATGAATCCTTTCCCGTATTATTCTAACCAAAATCCCATTTTTAAGTATAAAGTCATGTCTAGATTTTGCAAGTTTGTTGCTTGTATTCTTTTTGTTAACATACTGAAAGAATTTTTTTAATGAATTATCATTCTTTTGCAATGTTGCAAACAACTCCCGTGAAATAGGAGCATCATCATCACAAGTGGTATGAACTGTAGGTTCAATAGGTGTATCATGCGACATATTAATAGCTTGCGCTCTAGTCACTACTGCATTTGCAGTTTGAATATGTCGCTCTTCCCATTCAGCAATTTGCTGAGGTGTACACTCTTTAATACCATGTATGCGACCAAGAATCAAATCACAAATTGGATTTGGAAGAAGACATGCTTGGATCTGTCCTGAAAAAAAAATGGAGTATGAAGTGTTATAATGGCTGTGGGGAATGTTTCCACAGTTCCGCCAAACGTGACACATTTCACAACCCTGCCCGTCGCACAACTAGGGTCGATCAGCGATGTCCGGACGCCCACTGTCGTACAACCTGAGTCGAATAAAAGAGAGCATGAAATATTGTTAACAAATCCTCTGTTAAACTTAAGAGAGCCCTGTCCATGGTGTACTGACGCAGGAGTGGCCATGCAGACTGCAGGTAGACTAGGCAAGGTATGTCCGCAACGCAGCGTCGTGATCGCCTTAGGCTGGAAAAGAGTCGAGCATTCTGGGCAGTCTTTCACCTGGGAACAATCTAGAGAACAAGACATAGCATTGTGAGTTTCAGCTACTTTACCCTGTTCAGTGTTAGCCTGTGTATCATTAAAAGCAACATTAGAATGTCTAACTGTATTATTCGACGATCTATCTCGTCGGCGCGATCGATTGTGATTTTTGTCATTAAAATTGCCATAATTGTCGTTTCTGCTAGAGTTAAAATTTGGATTAGTCCGATAATTAGTAGAATGATCGTTATGATGTTGGTTAAATGGTTTATTTCCAAAAAAATTGTCTGTTTTGCGGACCCTGAGACCTTGATCTCCAGTTTTGTTTATTATAATGTCCTTGATTATTTTTAAAATAATTGTTACCAAAATCTCGCGATCTGTGAGTTTGGTTCCAAGAAACATTAAATGGAGCAGATTGTTGAAATTGCTTCCCTTTGTAAAAGTTATCATTGGTGAAATTATGATTATTTCCCTTATTGACATATCTATCAGCACTAAAAGAACGATTGCGTGAAAAATTGTTTTGTTGTGCTGCAAAAGCAACAGGCAATTCACTCTTAATCTGCGCGTTACTTAGATCCATGTTTGGGTGAGCAGTGCAAAAATTTTTTGCATGTTCTTCTAAGTTTTTCATTGATAAAGGTTTCCGTTCGTGTAAAAATGCGAGAAATGTAGGATTTACCGACGAAAGTACCTTTATCGCGCATCAGTAAATCAAAGAGACCTTCATACGACTTTTCAATTTTGGATAATTCGATCCATCTTTCTAATGTTAGTCGTATCTGTGACAGAAAATCACTAAAATTTCTGCCAGATTGAGGTAGTAATGTGTGAAATTTCAAACGATATTCGTTTTCTGTCATTTGAAATTTTTGCAGAAGTGCTGCTCTAAGAGCATTGTAGTCATTTTTCTCACCAATGCTGGTGGTATGATAAACTGCTAATGCATCTCCTGTAAGTAATCTGGATAAATATGTACAGTATAGAGCTTTATCCACGTTATAAGACCCACAAGTGGCCTCAAACCTATCCAGGAAGAATATTACGTCATCAGACGGGGGATTAAATTTTGGCAATTTAAGGTGAATCTCCTTAAAATGATCCTGTCTGGATGAAGTGTGGCTTTCAAAAGTTCTCTGAGAATTAGATTCCTGAGTTAACCTAAGTCTCTCATATTCTGACTCTGCTAATTTCAGTTCATGCTGTCGTTTTCTTTCATTCTCTTCCATCTCAAGCTGAAGTCGTTTTGTGTTTTGTTCAGCTATTAATCTCCTTTCTTCTATTTCTTTTTGTTTCTGTTCCATTTCTTTTTCAGCTTTTAATCTTTTTTCTTCCATTTCTTTTCTAAGTTTTTCTTCAGACTCCTTTTGCTTCTGTTCTGCCTCTCGCTGAAATCGTTTTCTCTTCCAATTCAGCGGCTAATCTCATTTTTTTCTCCTCTTCCTCAGCTATAAATTTCCTCTTCTTTTCTTGTTCCTCAGCCTCAATCCGTTTTTTGATCTGCCTCAAATTTTCATCTTCATCTTTCTCATGTTCCTCAGCCTCAATCCGTTTTTGATCTGCCTCAAATTTCAAATTTTCCAAACGTAAAGTTTCCAATCTTCTCTGATCAGCTTCTATTTCTTGAGCTTTCTTATATTCTGACAGTGCAAATGCTTTAGCTTCATCAGGAGCCATCTGAAGAGCATCAGCTTGCTTAATGAAATAGTCTAAGGTAGCCATTTCAATATTATTATGTAATAATACTACTTAAAAGTGTTACTACAACTAGTGGTCCTCGTTCCTGTCCTTAGAACGGTATAATGTTATCATATAATTATTAAATATGTTATTAATCAATAAATTTATGTAATCAAATGTCATGAAATGAACAACGAGAAAGACAATAGAAACATAACCGACAAGACATGATAAAATGGACGGGTGAACACAATCGTAGAAATCAAAAAAAATAAAATGTATAACTAAAATAGAATATCGTAAAAATATACGACGATAACTACGATCAGATAGTTAACAAGACAATAGACAACACAGTGTAAAAACAATGGTTTTGTAAAAAACTAAACGACAGGAAAGGTGAGATGGACAATAATCACAAACAAAATACATCATGAAAATAAGGTACGATTAAAAAGAACTATGAGAACAACAAGTAAAACTTGACGAAACAGCTAGAACAGATAGGTGTTACAGACCACCAAACACAGTGGACCTAGAATCCTTCTACGCTCACGCGTAGGAACATTCCACTGCGGGAAGTCTGCAAAATAATGTCCTACAGAACGTCTGACGAAGAGCCCGAATTGACTTCGAGATGGATCTCGTTCGTCAGATCTACCTCCCAACCTCCCGCAAAGAATACACAACACATAACAAATAATATAGAAAATATAGATATGAACATTAAAGGCACAGCTAAATGTAATAAAGTGTATAACGACAACACGCTATACTCATCTCGCGTGCCGGAAAGAACAACCAATGTGCCTCGTCCCCGTGTATGTACTGGAGGAATAAAATACTTCGTTCTGCTTTTTCAACACAAGCTCGCACGTAATGAGGAATAGGTGATCCCAAGTGCAGTTAGTCACCGTACAACTGGACCTGGAGGTTGATTGATGACCTTGAGGTAACGGTTAGTTGATTCTGATTCATTTTTACAATGTTCCAAATTTAAGATGATTTCACCTTGAAAGAACAAATCCCATCTTCAAACGATTCCTTGGCTTGCGTTCGTTCCTTTGAAATAATTATTTTCAAACCACGCTGGCACACCATTTTCTGTTGGAGTCCGTTTATGGTAATGGTATTGATTTTATCACGCGAATGGTTGAATACGAACAAAATGTCAATAAACTTCTTCAAACGAACATTCCAACAGGTATCGTTGCATTGGGTGAACTGGGCAAGTATTGGCAGCACACAAGTCGGTGTTTACTGTACATGTATTTTATTGACGTGACACCAACGAAGTGGAACAAGACAATCATAGTTACAGATGTGAAGATCATACGTTAAAAATGTTAATATCACTGTTAAAAGTTGTTGTAGATTCTCTAACAGTTAAGTTCTCTTATTCCAGTGACTAAGGATCACTTCCATTTCATATAACAGACATGGTAATTAACGTCCATTGACCTTCTCCCAAGGACGTTTATTAAGGCAAACGGATTCATTCTCACGGAGCAATAATTTATATCATACTTGTAAGCATCCCAGACTTTGTTGTAAAATTCTTGGATAGCATATCCAATCCAAACAAAAGGCAGATATAACAATACAACCAAGTTAGTGTTTCATCTTGGCTAACCTCTCGGTATCCATACCACGACTTTGGCATAGGTAAAACGGCATATTAAACATGTGAAGCATATATCTATATTCATAAACTTGATTCCACATATGGATTCTCCCTCTACAAAAGATTCCAAAGGCTATCGACTCCGTGTGTCCAATTCTAGGAATGTCATCTCCGATGAATTCCCGCTAGACCATTAATAGGAGCGGCCTGATACTTTAATTTACATAATTAAACTTGCCATACGAAATGGGGCGACACTTACTTCAGACATCCACTATTGGCTTCGCCATGAAGACCAATAGATACGAATACAACTGCTGGCTTCTTCAAATCTGCCAGGAATCAAATAATAACACTGCGGACATAAAATGTCGTCCGAGCTGCCCCTATCATGACGTCACAATCTACTCAACTAGGTTACACGTGCGTCCAAAGCAACTCACACAGCATTGTGCACGTCAGTGCGTGAATCAATCGAACGCACAAACAATATAACTACATAAAACGCTCATTTCACTCACACTAGAAATAGGTGGGCTTGAGGACAGAAATTAGCCCCTATTTTTGCTTTGTTACAGGTTTAATTGTGTCCTAAAATCCTGAGGTCGTATGTTCGAGTCAATCCCGCTGCCTGGAACTCCGCAGGAGCATAGAGGTTGACCAGACTCTACATCTTTGGTCCCCCTCAGTCTTGGGTGGGCTAAAGGAACGATACTCTGCCGGTGGTGTGAACCAAACAAAGAAGAACAGACTTAAGAGAGATGAGTACACATTAGTACCATTTCTGTCGGCATTGTGAGCATAGAACTGTCAATGAAGAAAACGTGAATTAGCGTAGCAAGAGACAATAATAAGATCATAGTGGATAAATTATACGTAAATAACAGCATAGCTGATAAACGTTATATCCTTAATTAACAGCACAGCTGATATAATTTTTGTTCCTATAATTGGAAAACGTGTTGTAATATTTATAAATATAAATATTTGTAAATCATATGTAAACTTACCAATTCATTTCATTCCATTTTTTTGCAACATTCACCTTTCAGCACAAGAGTAGATAGTGTATATATATACTAAATAAAATATAAGGAAATTGTATTTTGAACGACTTGTCAATTTTATCATTGTTAAGTAAAAATCTGTTTCCTTGCTTTGTTTAATATCACAATTAGTTACACAGCAGAGGTGGCACTTTATGTCGGTCTCCTCTATACTATTGTTTCGAGATCAGATCATTCACAGCCGTAACTAATTTGTGATACCAGTAGTCCTCTCAGACACTGGGACTTCACCATTTTCTGCAGAAATTCTATTTCTGTAATTGTCAGTACTATACTGATCCAAGAGCCAAATAAAACCTCTCGCCACAAGGAGCACAGGGCTTCAACAAACTTATACCAAGTCTCCCTGTCACGTGACATAGACCTTCAACAAACTTATACCAAGTCTCCCTGTCACGTGCCATCAGCTCCAGGTCTTTTCATCCCTTTCATGTCTGTTTCCAGTTCTCTTCTCCATGCGTTTTGTTGTTTGGTAGCCCCCTAAATCTCTTACCCCGAGGATCCTAAAACAAGGACTGCCTTGTAATGATATGATCAGGTTTCCTAAGCGCGTGACCGTTAGTATCTTAACTCTTTGACTCCGCAATTATTTTCCACCCTGTGCCGTAATTTTAATTCGTGATAGACTAAACACAACGTTCAGAGAGTTGCTTTGGCACGGGTGTCAAATCTGACCAACGCTCTGAGAGTTGTTCCTGAGTCAAAGAGTTAATTCTCATCCCTTGTTCCACTGGCACTTGTCTGGTTCTTGTCATCAGTTTCACGTTTATGATCTTGTCATATTATTTCAATCTTAGTATCCTACACAAGTATCCATTTATGAACGTCTGCAACTTCCTGTTTGTCGTGTTTGATATTTTCCATATTTCGATGATTGAGAGGACAGACAAACGATAGAACGTGTCCTCCTGGACTGTTGGGTTCTTGGGAAGAATAGAGTGGCAGAATGGCCTTATCCAGCCCAGTTAAGGGAGAAACTGTCTGGTGACAAGGGAAGACTGACATTTTTGTTTTTTTTTAAATTCTACTGATATCTCACCTTCTTAGTAATGTTCTTGAAACACAACTATGATTAAAAACAATAATCTTTTTTCAGACATTATTCAGTGTTATTCAGCAACATGTTTATATAATTTCAGGTACGCAATGAGAGCCGCCCCTCAAGGTCGCGCGTGCCGCATACGGCTGGCGAGCCGTGCTATGCCCACCCTGGCCAAATATCCTTAGTATAGTTTGTCAGGTGTTGAAAAGATTATTTTTATTTAGTAATTCTCAATTTTTTAAAGCAATTGTAGCTTGGTAGCAGTAGAAAAACATTGAATGTTTCTAATAATTCGATCTAATTCATGTTCATTTGTTATTGGAACCTTTTAACTGTCAGTGTCTGGGTAAGCCACATTTTAACTTAGTGTACACACTAGAGATGGCTACTGTGTGTATGTATCGATACAATGCGTTGAAACTGCATCGTACCCGAACGCTTCGAAACACAGTTTTCTTGCGGTGTCGATACAGTGTCAATTCCTGACTGTTTTGCAGAGACGCACTGTCTCACGCAGATTCGATACATAGCCTGTTTCGTGTATTGAAACTGCAGTTTCAGTTCCCGTCCGCTTCGCTGTTTTGCAAAGAGGCACACTGTATCATTGTCTAACCTTCAGGGGCCTTTGTAAAAATGTGTCAAGCGTGCGGTACATTAGGCGTTTATAAATAGTATGGAAAATCAAACAAGTCATAATTTTTTTTTTTTTAAATAATTCCTCAGGACTGAAAGAGGCTTACTACTATTAGGTGTCTGCTCGGTTTGAGTTGAATCATTGTCGCTGACTGTACCTATTCTAGTTTTATATAATGTGTCATTATTACTGTTATTATTATTTTTTTTTTCACTTTTACTGCAGCTGTCAGCATGTTCCCCTTGCATATCATCATAATGAAAACGACTGTGTAAAATTCTTAACAGTGGTCACACGAAATACCATAGATTTGTACTAACGAGAATAAGTAAATCTGCATACTAGGGTGTCACGACTCATGTCTCATTGTTTCAGTTAATTTACTTGTAGTCTGCTGTTTCGAAACAGTTCCATAGTTCTATTTCATCCAAGCGCTCATTATACGCATGTTACGGTACTCTTGATTCGGGCGCTCTCGTAAGAAAACGTGTTTTGTTTATACATAAAATAGTGTTTAAAACTTGTGTTCAACATCATTTAATCTTCATTTATGGCGGGGAGAAGCCCTGTTTGGGATTATTTTGTAAAGATCAAAGACAACAAAGTAAAATGTAACGTGTGTTCTGGTATTTTATCATTCAAGGGTCGAAAATATGCTTCGAAACAGCGAGCGATTCGACACTTCCTGCTTGTTTGTTTCGTCTGCCTCGCTGTTTTGCAGCGACACACTGTCTGATCCTATGTAAAATTTGAATCAACCGTTCGGAACATTAGTATGGAATATCAAACATGTCATATTTTTCAGGGATGTGTTATGATGACTTGATTTTACAAGTGATATTATTTTTGCTGAGAAGTTATAGACACTGGAAATTGTGTCAGTGCTGCAGTTGTCAATGTTTTAGGCGCTATGTTAAAGTTTAAAGTGTCCGTGTGTTCGTATAAATGTAATGGACACTTTATTAGTTCTGCTGATATATGTGTAGGCCTACTCGGTGTGGATTTGAATCATTGTCTACCAAAACTAGCTTACTCTAGTTTGATATCATGTGTTATTATTACTGTTGTTATTATTATTGTTGTTTTTTATTATTTTCCCATATACTGCAGCTATCATCATATCTACGTTTTATTACATCATAATGAAGACTTGTGTAAAAATATTGAATTGTGGTCACACGAAACGCCATAGATTTTCACACACGACAGTAAAAACAGTTCATGTATACTCGCGCCGGTACTGTCTATAAGAGACTTCTTTCTCCCCGATACGGGCAATTGTGTCGTTGTGTCGTTGTGTCGACTCACTGTTTCGAAACAGTTTAAATCACTGCGCTAACTGTTTCGAAACAGTTGAGTGTGTCAATTTGCCCACCTCTAGTACACACATCTTGGAAGGCTGGATATCTACGATATGTTTCTTATGTCATAGTTAGACAGATCATGAGATTGGAAGACACTGATAGATTGGATTCAAGGACAACATTCAGTAACTACGAGTACATAGAAAGTCTCGTGGGGTTCTGGGCGTCTCTAGGAGAACATGACTGCTGAAACCTTAGGCATGCTATGACAGGCAACTTGTATGAGGTTGCACATCCGGCTGGCAACCTCATAGTTTAAAGAAGCTGCTACAGAAACCGTCTTAGTTAGAGTACGTAGTGCTTCGGTGCAGACGCACTAAAATGAGACCGGCTGCTGAGGAGGCTACATGCTTAATACTTGTATGTGTGAAAAGGGAAATAATGATTAAAAAAACCCAAAAAGACAGGAATCTGAAAATAATGATGATAATGACGATACGGATGATGATGATGGTCGTTGTGATAGTGGTGATGATGATGGTCGTTGTGATAGTGGTGATGATGATGGTCGTTGTGATAGTGGTGATGATGATGGTCGTTGTGATAGTGGTGATGATGATGTCGTTGTGATAGTGGTGATGATGATGGTCGTTGTTATAGTGGTGATGATGATGGTCGTTGTGATAGTGGTGATGATGATGGTCGTTGTGATAGCGGTGATGATGATGGTCATTGTGATAGTGGTGATGATGATGGTCGTTGTGATAGTGGTGATGATGATGGTCGTTGTGATAGTGGTGATGATGAAGGTCGTTGTGATAGTGGTGATGGTGATGGTCGTTATGATAGTGGTGATGATGATGGTCGTTGTGATAGTGGTTATGATGATGGATGTTGTGATAGTGGTGATGATGATGGTCGTTGTGATAGTGGTGATGGTGATGTTGTTGTGATAGTGGTGATGATAATGGTCGTTGTGATAGTTATGATGATGATGGTGATGGTCGTTGTGAAAGTGGTGATGATGATGGTCGTTGTGATAGAGGTGATGATGATGGTCGTTGTGATAGTTATGATGATGATGGTGATGAAAATGATAATGATGATGATGATGATGCTGAAAATGATGACAGTGGCGTTGACATTTATCCAATTCTTATGAACTGCTTGTAATTAAAGGATTCTCGTACTCTACATGTTTGAAGAACGGAAAATATTCCCGCTTATAAATGTTATTGCAAGCGCAGAAAGAAAACAGGTAAAAGAAAAAAACAAAATAGTAGGGATAACAAACGATTCCGATTTTAACACAGTTGGAAATCCAATCCACTTTTATTTATTTTGTCAAGGGATATAACTTGGTTTATGGTTCTCGTGGGACGCACCGAGCAATTATTTCAGGTTGTGCCAAAATAAAACACAAATAAAAGAAACAAAGTGCTTTAACAATACTTTATTTTTAATATTGCTTTTTCCGCTCTATCGTTGTTTTTGAATTCGATCTCAATTCATAAAACGTGATTTATACTCATCTGGGGTGCGTTATTTTTTGTCTCCCTTCTAATCACCCTCTAAATACATTACTGTGTTTTTCAGGTTACCGTAACATAATGCATAGCCGCAATGAGGGAAAAGACGCTCGTGGTGTGGACAGGTTGTGAGCGATAGATCGTGTATGCTTTTCATTAAAATATATTGTAAAGGATCATTTCCATGGCAAAGGTCAGAAGAGCCGGGGATGGCTTAATGGGGGATAATATGTCATTGCTGTCCCCTTTATTTTCCCTTCGATGAGCTCGCTTCACAGATCACTAAGGAAAACTCGTTGTTCTATAAAATGGGAGACAACTTTCTTCTGTAGGTGATCTTATTGAGTTATTGGCTCCTTGAAAAAAATTATTTCATTACGTCTATTATTATAGTGATCTAACTTTCTACCTATCTACTCCGCCTACCTCTCTACCAACCTACCTATCTGCATCCTTATCTATCTATCTATCTATCTATCTATCTATCTATCTATCTATCTATCTATCTATCTATCTATCTATCTATCTATCTATCTATCTATCTATCTATCTGTCCATCCATCCATCCATCCATCCATCCATCTATCTATCTATCTATCTATCTATCTATCTATCTATCTATCTATCTATCTATCTATCTATCTATCTATCTATCTCTATCTATCTATATCTATCTATCTATCTATCGTTCTAAATATCCATCCATCCATCCATCCATCCATCCATCTATCTATCTATCTATCTATCTATCTATCTATCTATCTATCTATCTATCTATCTATCTATCTATCTATGTATTCATCCGTCTGTCCATTTGTCTGTTTGTCCGTCTTGTTTTTTTTCTAGTCTCTCCGTCTGTCTATCCATTCGTCCGTCCGTCCGTTTGTCTGTCTCTGTTTGTTTGTCTGTCGGTTTGTATGTTTGTCTATCAAACTGTCTGCCCTTTCGTTTATTGCTTTTGAATTACAATAAATCTCCTAATTTAGATTTGTCTCCATCATATAAGCAGGAACGGCCAAGAAGGGCCGTATTTAAATGAAACACCTGGCGTAAGAACTAAAAGCCTTCCCGCCCAAACGAACACAGCTTGTTGACCTAAGCACCAAAAGCAAGAGATGCTTCTTGGTAGCAAACTGTCCCAATCAGTCCTCGGTTATAAACTTGACCATAAAGATATTAATTAGTGTTAACTCAAACGTGAAGGGCACAAAAGGGCACAATCAGAGCCCTTCTATAGAAGAGGGCCTGAGACAAACCTGACGTTTTGATGTAACTATGTAAGTACGTTCTATTCACGCAGTTCCCCGGTGCCCGTAGGCGATCTCTGTCCCTCAGCAGATCTCAATTTTTGATGAGGTTCATCAATTTTGTTGTTGACCTTTTCCCACGTCATAGTGTCAAGCTGCCCATTATCTTCTCCCTCTGTGTCTTCCACTGCTTCCCTGTCATTCTATAGTTCCATTGGTCACGATATTGTCGAGTGTTCCACTTATAATCGTATGTCCAGTAAAACGTTAATCGTTTTCTGTTTATCTTTGTAATTATGTTTCTTTGTGTATTAGATCTTCTAAATCGGAGTTCGTGCACTGTGCTGAGATCTTCCTTGTGTGATCTAAGGGAGGAGATCGGAGCACTGATGGAGTTGTCCGTGTGCAATGAAGATAGTTCCTAAAACCAAACCAAACAAATTTTCTAAAACATGTCTTTTTAGTTATCTTAGCTGTAACTTGAATTCGTTGCCTTTGTTCTGAGAAACTACATCTTTGCTCTCTCCAACATTTATTGCATTTGTTTGCTCAATGCCCAGAATTCGCGTCCATACAATAAAATTGGTTCTGTGTGACACTTCCAAACCCTCTTTATTTTTCTTGATTGCAGTTATTTATTGCTGTCACAGCGCTATTCCGCAGTGTATCGTAGGTATTGCGGTCGGCGATAAGTCACTCGGAAAGGCCGAGGTTAGCCGAACTGGTGGGTCATGTGACTTCCGGAAGTCGGGGGAAAAAGCGCAAAGTTGGGTAGTCAGAAACTAGCCTTCGTCCAGGAAGGAGGCATATTTCCCTTTTGCCAGCGGGATTGCTGGGTGATTCAAGTTATGGACTATTAACTGAGTGCTTGCCATATTTCGGTCCTGTTTGATAATTACATCGTAATTCTAGAGCAGTGTAGGGTCTAGGTTGTAATTTCTACAGACCGTAGTTTAATAAGATGTCAATGATTTGAGTGTGTCAGTTTTGCCGCTCAGGTGAGCGATATTCATAGCATTGCTTTTGATGTAATTCGTACTTCATGTATGGAGGTGTGTGGCGTGAGGTTTTATTTTGGCTGTAAGATCAGTATAGTACTGACAATTACAGAAATAGAATATATATATAATTAAATATTACAATACGTTTTCCAATTATAGGAACAAAAATTATATCAGCTGTGCTGTTATTCAATTATAGTACATGTATCAGCTGTGCTGTTAATTAAGGATATAACACTTATCAGCTATGCTGTTATTTTCGTATAATTTATCCACTATGATCTTATTATTGTCTCTTGCTATGCTAATTCACGTTTTCTTCATTGACTTAGATTTTTCTCACAATGCCGACAGAAATGGTACTAATGTGTACTCATCTCTTAGAAGTGCTGTCCTTCTTGGTTTGGTTGACACAAAACACCAGCGGTTGATCGTTTCGTTAGCCCACCCAAGACTGAGGGGGACTAAAGATGTAGAGTCTTGACAACCTCTATGCTCCTGCGGAGTTCCAGGCAGCTGGATTGACGACCCACGATCTCAGTTTTTATGACACGTATAAACCTGTAACAAGGAAAAATAGGGGCTAATTTCTGTCCTCAAGCCCACCTATTTCTAATGTGGATGAAATGAGCGTGTGCCTCAGTGTTTGCATGTAGGATGAATGACAACATGGCTCAGTATGATTTAGCAATAGCGAGACAAGACAGGTGTCTACTTGCAAAACATTCTTTCTGATAAACTAATACATGGATATCATTCAATAATATAAATTCAATGCATGAATACATTCAATAATATAAATTCAATACATGAATACATTCAATACATGAATACATCCCATAATATAAGTTCAATACATGAATACATCCAATAATATGTACACCTAGGTGTGATACAACCATTTCCTTGCCCCTATAATATACCAGGCCCTCTCTGACGAGTGCTATACAAGCTGGTAACATATATCCTAACAATAACGTTATGTTCTTATGATAGGAGTATATGCGACGAGGACTGTTTGGTGATATATCAGGTTGGAGTTATAGGAGACAATAGATTGGAGTTAGATGAGACAATAGATTGAGTCCTAACAAGGACTGTTTTGGTTATATTGCAGTTGGTCTGAGATAATAGATTGAAGTATAGGAGACAATAGGTTGAGTCCTAACAAGGACTGTTTTGGTTATATGGCAGTTGGTCTTATCTGAGATAGGAGACAATAGACTGAAGTTATAGGAGACAATAGATTGAGTACAAACAAGGACTGTTTTGGTTATATTTCAGTTGGTCTTATCTGAGACAATAGACTGAAATCATGTGAAACAACAGATTGAGTTATAGGAGACAATAGATTGAGTCCTAACAAGGACTGTTTTGGTTATATTACAGTTGGAGTTAGATGAGACAATAGATTGAAGTATAGGAGACAATAGGTTAAAGTATGAGTCCTATTAGCCTTCGTCTATTCAATCATAATAGGAAATACAATCATTATACTTAATTTACCCAAGATACAATCAGTAACCTGATAGGTAGTATAAATGACACACAACAAATACCAACATTATAGACCTGCGGAAAGCCTATTTTCCTAAAGGTTATCGTAAACATATTTACCCTCCAAGATTTAAAAAGGCCAGTTTGACTCGACTAGTGAAGTAGGCTGCAGGTCGATGCCCTCAGGTAAGCAATAAATCGTGACAGCTTCTCTCCTCTTCAGTTGGTCGGTATCTCTGGCGTCGTCTCGGTGATGTGTGATTATGCATAAAATCCGCCCGATTATATAGGCAGGTAAATACTTAAGGAAAGCTTTCGGTTGGTTCCTGGCGGAGCAAGCTGATTGGGTTCCTCCGGTTTGGTACCTGGTCTCATACAGCCTAATTTTATTCAGTTTTAATCCGCCATCTTGCGTGAACATGATGGCCGTTAATTTATTCTGTCTCAGAGACTGGTGAACGTTGCTCGTTGATTGGTTGAAGCAAATCTGTATCTCGACATAGTGATTAACAAAGTAGTGGGTTACACTCGTTTCACGACAAGGTGATAGATTAAGCTGATAAGGTAAGTTTACATTGGTTTTTTTCATTATTGCATTTGATTCGTTTGTTGTTCGTGTGCGGCTGTATTGTGTGTATAAAGTATTAAAGGGAAGTTCCTGTTAAAGGTGTTAATTCTTATGTCAGCCATTGTGGTGTGGTTGTACCCTTGGAAGAACGAGCCTTTATTTATTATTATAAATCCACATTTCCACGATAAGTGGCTCCTGTCAATTGCACTACATGTTTTTCATTTAATTTAATTATATTTTGCTGGACATAATGGGTTCTTAATCTAAGTGATGCTTCTTTTTTCTTTTCTTGGAGCTAACCAATGTCAGACTTCGTGTTGTTGTTTAATCTAATCTTTTCATCACAATTGGTAAAAGTTCTCTAAATTCCCGTACAATTAAAATAAGGGGAACTTCACGTCTTTGCTTGCCAATCTTATTGTAAAACGAAACTCGAACAAATAGCTATATATTTGGGTCATTACACGAACCACTTTGACCTTTTCTCTACCGTAGAACCAGATTCCAGCAAATTCATTTAAATATACAACTGGACATTTCACTCTCAGCCCTTACAATGTATAACCAATCCACTTGTTTTTCATCTGCAGAGTCACGTTTTCCCGTCCCGTCACACACACATACACACGCATACATACTCACACTACGTGGGTAACTATGTAACAGTTTAATTGACACAAGGGAAAGGGGAAACAATCCTACAAACCCAGGACATGAACAAGACGAGTTAATCTAACCATACATTTTTATTTTACCGCGTGAAATCATGATTGAGCAAGATAAGTAATCTTATCCATGGGGTTAAACATGTGTTCCTAAATTAGCTTTTTGAATACACAATTCAATCTATCACTCATTTCGTTTCTTGTTACTTATAGAGCATGGAGCTACGACTCCAGCTGTATGTGTCCTTGCAAGAAGCATGTATGTGTCCGTGTAAGAAGCATGTATGTGTCCTTGCAGCGTTTGTTTCTGCAGCAATCAATTATTCACGATGACATTGCTAGCCCTATGGACAACCTCATATTACTCGCCTCTTTCGACCTGCTTGAGGAAGTATTGGTTGTGTTCTTTCTGTATTCATTTTCTTTTTCTTCCTCGTTCGCCTTCAGACGTCTACATTGATGACTCTAATAAAGGCAGTAGTCAGTTCAGGGTCCTCGTTCGCCTTCAGCCTTCCACATTAATGACTCCAATAAAGGCAGTAGTCAGTTCAAGGTTCTCGTTCGCCTTCAGACTTCCACATTAATGACTCCAAAAAAGGCAGTATTCAGTTCAAGGTTCTCGTTCGCCTTCAAACTTCCACATTAATGACTCCAATAAAGGCAGTAGTCAGTTCAAGGTCCTCGTTCGCCTTCAGACTTCCACATTAATGACTCCAATAAAGGCAGTAGTCAGTTCAAGGTCCTCGTTTGCCTTCAGACTTCCACATTAATGACTCCAAAAAAGGCAGTAGTCAGTTCAAGGTTCTCGTTCGCCTTCAAACTTCCACATTAATGACTCCAATAAAGGCAGTAGTCAGTTCAAGGTCCTCGTTCGCCTTCAGCCTTCCACATTAACGACTCCAATAAAGGCAGTAGTCAGTTCAAGGTCCTCGTTCGCCTTCAGACTTCCACATTAATTAATCTAATAAATGCAGTAGTCAACTCAAGGTCCTCGCTCGCTTTCAGACTTCCACATTAATGACTCTAATAAAGGCAGTAGTCAGCTCAAGGTCCTTGCTCGTCTACAGACTTCCACATTAATGACTCTAATAACAGCAGTAGTCAGTTCAAGGTCCCTGACATCTCCGAACAGTTTTTCGTGGAAAGAAGTAGGTTGTTGTCATTTGCTAATCCGTTCATTGATGTATATTGGGCAGGACTGCAGCAGGTGTTTGGCTATCTTGGGGGCTGATGCAACAGGTACAGAGATTTGTCGTACCAATTCTGCACCTGTGGTACATCTTTCTGTATATCTTCAGAGCTTTGTGGATATACATGGGGCAAAAAATTTAATTACTTGAGCATTTATCTGTCAATTAATGCATAGAACTACTGCTACGCAGGATCGCCATTGTTCACTTCTTATGGAGCTTGGATTGAATTATAAAAACAACTTCGTCAGCCAACAGCTATGGAATTGTGTGGACTCTGACTAAACAGCTTGACGATCTATATTTTGCTACGAACCTGGCTCTTCAATCCCAAAACCGTAACCATATACAAGACAAACTGAAAATACTTTATGAGTGGTCGCAGGTGTCAGGTCATATACACTGGGAATACACAAGGATTATGAGCATATATGCAGGAAATGATAATAATATTGCACTTTAAGAGGTACCATTAGAAGATGTAGAATCATACAATCACAAGAGAAGCTTTCATTGCACCGGGGAAAATGTAGAGATTAAAAGAAATTAAGTTCAACGTATTAAGAATCTTGAACTCAAATGTTTGTCAGTCCTATTGTGTGGCTGTGAAACATGGAGAACAACAAACACACGAACCAAGAAGTTACATGCTTTCATAACTAGGTTCTTGCATAAAATACAAAGACGAATTAACATGACAAGGTGACCAGTTTGAAAGTGATGTCAAGGTCACCTGTTTGAAAGTGATGACAAGGTCACCAGTTTGAAAATGATGATAAGGTAGCCAGTTTGAAAGTGATGACAAGGTCACCCGTTTGAAAATGGTGACAAGAAGCTGTACGATGTTAAAATGATACGTTGTCAATGGATAGGACACACATGAAAGAAGCCTGTTGATGGCATTACAATGCTGTCCTTGTTCTAGAGATATAGGGAGGTCGAGAAACACACGGAGAAGAGATCTTGAGACAGACATGTAAGGAACGATGATGACATGGAAAGACCTAGAGTTTATAGCCTGGGATAGGAACACGTGGTATGAGTTTATTGAAGGCCTTTGCTCCATGGCGAGCTAAATGACGATAAATGACTGGAGCATGGACGCACAGCTGCAGTTGTCCCTTTGAGGACGCCTAAGTCAAAGTACATGCACCTGCCCTGGTGGTTTCTGTAGCAATGTGTCTTACATGATGAGGTTGCCACTCCTATGTGCAGACATCATATTAATCATATTTTGAATGAAGGGGCAGTAAACCTCTTCTTTGTCGCCTCATAGACCGACGATGAGTGTAACGGGTAATCCCATAGCATTTGTTGCCGTAGGGAAGGGAAGTAGAGACTTCACTATACTAAGTCCAGCTTTATTATACTGGTGATCCGTTGCCTTTCTTTTCCGTCTTTGAGTTCCCTAACTCAACTGAAACATCAAGTACCTATTTACAGTTGGGTAGACGAACATGATTCTACGAGGCTTCGATCCATGAGCATGGTAGCTTTGCCGTTGTAAGACCAGCGCTACGATGGGTGTACTCAATCACAATGTTTGCATTTATCTGAAGTTATTAATTATATGTGTTACGTCATATTCCAGATTATCGTAATGTGTGTGTGTGTGTGTGAATGGATGAATATCCAAAAGAAATGATCGATCTTCATCAACACTTTTCATCTCTCTATGGAGCACAAGCCATAATAAACAAACATGTCACGTCCTCCTATCTTGTGCCATCCGCTCTTGTCATATTTTCTTTATCGATATCCCCTTGGTGTTTGTCTCAAATTCTCTACTCTGCGTGTATTGGACTGTCTTGTAATACTATAAAGTAGTTTTCTTAATATGTGAGATGGCAGATATCATCAGGGCCGGCCTTAGGCCGATGTAACCTATTTGAACTTATAGGGCCCGGACCCGGGTTGCCACTACGAGCTTTAGAAAAAAAATTAACGAAGATTATTTCAAATTATAAATGAAGAATATAGGATATTACGCTGTATTAGCAGAAAAAAAAACAATATATGTTTTTATTGGCTAAATGTTTACATAAAACATGTTACAACAAAACCTATTCAGGGGGCACCACAAGAAGGGTCCAAACTGGGCCCGGGAATTACTAAGGCCGACACTGGATGCTATGAACAATATTAGTGAACGGACCTCAGAGTTCAGCCCCTAACCTTTTGTAAACAACATAGTCACTTCTCTCTCACGTGAGATTTCGTTAATTGTCTATTTCTTTCTCAATCACCCGGTTGACGAGATCTGTCGCAGTAATAACAGTTCGTCATATTTTCTCACGAATATCAAGTGCAGTGTAAGCTTTCGCAAACGAGCAGAGGCACGAGGGAAACCACAGAATAATGAATCGATAGAGTAGCTAGAATAGATATTGGAAATCACTAACCATAACATGAACTAACCTGAACAGACTAAGTGCAATATGCAAGCTACCCTTTCCATGACACTTGACTGTAACGATAGAATAAGGATAAGCAGTGGGGAAAAATAATAATTAAAAAATGGGTAAAAAGTAAGAAATAACGGGTAGAAATAATTTGTATGCTGGAGATGGATACAGCACACATTGAGGAAACCTCCTGATAGCATTAGCAGGCAGTTCATGTTCTGGAATGCCCAGGGTAACTGAAGCCAGAGGTCGACCGAAAAACACATGGAGAAGATAGCTGGAGACAGAAATAAAAATGGTGAGGAAGGAATGGAAATACCTTGAGCTGAAAACACGTGACATGAGGCCTTGATATGAGTTTTGAAAGGCCTATTTTCCTTGAGGGAAACTGAAGGGTAATGATTGTATGAATAGAAGGTATGCCCCGTCTAGCTCCCCGGGGGGTCTGTAAGGAGACATGGACAAAATAAAACTACTGCCCCTTGGGACATATTGCAAGATGCGACTAATATGAGGCCGGGGCACCAAGCTGGCATCCTCATGATGTAAAACACGTTGCTACAGAAACCACCGCTGTAAGGACACATGATTGCATTGGTACGCGGGTTTCCTGCAAGATGACCAGCTACAATGGTCGCCCCTAGATCCATGAAGAGCAACAAATTAAAAGAATATGAAAGAATTAACAGTAGTTGAGTTGTTGGTTATAGTTGTTGGTTACAGTTCTTGGTTATAGTTGTTGGTTATAGTTGTTGGTTATAGTTGTTGGTTATAGTTGTTGGTTATAGTTGTTGGTTACAGTTGTTGGTTATAGTTGTTGGTTATAGTTGTTGGTTATAGTTGTTGGTTACAGTTGTTGGTTATAGTTGTTGGTTACAGTTGTTGGTTACAGTTGTTGGTTACAGTTGTTGGTTGTAGTTGTTGGTTACAGTTGTTGGTTATAGTTGTTGGTTATAGTTGTTGGTTACAGTTGTTGGTTACGGTTGTTGGTTACAGTTGTTGGTTACAGTTGTTGGTTACAGTTGTTGGTTACAGTTGTTGGTTATAGTTGTTGGTTATAGTTGTTGGTTATAGTTGTTGGTTATAGTTGTTGGTTATAGTTGTTGGTTACAGTTGTTGGTTACAGTTGTTGGTTGTAGTTGTTGGTTGTAGTTGTTGGTTGTAATTGTTGGTTACAGTTGTTGGTTACAGTTGTTGGTTATAGTTGTTGGTTATAGTTGTTGGTTATAGTTGTTGGTTATAGTTGTTGGTTACAGTTGTTGGTTATAGTTGTTGGTTATAGTTGTTGGTTATAGTTGTTGGTTATAGTTGTTGGTTATAGTTGTTGGTTACAGTTGTTGGTTACAGTTGTTGGTTACAGTTGTTGGTTACAGTTGTTGGTTATAGTTGTTGGTTATAGTTGTTGGTTATAGTTGTTGGTTATAGTTGTTGGTTATAGTTGTTGGAAAGTATAAGAGGAATAAGAAGAATATAAAGTGCAAGAATAATCAAGAACACGGAAGAAGAAGAGGGGGGGGGGGGGGGGGGGCGAAAGGCGATAACAAGAAGTTAAAGAAGAAGAAGAAGATTATGTGAAGCACCAACTCCCTAACAACAGCTCATCCAGACTAATATAATCTGACACACTGACCACCTGTGTCTAAATTATGATAGTAATCCATCGCTTCAGGTAACTGTCAAAATTGACTGACATTAAGGCCGACTGATTGACATGTACTTTTGGTGCCTCCCGAAAAAAAGTTTGAATAAAATAGTCCCTACAGGCTCTAAAAATGTCATCATCCGATTTCCTAAGCCAATCCAGGTGAATCGGAATGTTAACCCTTCGTAAATTTATAATGGTCACGTGTTAGAACACAGATGTAGAGACCGGTAGAAATGGGGTAGCTTCATTTGTATATGTCATTATATAATCAATATCATTATCATTATCTTCATGTACGCTCCTTATAGAGCATAGAGGCACTACTTCAGCTGGTGCTCTTGAAGCAAAACTTGCACCTAGCAGTCACATGATCTTACACCAGTGGTTGCTGAAGCAATACGTTTTACATTACGAGGTTGCCAGCCACATGTACAAGCTCATATTAGGTGTCTTTTACGACATGCCTGATGGTGCAGTAGTTTGTTTTTGTCTGCAGAGACCCCGGGAAAATTATATAATCATTATCATTTTTTTTCCGCTCCTGACATGGAGCTATCACAACCGTTAGTGGCCTTGTGGGAAGCCTGCACCAAGTTGTCTCATGCTCTTCCAGCGATAGTTTCTTTGGCAATTTGTTTTACACGATGAAGATGCTAGCCTCAAGCACAACCTGACAATAATCGCCTTGTACGACGTTGTCTGCGAGTAAATGGTAGACCCATAGCAGAAACTGACGTAGGGGAGTGAAGTGTTAGAGACTTCACCATACTAGATCCAGCATTGAGAGGTGGGGTGACCAGTTCACTTCCTCGCTGTCTTTTCCTTCCCTAACTCAAAGAACAGAGCCAGGTACCCATTTACAGCTGGGTACACTGGACCGTGTCGGTACCGTAATTCGAACCTGTCACTTTTGCCGTGAGAGACCACCGCTCTAATCACTCTTTCAATCGACCGTGTCGGTACCGTAATTCGAACCTGGCACTTTTGCCGTGAGAGACCACCGCTCTAACCACTCTGTCAATCGGCCATGTTTGAGAGTGGTCCTATCCAATTATGTAATACACTGTAATAAATAGCGAAGGAAACCAAAAGTCTGTGAGTAGTAAATAAACAAATATAGGTAAGCAGCAGGTACTCGTAAGACAAAAGGACATAGGGCGCTAGACAACAGAAGAGAGGAGATATTCTCCACTGGGAATCGAACCAGGAACCTTTCGATCGGCACCATCGTTTCGCTAGGAGAGTAAATAGTAAAATGACACACATGCAACTAAGCACCACCAAATAAGTGTCTCTTTGGACCAGGTCGTTTTCACACTATACGCAACTATAGCATACTGGATTTTTAAACGACGTAGGCATTTATAGACTCGGTAACTAATATAACTATCCCAATTGCAAGTATAAGCGAAATAACACACAAAGGTTGAAATACCTGTGTTAATTTAAACAGATCGTAGAGAAAGAATAGTCTGGTTTGGTTTGAAGGATAAATATTAGACAAACATAAAGGTATGTTTTCAGGCACTCGTAAGAAATAAAGAAGTAGAACACTAGACAACAGAAAAACAACAGACGTAAGTGGCTTACTCAGGACTCGAACCCAGGACCTTCCGTGCGACAACCCTGCCTAGCTATGCAAGAGAATCACACTACCTTCCTGCCATCTAGGCATCACCAAAACATGATGCTTCGATGACGGGACATTAGTGCGACCCGCAACACATAACACCGGAAATTTACCATGGGCAGTCCAGACTATTAATGATGCAATCACTTCTGTTGTTCCCCTATTATACAGTATAGATCAGACTACACAAGACAAAGACCTTAATACTGTGTCTAGTAAATGATAGAAGACTAAGAACAGTAAGTACAGGACAGAGGGTAGGTTTTGGTATTGTATAAACATTTATAACACATAAGGAAGGGAAACCCGAGGCCTGTAAACAGTAAATGTTTTTTGTGTGTTTGTTTTTTTTGCCGTACGCCCGCTATTACTCGAGGCGAAATCTCAGGTTAATATGTCTAACCTAAGACTGATTTTTACGTGAGTATCCCTTTATTTTCTTGTACAGAGACAGGTGTCCCTCGCCATTCAGGCAGATACTCGCCTATTTCGAAGGTACCCATTAGAGCTGGGTCGGCTCAGAAGCCGCCAGTTCCTGGTCGACGACACTGCTTCAAATGTCCTCGCCAGGGCTCGAGTTAATCCAGTCCAAATCCCGGTCGACGAAAAAAATCTTCAAATGTCCTCGCCCGGGTTTGATCCTGGGTCACCCGGTCGCCAGCGCAGTTTGGTAACAATACACCAGCGCGGCTCCCTAAACAGTAGACAAACATAAAGGTATGTCTTCAAGGAACATC
Organism: Oreohelix idahoensis; assembly: GCA_024509875.1. Taxonomy (NCBI): domain Eukaryota; kingdom Metazoa; phylum Mollusca; class Gastropoda; order Stylommatophora; family Oreohelicidae; genus Oreohelix; species Oreohelix idahoensis. The sequence continues at coordinate 171,698 of JAMPIV010007190.1, forward strand.
TTCATTGCACACGGACAACTCCATCAGCGCTCCGATTTCCTCCCTTAGAGCACACAAGAAGAATCTCAGCACAGTTCACGATCTCCGTAGCACCGACGAGGATCCTAATGTGTGTATACATGAATCACACAATGTATAAATATTTGTGTGGTGTGTAGGTTTTCTCATTTATAAATATTGCCAGGGCAGCGGCCGTATGGCCTACTCTTTACGATTTCCAACTGCCGAGGGACAGAAAGACAGCATTAAAAACGTTGAACAGTGTCGACAACTGGACCCAGAACAGAAAAAGAAGTAAGAACAGCATAAACAACTCTGGCAATCATAGCAAATCAAAAATCAATATGGCGGTTCAAAGATATTTCTATACGAACCCAATATGTGCTGCTGCGCCATTTGTAATGTCCACGCCAACATATTTTCATGATGAATTTATTGTACGAGTGTCCGATTGGCTAATTCCAAAATTCAAATTTTTCATGGCAGAACATCATCATACTTGCAAATGTTCTTTCGCTATAAATACTGCTCATATATTAATACGTGACAACCTATTTTTGGACCTTTCATAACCTCGAACTGACCTCTTCCGTAGTTGCTTTAGTTATGCAGATGCTTTATCTTCGAATTCTTTATCCAAGTCTGTCACAACTAATAATTTATAATTAAACCACATTACAAAGAGATCTGCATTCACATGTCATGAAATCTTGAGCATACACCTACTGACAACCCTCTGTTTCAGTTCACGCAAAGTTTGCATGAATATTTACTGTAAAATTGTAGCTTTGACTTTAATTTTAAATAAGTAATTGCTTTATTGCATCATCTATCTATCTATCTATCTATCTATCTATCTATCTATCTATCTATCTATCTATCTATCTATCTATCTATCTATCTATCTATCTATCTATCTATCTATCTATCTATCTATCTATCTACCTATCTATCTATCTATCTATCTATCTATCTATCTATCTATCTATCTATCTATCTATCTATCTATCTATCTATCTATCTACCTATCTATCTATCTATGTGAGCATGTATGTATATGTGAATGTAAGTGTGTGTGTTCAATTACAGAATGCTGTGATAATATTGATCACTTATGTAAGAATGTTTTAATTTGAAAACACTTTGAGGATAGTATTATTGCAGGGCAGAAAAGTTAAAAAGCAATAATTTTTATTTCTTTACCTGATGAAATTTTGTTTGTTCGTTCGTTCGTAATTGGTTATCGTCGTTGCCTGTGGCGACGGAGTTACTGGGTTCCGGATTCGAAACCTTGTGGCGTCAGGCTCCAGTCTACCCAGCTATAAATGGGTGCCTGACTCTTGATTTATGGAAGGCAAAGGTAACTGTTCATCCTCACTTCATAAAGCTGGACCTGGTAAAGTGAAGTCTCTTACACTTAACTCCGCTACGGCATTTTCTCCCTTTTGCAATGTGACTACTTAACCTTTACCATTTCTAGCAATTCTTGGTTGACTCACGTCTAGGGATATTGGCAGGGGCGTATCCTGGTAATGCGAGCTAGGCGTGCTGCTACTTAAAATGAATATGTACGCCTACTATTTAACTTCTTCCCCTCTTAATTTAAAAACCAACTATATTCAATTACGCAACGATAGTTATTAGGGGTATATGTCAATTATCTCCGAAATACTAATTAACTTACAACTTGAAACTCACTGTCACTGTAATATCTGAATTCCCGGCAACTAACAAAAATTAATCACAAAAAACACTGGACGGACACAGCCGATTTTTACAACTCGAGAGCTGCAAAACCACCGCACGCATGTTTGCATTGTATTGACGTATCTGGCCATGACCCGATTCACACAAACCAGTCTTTATACGTGAATCCGAAAGGTCCAGCACGCATTGTGACGGAATTACCCGAGAAACTTCGGGCGATTTCTACAACCAATAAAAACTGCACTATAAAAACGCGTCTGTGAAACTGAAACTAGATATACTCGTAGATTCTATGCGGGAAAATCCGTTATCCTGATGCGTGCGGTCCCGAAAGCAGAACATTAGAAGAGAAAATATTTTATAGAATAAAAAAATAAATAATTTTATTTTCCTTCGCGCATAGGTGTGCGCAGCACTCACAGCACACATAGAGAATACGCCACTGGATATTGGTGGTTGTGTGGTGGGATTGCCAGCCACATGCACAACCTCTATTTGTTGTCTTGTACGACATGCTTGATGGAGCAGTATTCTTGTTCTTTCTGTGTGTCCTCAGAGTCCCCTGGGAACTGCACGTTGACATACATTAAAATAATTATTCCTGGAAATTTTAGGAGAGAGAGAATAAACGTAGGGGCATGAAGCCAAGGGGAGAGACATACAACAAGGTAAAGATAGAAACTGCTGATGAATGTAACCAAGGCACTTATCGTATGGGCATTAAGCCAAGGGCAGAGACATACAACAAGGTAAAGATAGAAACTGCTGATGAATGTAACCAAGACACCTATAAAATTATTGCTGAATATCTGCACCAAAGATGCCCAACAAATAAGGAACAGAGAAAACCCATAAGGCCCTAACCAATACCGTCACCTGAGAAATTATGGAATACCAACAACCTAAGGCGGCTGACAACTACTTTCATTAAGGGTACTCAGTTGATGTCTGAAAGTGTAGGAAGGAGATGAGTAAGAAGATGTAGTTCGATTCTTGGAATATCATAACATGGATCCTACCACGCATGAACAGATAAGACTAACGCAATTAGAAGTTCTGAAGTGTAGGACATGAAAAAACTTTCTCACAATAATAAAAGAGAGGAAGCTTGCATGATGTGGCCACATAGATAGATCACTGTGGGCTATCAAAGATTTTCATTCACGAATACAACACCAAGCAAATGAAGACAGAGTAACAAAAACAAGGAGCATTGACAATATAAAAGAATGGACAAGTCTAACTGTCCTGGAAATAAACAAAGAAATAATCGATAGATAAGCGTAGGGGCTATTATTCCAGGGCTCGCCGGCTGAGGTGACCCAGTGATCATGTTTTATGATCTCTATACTATATATTATATATAAGCAATTGTATCCAAAAAGATATTAATGACTTCTGAATGTGCATATTTTACACCAGCATCCGCCATGATGATATCAGAGTTAGTGATTAGCTGTTCGTAACATAGACCTGCTCTGGAGTTTTATGGTGTCAATAACTTCTAGTACCTAATGACACGTATTGGTACATGTAATAATACCTCGGCGCAAACATGTCGTCCTACGAAGATCTATATTTATTGATGGACCTTGCCTCATAATATCGAGCCCAACACCTTTCCCACGCCTCCGCGACGCCCTTAGCCGAGGGCCGCGACGCCCCTGGGAACCGCGACGCACAGTTTGAAAACCTCTGACCTAGATGCTGAAAAAGTATGCCACTTATTCTAATAACTGTAGAGCAGCGGTTGACAGCCGGGCGATAAGGACCTATCTGTAGATTTTCTGAGAGAATTTAGCAGATATTTAGGTGACGAAGGCTGAAAAAAAAAAAAAAATTAAAACAAGGGTTATTATGGAGTAGCCCTGTCCGGCCGGCACGTAACAATGCGATGTTCCTAGAATTTAAAGTACTTTTTCTGTCCTCCAAGGGAAAACCCACGAGTTAACTTTTTTAAAATTCAGCAAATAAATAACACACATAAAAGGTACGTGTCAGACGCTCGTGAGAAGTAAAGAAATATAAAACTAGACATACAACAGAAGTGATGGACTGGAGACTCACATCTAAGATCTTGCGAATGACAACACCGCCTAGCCACAGGAGTGAATCGCGACTATCCTCCCGCCCAACTAGGGTAGGAGGTAGGGTCCCGTTACACGCCCATTGAGGCATATTGGGAATATGGTGTTAGGCTCATCTTTTCTTGACCATCGGCACACTAGGGGCGATGTGGTCAGCATCACGTCGGCCGCCTTAACCTTCCCAGAGTTGCTCTGGTACCCAATTCATGAGACTGGGTCAACCCCGGAGCCGTTTGCGGTCTAAAAAATCCTACCTCAACTGGGGATCGAACCATGGACCACCGAGCTAGGAAGCCAGTGCACTAACCACTGCATTACCACGGCTCCCAACTAGGCACCAAAAAAATATTGCTTCGTGGACAGTGGTCATTAGCGCGATAGGCAATTCGCTCCCGTGGCTAGGAGGTTTTGTCGTTCGGAAGGTCTTGGTTTGAGTCTCCGGTAAGCCTCTCACTTCTGTTGTTTTTCTGTTCTTTAGTCTTCTACTTCTTTATTTCTTACGAATGCCTGAAACTTACCTTTATGTATGTATTATGTATTTGCTGTTTACAACACTCGGGTTTCCCCTCTTTATGTATGTATTATGTATTTGCTGTTTACAACACTCGGGTTTCCCCTCTTTATGTATGTATTATGTATTTGCTGTTTACAACACTCGGGTTTCCCCTCTTTATGTATGTATTATGTATTTGCTGTTTACAACACTCGGGTTTCCCCTCTTTATGTATGTATTATGTATTTGCTGTTTACAACACTCGGGTTTCCCCTCTTTATGTATGTATTATGTATTTGCTGTTTACAACACTCGGGTTTCCCCTCTTTATGTATGTATTATGTATTTGCTGTTTACAACACTCGGGTTTCCCTTCTTTATGTATTAAAGTTCACTTGATTCCTGAACTGAAATATAGAAAAGCGATCGCTTTTTTGAAGTTAACAGTCAGTAAAATATCCTTTCCTTTAAAATGTTTCACTGTTCTTTATATGTAAATGTGGGAAACAGAACGTTGTAACACTTACAATCGAGTAAGAACCCGATGTTCAATTTAGCTTCACAGTACAATGAGCAGCGTTTCCGTATTTCCCCCAAAATGCACCATGAAAAGATTGCAAACGATGCGCGTTCTTTTAATGGGTGTTCATTTTAGTGAAATGCTCTCCGTTTCCGTATTTTCTCGAAAGGCTGATAGGATTGTTTCATTGTTGGTTACACACGTTTAAGGAAACTCTAAATACGGGAATTCTTTGCGAACAAACCAAATAGAAGGATTCTCTGTTGCCACATCTTCCATCGACCACGCCAATGATACGTTATAAACTGATACAAATAAAACAACAACCAAACAGAACCCTGGCCAGGCCAGGCGGCGTCCCGGTAAGTCTAGTCACGTCCCATCTATATCAAAAACATCGATAGATAATTCATTCCTTTTGCTTATTATTTTTTAGAAGTTTTTACAGACACACAATAATGAAGATTTCTGTCCTTCTGTCTATTAATGTTGCCAGTCAAAACATGGTACTGTAGACAATACTAGAGCCGTCTCTTCACGTGTCTATCGAAGTGACTTAAATTATGAGGGTGGGTTTTTCCGTGTCCAATTTCTTTGGCCAGTCATCAGTACTTGTAGATGTTATGAATTTATGTGTGTGTTAGAGTTGGGGTGTGTCATTTGTTGGAGTCATTGTTTTTTTGGGGATGGATATGAATTGTGGCGAAGGTAGTGAGTGAGGAATGTCCGGGTGGGGGGTTTTGGAAGTAATTTTTGAGTTGAAGTATTGGGTGTTGTTTGTAATTTGAAGGATGGGGGGGTATGTAGAGGATGTTTTGGTATGCAGATGTGCATTTAGTGGTCATTAATGGGGGTGGGGGGGGGGGGGTTAGGGATTAGGAATGAGGGGGAGGGGGGGGTTGGTTTATGGGTTATTGTAATTAGGTAGTTGGAAGAGTAGGGTTTTTATGGGTTTGAATGGGGTGTATGTAGATTTGGGGTTTGGGATTTTTGTATTTAGGATAAGTGGGTGAAGGGTATGATTTACAAGTCAGCAAAAATTAAATTTTTTATTTGAGTAGATTTAAAGTGTGACAGAAATATAAATCAAATTCTTTTTATTGCTAGAGAGAGATCACAGTTTATTTTCATATTAAAAGAACTAAAAAGCAAATCGTCACAAGGAAGAATAGAGCGCGAAATTAAATGTGTAAACCACTCATTGTCACCTAGCTTTCTATCTAATGTTAAATTAAGTGATACTATACTCTCATTTGCTGTGAGATCGAGATTACAGTTACTTCAATGTGAACGACTTTTGCATCTATACTACCCAGTCAGATTTACGACTGATACAGGTGACAGAAGTTTGTTTGACGACCCCCCTCTGAACACTTATCTCTTTTTTTACTAGGTGTGTGATGTCTATGGGCTGTTTGTGGTTTATTGGACAGAGTATAGAAATTGAAGGAGAAGGATAAGGGTCTTTATGTGCTGATATTGATGTTAAAGTTTTTGATTTTAGTGCTTGCCTTTCAGTTGTCGCACTTTCTTTCTTTCTTTTCTCTGCTAGGTGTAGCAGATATTATGTATTTTCCTTCGTACACCCCTCCAAGAGATTATTCATCAAGTGTGCTTGTTATCAATTTCTCTTTTCGTTGCAAGGAGCGGTTGAGATAATTCTCGTCTACCACAGCTTGGCCACGGCAGATTAACACGAAAATTGCCAGCGCAATCTGCTTAATAACTGATAAAACAAGTTTGCTGTCGTTTCCAAGACGGTAAGAGACTGATTTTCATGGTGCTCAAGCAACAGATAAGACATTACTTTAGATAAAATTAACATGGTGTTTAAATCTTATTATAGGTTGTCGTATGAGTTTAACGATAGTTTGTGAGGTTCGTACACAGGGCAATCGGATGTTTAACAGTCCCATTTTCAGAAAAAGTAATGTTTTGAAATGTTTTGCACTAAGATATGGGTCATTTGTGGTGCAATAATATTGCAAATCAGATTGGTGATAATTTGAGCTCTATAACAAACAGATTGGGCGGGGTAAGGACCGGGAATATAAATGATGGCGTTTGTTCAGTGTTCTTTCACGTGTGAAAATTTACTCTGAGGGAAGTTCGCTTGCCAAGAACAACCAGACTTGTCAGAAGAAAATTAAGGATTCCATTTATGTTCAGACCGGACTTTTAATTGGAACACCTTGAAAGACTTAATACAGCCAAGGTAAATCCCTTTTTTTGATAAAGAACCGGACTCCGTGAGGAAACTGAACACAGAATAGTCCCCCACAGAGGGAGTTTTAGTGGCTGGGAAAATTAACGGACCCCAGGTGTACAACGTGTAGGGGTTTGAAGGAGTGTAGACCCAGTGCCTTATGGATATTTATGGAGGGGGAAGGTGGTGGGGGGTGTTGGGGGCGCGGAGTTTGGTTTGGTAGGTAGGGTAGATATTGTTATCAGAATGGTATATGGAGATGTTGAAAAATTCTAGGTGGGGTATTGGTTTGTGTTGGGGTAGTTGATTGGTGTGTGGTATTTTAAATGATAAATGTGTATAGGATGGTGCATTTTGATTTAGTGGGAACTAGAGGGGTAAAGTTGTCAGGCGATTAATATTCATGATGGGGATGAGGATTAACCAGAGAGTTATTAGGAATGTGTGAGGTGGGTTTGTAGTGATGAAGTAAAGTGCGGTGGAAGGAAGTCCTGGGGTGGGATGACTTTGAAGTTTACTGTAATTGATGGTGTATGCAATCTTCTAGAGATGGGAGCATGGTATTGAGCCAGTAGTATGGTGTTTGAATACGTAGAGGGTGAGGGTACTATGTCTTGTGTGGTTAGATTATTTGCAGTTTATGGAGTGTATGAGTTGTTGTTATGACTGGGTGAATTTAAGAGTGGGCAGCCCAGTCTGAGAAAGGTGATGGAAGAGGGGGATGAATGTGATTGGGGTTGTAGTGGATAGGGGAATATTAGTTTGAGTCATGTTAGTGAGTGTAGAGTCAGTATTTCTTTAGTGGGGTTTAGCGGATAAGTTGTTGGTTGATTTGACTAGGAGTTGGATTGTGATTAATATATGGATGAGGATGTGAAGAATGGTGGGTTAAGAATGGTAGTGTGAGCGTTAGTATTTAGTTAATTTAGGGTTGGATATTATTGGGGGTGGGGTGTAATGTCGAGGGTTCCATGGGTTAGGTTTGAACATGTATTGGTTATTGGGAGGGCTGGGGAATGTAAGTTATAGGATTGATTAGTGGGGTAAGAACCTGTATGAGGTGATGTGTACATATGATTATGCAACATTGGATTTAAGGATATTATTGTCATTGACAGTAAGGATTGAGTTAGGATTCAAAGGTGAGCTAATATGTTTTATTTTTTGGGGAAAATCATCTATCGGGTTAAATCGCATTGATTAGTCACTATGTTGGTAATTTTATCATTATATTGTATTTCTTTACATTGAAATGGGAATTAGAAGTTACTATTAGTGACTGTCCCACAGGAAGCGATATATTGGAGAGGGTTATTAGTTGTAATTGAAGTCGATTATGAATGGATATTCGGGATGATCCATAATAGGTGTATCTTATACTCGATTGATTCGATGGCGGGGAGTGGTAAGGATTTGATATTAAATGGGGAGATGGTGAGGATATGATATTGTGGGATGTGGGGAAAAATATAATGTGATATAATGTTGATTTAGTGTTATTTACGAGAGATACCGGTTAAAATTTAAAATTTGCGATTATATGGGGTTAGATAACCCTAATATTAGGCCGTTGCCAGTTGGATATTGGTGAACATATTTTTTAAACTAAATTTTTTTTTAAATGTGCGTTTAGTAAGATTGAAGAATAGATGATGGGTTGATTTATTAGGAAGTGATCCCTCATTAATCGGTAGGATTTGTATAGTTTTATTTATGCGGTGTCTTTACCTAGGTCAATGGAGTTGCCATGTTTGAAGGAGAAGTGGTTAAGAGGGGATTGGGAGTGATTGGTTAAATAAAGGCATAAATATATTATGTCCCAATTCCGGTAATACTGGTTAAGCCAGTAGTAAGGTCACGAGAAGGAACCTTCATACCCCTAGGGAGTTTTTTGTATGATGGAATAGAAGAGAGCAATGTTAATAGAAGGGTAGTATTGATCTGGATTAGGGGATTGGGATTTGTTGATCCCCCGGTATGGGATTTAATTATTTTAAGTGTATAGGAAGTTAGTGAGGTTAGTGGGTAGTGATGTTGTAGGGTTTGGAGGGATTAATGTGGGTGTGGGGGTATATAGCGTGGTAAAAGGGGAAGAGTTTTAATCAGGTGAGAATTTTACCTTGATTATATGTAGTTGTGCTCCCTGTGGTCTAAATGGGCTAGGGAGTTCTGCATTAGTGACCCCCAATTTGAAATGCCCCCCCCACTAGCCCCCCCCCCCCCCCAACCCCCCCCTACAATCCCCCCCCCACTCCCCCCCCATCCCCCCCCCCCCCCATGTGTAGAATTAGCATGGTAAATTTTAGTTGTGCAGGTGGTGGTGTATGATTTGATCCATGGACCAAAAAATGGGTCACAGATTGAGCATCTTGGGGTAATTGTGGTTTGTCGGGCAAATTATGTAGGCACGCTTGTGTATATAGGTATTGCAGCCTCATACAAACTTCATAATATTGTTATTCATTTGTGGTATGCATATGCTAGTGGTTATGGATTAAATACCATTTATTGATGTTTATCAGAGATTATTCATAGTTCCAAGTTTGATGGATTGGTACCCTCCCTGTGGGATTCAAGATTTTTGTCCATAAAGTGGAGTTATCCTTACGTTGGCGAAGATTATGTTGACCAATTACTCATTTAGGGCTGAGCATTATTTAATAATGGTAGCTCTGATATTGGTGGGTAATGCTCATGTTGTGAGAAGTGGAAGTTTTCACCCCTTTGACTATTCATTTGTGAAGTTGTTACCTAAGTTTGAGTATATTTATTGGATAGAAAGTAGATCAGTCCATAGAGTATGTCTATTTGTCAGTAAGAAGGTTGATCCTGTTTTTTATTGATTTGGTGTGTATAGAATGAGTCATACATGTGATAGTTGAAAATGATGTATTTTTATGTGTTCAAGAGTGCTGTTACATTATGATGTTGGTTTGATACGTAATTTATCAAATCTAGTTTGTAATAGCACACTCTTGTGTTGTTTTGAGTCAATACCATGTGATTTCAAAGCTACATAGTAAATAGAATAATTGAGTATTTATAACATTTGTAGGTTCCATATCTGATAATCAGTTTGATCATCATGTTTTTTGTCTCTACGTTTTTAAATTCACGAACCTATGGAGTATAAGTACATAAGTTATACAGATATGATCGAGGCCTATGTTTCTTAAAGGCAAAAACTTTTGCATTAGACTCAGTGTTTTTGTTACATTATTTTCTGTTTACAGGTGTAGCACGTTGCCCAACGCCCACCTTGCTTCAGTCCTCATAAATTTAGTCCACAATCTGTTTACCTGACATCTTACTGTATAATGGAAGGAGTGCCAAAGATATATGTCTTTCACTTTGTTTCTCAGAGATCCCCACACCCGTGAATCACTAAAACAATGCGAAGACCGGGGCGTCAACAGTTGATACTACTTAGGTGCACATCGTTCAAACTATTTCTGTCAATACCTGTAGGGCACTTGTATACTAGTTCAACTGAGAGGCAGTTATTTTTCTACACACCTCATGATGCTTCTTTCTCATTTACAGTGGTTGTCATCTATCGCACTCTATTTACCTTTATCTTTGTCTTTTCATTACTACGTCTTCTTCAGTCCAAAATATTTTCAATATCTTTATATGTCAAAACATTATCTGTATAGTTTTTCATATCTAATTTTTCTTCTCACTTCCCATTACATTTCTGTCCCTAGGACTCGTCTCACACCAACTCTATACTATGTTTGCACCTTCACGACCCACCGTTAAAATCTGAGTCACAAACACACACCAACACACAAACACCACATCACGCCACGGGCAATTATACCCACTACCCGGAGTATCCGAGGCTGATACTTCATAAACCAACTGCCGCAATCTAGACAGACCGGTAAATTCCAACTATTGGCTTTATGCTAAAGAATTGACAGACAGTACAGATTCGAGTTCCAAACTACATAACCTACAGTTATGGGTGTACGCAACATCACTTCCCCTAATACGGTTTCCCTATCTCCTCGTCGTGATAATCGACGTTAGCCCACATCGTCTTCGATAGACCTCACAGATACTTGTCCCACTCATGATTAATATAGCCTACCCCAGAATTTACATAGCATACAGTCATACTTCGACAAGACCCACACCGCACTATCAGCCGCCAATTCAGTGACTAAATGATGTAATCCATATCTCATACCTCTAAATGCCAGTTCGCCACTTACCGTTTGCTAACTCGATCCCCATGCACGATCAATCAACAACTGAAGACTCAGGTCAAGATCATCGAACACACAGATGCATCATCTGTATCTGCAAAACTATAGTACCAACACGGCCAAACACGATATCCACTGAGCTCGACTGTAGCTATCATCTCATTTAACTTAATCACACGTCGTGTGCCATTACCAAGCTCTATGCTACGTGTGATAACAACACAATACTGCGCAGGCGACCCACGAAATGACACATCCCTCTAGCCCGACCCGGATTTACGCCTTATATCAATCGTTATGTGCTCAATACTGGTTATCACTAGCTGGATCCAACAATATCACGCCATACACAGACCAATTGGAGTCAGTACAAAGGTCGGGGGAAAATGTCCTAACATGAACCGTGAGTATGAACGTTCTCAAATAGCGAGTTATATTTTGATAACGTGACCCATTCACTACGTCAGGATCTTATCTAATCGTCCTTCAAAACACGCCGTCACCCCCTGCCCCCTGACTACGCGTAAAACATCTCACGTCATCTTCGAGAAGTCTATCCATATCATCGCAACTAGAAGATCGAGATGTATGGCGAAGCTTGCAAGTTTTGTATACTATGTGAGCAATGGAGCGGGTCGATTGGCTATTACAGGCCTGAGTAAGTCTTTCATGTATAAAAAATGACAAAACTGTGCTACCCCACCACGAACTCCTGTGATACAAAAGAAAGGCACATGGTCGCTGAGTTCGTACAGCTGTCTGGTGTGAATTCCAGACGTTGAGGTAGTTTCAACCTAAGACAACGGGGAATCCTAAAGGCGCATCTATTCAATGATACCTCGAAAAACAGATGCCGGCGCCACCTTAACTCCTCCCCAGTCAATTGACATCCAACATGAACCCTGATAAAGTGGACAACTGCTACTCAGCTCTCACTCTCGATCACCATACGATGGTGGCGGTAATAGAACAGATCTACGTAAGTGTTGTCCACACACTCCTCATATGTCCAGCGACATTATAGCCCCCACCAGAATAATACTCGCTACCGTGTTTGCTTCGACAAAATGATTTGGACTGTTCTCAGAATACTCAACTACTGAGATGATCATACAACTGCTTACTAAGTATGTCACAGCAAACGGTTATGCCAGAACACAGACTACACAAAATAAGAATAGCTCATGGCCCACACTGTGCCAGATGATATAGCCCCAATACCAACAGCACCACCCCCTCGCAAACGAATACGGCTGCCAGGATTGTTATACAATTCACCATACTTTGAGATCTATGAGCAACGGGGGTGGGGGGGGGGGAGGGGGGGGGGGGGGGGGGGGGGTGGGGGGGGGCATCACTAAACCAGCCAACTACTAACATGCAAAAACAAAACTAACCTTTTATTTTGATGTATACTATGTTAGACAGACAGTCTGGCGAACCCCCCCCCCACCTGTCTACCCACACCAAGATACCGTTTATCGCATCCCGCGCTTCTATATCAGTTGAACCATCCCTCCACAAGACTGATCCAGACACCGTATCCACCCGCTATACATACCCCCAGGAGACAGCCACATATACAGTATTTAACACTCATTATACCCCCTCACCCTCAGTCAACCACCCCCTATCTAACACAGCATGCCTACCCCAGTCGCCGAATTTTGCAGACACACCCCACATTAAACATCAGCCTCAGTCTCAAATGACTTGACACCCCTCACCTGCTCCTAGCAATCAACACACAACTAACTAACAAACAAAAACCTACAACCCCCAACAACCAACACCTAACCAACTAAACCAACATATACACACACAAATTAAACCATAAATAACTCAATTCACCAAATACTTACAAATAACCCCTATAACTACTACAACTAACTCAACCAACATTACACCCCATCCACATATTTGAACCTAAACTACTTTAATCAACACCTTTCAACAAAATTTCATATAACCCTACAGACCCATTATAACCCACATACCTAACATCATACTAATGCTTCTAAATCAAACAATACAAATCAAAATAAATTAATATCTAAATCAACCCCCCTTATTACCTTCTAACAATTTATCTACTAAGTGCCAAAAAATGATATTGTTGTCCTAGACTCCTATGCTTCACAAGCACAATTACAACTATTGTCTATCATCCACTAGTCTAACGTCAAAATTTATGTTAATCTTTTCTCCCAATATGAATACCTCCACTTTGCTGTAAAACAACAACCGACACACTATGTTATCATCATTCAACTCAGACAGAAAAACTCAACTAGTATGCCCAGTCCCCTCTTATTCATATCCAATGATCTATGTACCCAAATATACTGCATGATAATCCAATTAATCTGAAGATCTCAGGACTCCCCTCTACTAACGCCAATCAAAACTCTCAAACACACAAAAAAAAAAAAAATTTGTGTTTCCACCATAAATAAATCAATATTCATTCATCTTACCCTCATGATGGGAAAATAATTATTAAACAATATTACGTGTTTTATAGAAAATATCTTACACATATTTCCATTTCTCATCAATACATTCAGTAATCAAACTCAGTCAGATGACTTCACCATTGTTATACCTAATCTTAAACTTTCACACACTTATTTAACCTCACTAACATAAATTCTACAATACTAATGTTTTAATGATACATTATTACCGCTACCACAAAATCTCTAATATATCCAAACATTGATATTTCTGTTCCCAACACATATAAATTTAACCTCTAAAATATATATCTTAATATACACCCATTACTAGATAACAAACTACAAGTACAATAATCCCACTTTATACCATATAATCTTAAAACTCTTCATTTACACCTAACCCTAACATAACAAAATCTAATATTTAATAATCTCCCACTAATATCCTATCTATTCCCCCAAATTTTACCTCTACATCATCCCCACTAATTCCTTATTTAACATACCAACTCTATAATATATCCCAATACATACCTCTACTCTATAATTTGTAGTACAGATTTACTCTAATCATCTCATATCTACTATTCAATTTACCCCCTGAAGCCTAAATCTATACCAATTATACCTATTAAACCAATTATGGACTTATACTTCCCCAACCAATCAAAGACGTCATAAATTTTTTCTAATCCCATACTAATTAAACTTACCATCTCATTTTTCTAATTCTAATACTTAACTTTATAAATAAAATTAACTTAGTATGATATTAACTTCTACTTCAAAAACACAAAACTAACATAATCCTAATTAACACAGTAATTTATATTAGAACCTAACCACAATACACCCTAAATTGAGATTACATATAACAATATCCCATATAAATAAAAATCCTACCCCCTACCAATTACTTATAAAATTAAAACAAAAACCTATAATCCTCCTATCAGAAAATTACATAACAACCAAAAAATATATAAACTCATAACTGAAAAACCCAGAGGGGTGTCCGTATCACTCTCCCAGAATATGCTTTCATTTCAGATTCACATACCAGACAATTACATCATCCCAACAAAACACATCTAAATCCTAAAATCTCACCTTCAATCCAACATGCATGATCATAAAAACTGCCTACTCAATGCGATAACTACTCATAATATAACAGCAATCAAAATGCTTACATCCCTATAATCATATGCAAAACTATCATGAACATAATTTATGCCATTAATATCATAATATCACTCCTGTGATAAGATCTTAATTCACTATATTTTTAATATGACAAAAACACTCAATCATAACAATAAATCTCTCACCTAAAACTTGACTTTCCTATTACTGGAATAAGACCAGTCTCTCTTTTCTCCAGGATCCTCCACCAACTCCCCTACTAGATACAAGCGTGTATCCATGTAAATCCATTCCAACCTTTTCTATCCCTCCTACTGTACTCTACAGTCCCCACTCCATCTATTCCCATGCCAAATATCAATGTGCTGTCGTATACCATTAGTAATATCACCAATAAAACTTACCCAAAGTCCTCACCCAGTTCAACAAAACTCACATCCCCTACTCCCAAAGGACCATCAACTAATCTTTACCCAATACGTCATTCCACCACGCTTGCTCCCTCCCTCCTCTCCCCACTACATTATCCGTGATCTCTCAAAACTAAAATTCTTACATACCCTTAATTCTACACACATCTCCACCACATCATTCCACACTGCCTGTCACATCCTATATATGCTGACTCATACTCTTTCTCCCATCATGACCTCTATACCTAAAAAATGAATCTATCACCACATCCCTCCTCAATGTCTCCACTCTTAAAGTAACCAGCTCCCTTGGTCAGAAGACGCACATAAAATCTTATTCTACTGCCCATATACATGATTATTTATAGTCCCGCGGATGGCAACCACAAACTGCTATTATCCTATCTCACCCAGTTATTTTTGATCCTCTTCTTACACATCCTACTTCATCCCAAATCCCCAGCCTATATCACAAAAAAACATATCTATCTGTGAGTCTACGCTTCCAAACACAAAACTACATAATATGCGTATCTCCTCAACTTAGTACTTTATCTAATCCAATTTCATACTACATAAATTTCTCAGAATTTTAAATAATTAAACCAAAACACAGACTCCTCAAAACAACTTGTACATTTCTTCTAATCACAATCCTAACATATATTTGACTCAGTTGAACACGGTCTATTACTTCCATAGCAAAGTCTTTTGATGACTCACCTATTTGTACGCTCTTATTAGATGCAAGATACTGTTACCTAAACCCCGCATATCTAAATAGTATCATCCCTGAATTATACACTTCCTCATTAATTTCTATTACAACCTAAGCCATTACAACCCTATTTTCTTACCGATATATTATTTATATTTTGCTGTTCTGTTAAGATAATTCTATTTCCGCTCAACACTAAGCCTTCTAAAAAACAAATAACTATGAAAATCCCTTTATATAATGTGTGCCAGCGTTCTCGTGTAAAAAATATGATAGATTGTTATGCAATAACACGGGTATCGCCTTACTACTATCAAATCTCAATAATCCTTCCCCCCCCACACCTGTCACTCAAACCCAAAAACACCATAAAATCATATCAATACTTTGTCAACCACACTCTTCCTTATGTTCACTAACTCAATATCGCCAGTTCGCTCACTCAAGTGGTCTCCTGAGATACAAACCTTTCAACACACATACTCATAAGTCTCTCTCAGAGCACACTGTACTTATGAGAATATAACCGTGTTACGTTCCCCATGACTCTGCTGATAACGCACTAAGATTTGTACACGAGTATGATATCTCCATCTCACTTACTGCTTCCGTGTCCTGTGTCATCATTACTCCTAATGTCTTGACACTAGAGCACTTGTAAATTTGTTTAATCTTTTTCCTCGCTGTGTAATATTAATACTGTCTATCTAAGTAGTAAAAGCTAGTCTGTTTATGTAGTACTCATCTACGTGTTCCTCACAATTTGTAATCGCTTCTGTCTGTGATTATAGAGCGATTGCTTAAACACTTCTCAAACTTGTCTCTCTCGCTTGCTGTTGTGTTATGATGTACTGTATAATCTTATATTTGATGAAACGATTTTGAAGTTGTCGGCTCCGGTCATGTGTATCTGATTACATACTCTGTTTGTCTTTGTTGTGTCTGTGGTGCTTATGATGTCATGTAAATCTTCAAGAGTCACATGTCAGAAGAGAACTCGTGTGTTCTATAGGTAAGTTCTCGATTTCGATCTATATGAATGAAGTTATATGTTCGCACAGTATATTTTATTTCGTATACTATTGAGTGTACAATATGTGACCTGTATGTTCTTTCTCGTTTTGTTCCTTGTATTAGATTCGCCGTTGTATTCTCGTGGTATTGCCTATGTGTTTCTTTAGTTTTTGTGTGTTCTCTTTGTTTGAAGTAGCTTGTCTCTAAATCGTTAGTGTTTGTTGTATGTGGAATCTCTGATGTTTTAATTTGATGATTCACTGTCATCATGTGCCATGATAGTGCTAGGTTTTCGGTGTAAAGACATGTGGTTTATAGATTGTGTATACACTGTGTCAACAGGATGTCTAAATGCTCACTTTTTCGGATGTTAATTTTCGGTGTTCGTTCAGTCTCTATCACGCTCACTATCTAGATGGATTTGATTGTATCCTAGTTTTATGTTCTAGAGATAGTTGTGTAGACTGTCTGATTGTAATAGTGACGATAGCTCTCGTACTCCTGACTTAACAATCTGTAGAAGCCTTCACGCGTAGAATTGTGAGATATACTCTATCGTTTGTCTGAATACTACGTTGTATTGTCATTGGTCCGATACTAATAAGTTTTATTGTGTGAATTAATCAACCTGTGTGTGTGAGATGTATGAGGGTGTGCTCTCACTAAGTCGTTATTGTCTCTCATATATCTATATATGTGTGCATTGTTGGCGGATGTCTAATGAGCACAGGATAAACGTGTACTAGCTCCAGTTTTTGTGATCTTCGTGTTGTTACGAGCTAAAATTTGAAACATCAGTGAGAAAATAGCTAATGTACTGTAAGTAATAATAATAAATTCTATTGCCTTTGTGAGACACATTAGACTATCACGGCGGGGATGTACAGGCTAGCGAAACCTAGGCTCGCTCTTCTCGCGCATAGGACGCGGGTGCTTCTGTGACGAGACGTCCAGAGATTACCTCTACGTCTGCTAATAAACGAGATGAACGTTTAGACACTTATGAGTGTTGAGAGTGGGCTCAATACGTGGTATCTTGTCCATGATAGTAGTGAGTAAATTATCTAATGAGTCTGTCCTTTCTCGCCGTGTCGCGTGTGTTCTTGGTCTGGATGTCTCCTCTAGATAGTATAGTGAGAATCGAATAGAAGAAATCAAAACTAAGAGATAACCTAAGCCATATGTACAATAATTCAAATTTCGTCGATCATTTGGGCTAAAGTCGATCTAGAACTCGCTAACCGAGTGCGGGGGTGTGTGCTCGTGTGGTGCCAGGGACTCAGATAAAGCCAAAAGGCAGATAATCTCGCTAGAATTAATTGATGCGAGGTTGCATTACACATCGCGTGTCTGTTGTGAAACGCTCGCTTGTAGATTATGCGTGTCGTGCGAGAGCTTATTCCATCGAGTCCATGTCTACCTGAATGATAAGTTTCGAATTAGATCTAGTGGACACGCTCGGATTTGATATGGATAAGCGTTGAGATTTATGTTTCGCGCCAAATCGACATTGTGTGTCTTAGAGCTATCGATTTTCAGAAAGAATTTGTTCTCGAATGTATTCAGCTTGTTCTCCAATGATTTTGTTATTTTCCAACTCTCACAGCCGTTATGTTACACTGAGTATAAATAGCAGTATGCGAATTTTGTTGATCAGTACGCATAGTGTCTCGTAAGGCTTGTCAGGAAGTGGCTAAGTGTATTGAATCTGTCTAGATGATAGTGCTCTAGTGTGATAGATCTCCGAGGGAATTATCGGAGAAGTGTGCTGTGTGTGAAGAGCTAAGCTCAAGCAGAATACATAATACAGCTACCTAAAGAGAGGGGAATTCTAGTGAAGATACGCGGAAATAGTTTGTGTCTTGTGGTGGGTCAACACAGCGCACGATAGTATATGTACATGTTTATATACTGCTCACTTAAATAGTTGTAAGTGATCGAGACGGTGGTATGCCTCACAGAGTGTTCGTGTTGTCAGACTAGTCGAGTAACTCGGAGATCTCTAGTATGATAGACATGATCAATGACGAAGAGGGGAAACCGGTTAGAAATAGTTGATAGCTTTAGTTTTAGTGAGGCATTAGTTGGTGGTAGCGAGCGAACTCTCTCACATAGATTTAAACCTGTTGACTACAAGTAAAAGTGAGCGTGTGAAACACCTCAGTTGTAGAGTATGTTGTGGAACTATCAGCCTATACGGGTAAATTGAGTCTGGCGTAGATTTTGACTTAAGAAATGATGAACGAGGCGAAGTACACAGAGAAAGTAGTTGTTATAAACTCAGCAAATACATAATAAGCGATTAATATAATAGCAGGCGCCGAAACCTCGTACGTGTTGTCATCAATCAGAGGCGAGAAATGTTACGTTTCTCTATAGATGTAGGTCACAATAAAGGTATGAGTTTTTTCAGGAGCAACTTCTTCATGATGTGATGAAATAAAGAACGCAGTGTGTGAAGACGAAGAAGGACAGTTATAGAAATCAATATACAGACACACTAGGATAAAGATTGAGTCAGAGGAACTTAGTCAGATCGGAGGCTCGCAAAGAGAAGAAGATGTACGCTCAAGACCTATGATCGAACGACAAACTCCTAGGCCTACGTGGTGTTTTGATGTGTATGTGGAGGTCGAATGTATTGCCGCTATCGCGCGCTAAGACCCACATGTTCATCGATAGCAATATGTTTTGTGTTTGGGTTTGCTCTAGTTGGTGAGCCGTTGTGGTTGCGTATAATTTATAGGGGGGTGGGTGTTGTGTTGTACTTGGGCTTCTCTAGCTCGATTGGTCCCGTTGGGTGTTCTGTCTGACATAGATTGCTGGTTTCTTGGGGATTTGTTTATGTTTTGTTGTTTTTGAACCGTAAACAGTACTGTCTTCTTCGCAGGTGGTCTGTTTTACTTTTTTTGAGGATCTCAGGGTTAGATTTATTTTGATTATATGTGGTTATATGTGTGAACTCTGGTGGTAGATGGTTTTTATTCGTGCGGTCTTTGAATTGTGAGGTGGTACCAGTTTTGCCTACTAAGTGTTTGGTCAATCTTGTATGTGGCAAGGGTTTTTGTTGTTTGTTGTTATTAAATTGATAAGAGTAATTTATTTTATTCCCATTAATTAATTTGTAGCCTCATATTTGGTTTTGATTTTGACGTGGACCCTACCTGGGTACCTTTTTTGTGCTGGTTGGTTTTGTATATGAGGTGGAGTTAATCGCGTTTAGAGTCATTATCGACTCTGGTGTGTTTTATTTTTTGTATATTTTGTTGTAGTTTTTAAGATCTTAATGATTTTATATGCTCCAGTTCCACCACTTTATGTTAGTGGGGGATATGTTTTTTGTATAATGATCTTTACGAGTCAAGTGGTGTGACATTTAATTATCTTATATGTTGTTGTAGGTGTGTTTTTTTTGATAGAAGTTTTAAATAGGTTAATCTTATTTAAGTAGGGTTGTTATGTAGCTATTTAGTGGTTGACAGTGTTCTTATGTGAGAAAATGTACTGGTTAAATGTATAAGATGATACTTCGTATTGGGTAAGGGTATTGGCGGATCTTGCTACTCCATCTAAATATTTGCTTGTGGGTATAAGTTGGGTATTTTGTTGTGGTGGTTCTTGGTTTGGGGTGGGGATGGGGGTGCAGTGACCTTTACACACGTTTGTGGAATAAGCGGTGGTACTCAACTTTTGTTGAGACAGATATGGTCTAAGTTTGGTTTGTTTTTGTCGTTTTTCACGTTTGGCTGTCAATACGCTGTGTGTTTTCATTTTTGTCTGCGCCTTCTCTTATGCTGTTCTTGTCTATTGCTTATGTTGAATCAAGTTGTCATACGCTTGAAACCCAGGCATCTAGTGTAAGAGAGTCTTGTCTTGTTGATCGCCCTGTAGGGGTCAGGCTTTAGGATACCCGTATGAGATGGCAAAGAGTTTGCAGCGGTTTGTCGACTTTGTTGCAAGTTCGCGGGAGGGTGATGGGTGTGAGGTTGAGTTAGTAGTTAGGAGTAATGATAAGTGTTTTGTGGTCTCGATGGTTAATGATGCAAGAGTTTCGATTTTTTTTTTTAGTTATTTTTGTTTTATTATGGATATTAGCTTGTTTGCGCCGAGGGTGTTATTTACATTTTTGGTATATGGTGTTTAGGTGTCGCATGTGAGGGGGGATTTGGGGACCATGTACTTTTTAATCATCTCCAGAGCTGGTCTATTACTTTTGTTGTTTCTAAGTTATATTTGCTAATTAGTAAGTGTTGTTCTTTTTCATGTTAAGCGTTTTCCCGTCGGTTTGTAACTTTCTTAACAAACTGTTTTAAGTCCCGATTTTTTTTTCTAGTGTTTATCTGGGGATAACGTTTTTGCTTATATGAGTCACAGTATATAGATTATGTTAGAGGTGCCGCGCGCGGGTGGTATTTTATTATTGCAGCGATGGTTCGAAGTGTTTTTTTGGTATGAGCCAAGTAGATTTTTGTATTTTTAGCATCATGTGTCTGATTTTTGCGTAAACTAAAGTTTAGGTCGAGTGACTTGTGAGAGTACGACAGGTGTAGCTTCTTTTGTCCGTTATCCTGAGTGGTGGGTCTCTATTAGTTTTTCGCTTTTATTTGAGAGTTATTTGTGATTGTTGATTTTTTTTCTATCTAATAATCTCCCTCATGCGTAGACTTAGAGTACGTTGACTTACAGAGTAAGGTCTATTGTTTTGAGGTTTGGCTAGAGAGTTGATCATGAGGAAAAACAAATGGTCCATGATTGAAACCAGGGGGGGTGAAGCGAGTTGTGAGTTACTGACTTTATATCTACAATTTTTGCAAGCGCTTATTTGAGCATCAGGGTTAGGTGGGTTATGATACTGTAGTCAAACTGAAACAAATAAAAGGGGGGGGGGGGGGGTGACCTTTATAAGGTTGACAAACAAATTAGAAAAAACTACAAAGGGGGGTCTATTTGCCGCCTTTCTATTTTTTTCTCTTCTAAGTCTCATTAAACATGATCACTGGCTGCACCATCAGGCCGGTGGCGGAGCCTGGTATTATTAGGCCCCTTACGACTTATCTATTCGTGTGTGTTTGGTCTTGTTTTTATTTCCTGGGACAGGTAGACTGTCCATTCGTGTAGTTTTGGTAAATGCTCCTTGGTTTGGTTTCTCGTGGTCGTTCAGTTGGGATGGGGTGTTGGGTTTGTGTATAGTAAAAGCTTAGGGAGAGGGGGTAGCCCTCTGGGGGGGACATCTTTCTTTGGTGTCCTGATCATGTCAAGCTTCTCGTCTTTATATGTGAGAAAGTTGGTCATGTCTCGAACGACTTAGATTCGTATGGCGGTTGGCTTATCAGCGGGTCTGGGGCGGGGGGGTTGGGTGGTGGCTCTGAGGTATGCTTGTGTGGAGTATTCCTAAGAGTATAGTCGGATGTACAGTGGTTGTGCATTACTCTGTTCCGACTCTTTCAGTATCAATCTAACCGTGGTAGTTGTACAGCGTTAATGAAAATTTTAGATTGTCAGCCTATAGGTGTGGGTATGTGTTGGGTGTGATGTCCATAAATTGGGGGCTCTATGGGGGTGGAGACGGTATTGGGTATATGGGGGTGCTGCCTTGGATGATGGGTCGGGGGGTGGGGGGGGTTGTATGCTCGGTTTTCCTGATTAGTTTGTGGGGCTGGGGCGGTTTTGTGTTGCGAGGAATATTCAGATATATGTATTTGGATGAGGTGTGTGCGTTGGTGACTTTTCTTGCTGGCGGTAGTTTGGTATTATATGTTACACTGGGTTGTTTGTTTTGCGGGTCACTTGGGGAAGGTATGGTGCCTTTTGTCAGTTTGAAGGTAAGGTGTGGGGTGGATGGCGTGGGGGGTAGTGGTACATGTTCGAGGTTCCAGCGTAGTTTGCTATTCTTTACCTGTGATTGTGATGTCTCTGCGGCCTTTGTGTTTTTATTGGCCATAGGACGATACGGTAGTTGATGTGCTCCCCTCTCTCCTAAAATTCAGGAATTAATATTTAATGTATGTCACGCTTGCTAGTTCCCAGGTGGACTCTGAGGGGGGTGGAGCAGCATTCAAGGTAAGATCAAGGGAGAATGGTATGGTGCTCCATGCAATGCATGTCTGTGTTTATAGAGACAACATAATAGTGAGGTTGTGTTGCATTTTGGTATGGCTGGCATTCCCTACCTTCACAACCACCAATATCCTGTGGCAGTATTCTCGTAGGTGTGCTTCTTTGTGTGATGGTGCTGCGCACACCTTATGCTGCTGCGAGGTAAAAATAAAAATTTAATTTTACCGCCTACCCCCTAGTTCTATAATAATATTTCTCTTCTAATGTTCTGCTTTCGGACCCGGCACGCGTTACGCTGATGAGCACGTATTATAGTAGGTATAACGATTTTACCGCATAGATATTTACGAGTATATTCTAGTTTCAGTTTCGACGAGCGGTTTAGTAGTGGTCCGGTGGTAGTGGGTTGTTTGTTTATTGGTTTTGTTTGGTATGGTAGTGATTGTGGTAGTTGTTGAGGTTTTAATTGACACAGTCGACAATAAAGTAATGATATAAATACAAACATTTACGAAAATTTTCATGCGGCCCCCGAATTTGTAGTGTAGTTTTGTTCTCGTGGTAAAATGTGTTATATTTATTTTCTATCCCTGCTTATATTATGAATTCGTCACCAATGCGTGCTGGGGTCCCTTTTCGGTTCTCGGTCATAGTTATAGTTGATTTTATTTAAGTTTGTCTACGTGGGGCTGGGTGTTGGTGGTGAAGAAGTCGGGGTTGTGTTTGACATGTGGCTCTAGGGGATACGTCAATACAATGCGAAACATGGCTGTGTTGTGCGGGGTTTTTGGCAGAGTCGCGAGTTGTTTATTATATATCGGCTTTTGTGTCCGTTTTAGTCCCCAAGTTGTTTTTTGGGATTCAGTTATAAGTTTTAGTTGATCTTGGTGTAGTCTGGATTTGAGTCGAGTCATTGTGGGGTACAGGACAACAAGAGACAAGATAGCTCCATGTATTGTCTTTGAGGGTGAGGGGTAGGTGGGGGGTTAATGCGTTGAGAGGATTTGATGTAGGAGTTTCTGGTATCTGACAGTGTAGTTCATTAGGTATATTAGCAATCAAGTTTGTAAAGTAGGGATTTTCATATTTAGTATTGGCGTGGATTTAATTTTGTTATTTTTTTATATCCTCAGCTAATTATAACACTATCGTTTGCGTAATTGAATCATAGTGGATTTATTTTTAGTAATTAAAGATTTTTAAATAGTAGATGTGGAAGAGTTAAGATGTCATTATTTAGAGCTCGTTGGCGCTAAGAAGCGGGGTGGTGCTAGTTATTATGTGGTTTTATGGGAAGTAGAATGTAAGAAGAAATAAGAATGTGAAAGAAGTTAAATATAAGAAGAAGCGTTGTTTATATAGTAGGCGCGTTACCATTCTTTGTTTAAAGTTGCATGCCACGTCCTCTGAGTCTATGCAGTGTACATGATGGGTTTTCGTATCCTTTCCACCCCTAGCGGCTGGCCTGCACATTAGCCCGCTAGTAGGTGTTGTGAGTCTTTCTCTTAGTGGAATTGCGTAAGAATTGTTTTGGGGAAGTGTGGAAGACGCGGTTTTAAGTTCGCCTACCAGTCACATTGTGAAAAAGGAGGAGGAAGGTTAATCGGGGGGAGACGATATGACGTGGAAGGGGTTGTTTTGAAGGATGAGGGGAGAAGAAAGGGGGGAGGAGGGAAGAGATGTGGGGGTTGTGAGGGATTGGAAGGGGGGAGGATTGAGGTATGAAAATGTCGTTTCGTTAGCGTCGTTACATGTTGGAGGGAGTTTTGATGTTATTTTAGGATGTGGTTTGGAAGGGGTAGGAGGTGGTATAAAGTCACGTTGTGGTTTGACTTAGAGATCTCGAGATATCTGTAACTAATTGTACCATGTGTCGAAGATCTCTTGCCTTGCATAGAAAGTGAGGGCCAAATGTGAGGAATTGGAAAGTGCATCAGTTAACCTGTGAAACCCGGTGTTCTCTGAGTAATTATGTCGACAGAGTTCAAAGGCCAGTGTTAGTTCAGCATTAGTGTTTCCATGGTGGGTGTGTTTTGTTTGGTATGGGTTTGAGCAGTTTTTTTTTTGTTATGATTGTATTTAGAGCTGTGAGCTCTGTACCTTTTCTTGGCCTACAATGGATTGGTTAGTCTTTATTTTGAGTGTAATATAATAAAGTTGGAATACCTAGGTTTCTATTAGAACCCAGAAAAAAAAAAAAAAAAAAAAATGTCACACTCGTATCGCCGTCAGTTCTCAGTCTTTTGTGACAGATTAGATATATAGCAAAGATACGAATCATCACGATTGATAGAATCAACAGATATGGCATAGTTATGATAGATGGTTTGGGTTTAGATAGATAAAAGGTAGATATGTTTAATGATATTTTTATACATAGTATAAATAGATAGATAAAGATAGATAGACATATTCTGACTAATGTAGATATGTAGATAGATATGATAAATAGTATAGAGTAGAAAATAAAGAAGTGATAGGTAGGTATGGTAGAGTAGAAAGGTCTGCCCTGCTATAAGGACATATAATATGAGGGGTTGTCAGGCTCAATAGATGTTGTTTTTTACAAAGATTGAGGATTTCGGTAAGGTCATTGGTATTACAATATTTGAGGCAGATATTGAGTGCTATTGATGGACCATATGTATACTACTGCATATAGACTGTATATGTGAGTAACACATGACTCAGTAGTACATGTACAAGCATAAATTATTACGATACATAGGTATACGTCATAATGAATTAATGACCAGATTAGATTAGATAGTAGGATCGAATAGATAGATTAGATATGTTAGCATTAGTAAGGATTAGAATAGATAGATAGGTTATTGATAGAATAAGATTAGTGATAGATATAGATTTAGATTAGGATAGATAGATAGATCAATTGAGCTGTAGATAAGA
>JAMPIV010007191.1:0-130000 GCA_024509875.1 Oreohelix idahoensis
TTGGTGTGTTGTTGTTTGTTGTCAGATATTTATGCAAAAGTTTCTTCCAGGTTGGCAAAATTTATTAAAATGTTTATTGTGATTGTGTCAAATATTTATGCAAATGTTTTTTCCAGTTGTCAAATATTTCTTACAGTTGTGACATATTTCTTTTAGTTTGACCAAATATTTCTTTCTTCAAATTGATATTCCAGTTTTGTCAAAATATTTCTTTCCCAAGATTTTTCCAGTTTGTCAGGTTTTATTTTATGGCAAATGTTTTTTTCCCAGTTGTCAAATATTTCTTCTAGTTGTCAAATATTTCTTCAAATGTTTTTTTTTCTAGTTGTAAAATATTTCTTCAAATATTTCTTAAAGCTGTCAAATATTTATGCAAATGTTTTTCCAGTTGTCAAATATTTCTTTAAATGTTTTTATCAGGTGTTACATATTTCTTCAAATGTTTTTTCTAGTTGTCAAATATTTCTTACCGTTGTCAGATATTTATGCAAACTTTTATTTCAAGTTGTCACATATTTCTTCAAATGTTTTTTCCAGTTGTCAACTATTTCTTCAGATGTTTTTTCCAGTTGTCAAATATTTCTTCAAACGTATCTTCCAGTTGCCAAATATTTCTTCAAATACTGCACAAACCCGCCGGGGTCGACCCAGTTTCAACTGGGTACCAGAGCAACTCTGGGAAGGCTAAGGCGGCCGGCTTGATGCTGACCACATCATGCCGGCGGGCCTAACACCACGTGCATCACACATACCTTATGTATATCATCAATGACAAACTCTCTCTGGACACAGAAATTGATAGCCGCATTAACAAAGCTGCAGCTACCTTTACCTAGTGCCCTGTCTTTACCCGCCTCACATCACGTGTTTGAGGAAACTCCAAACTCACAACGAGACCAAAGCTGCGGTATATAACGCCTGCATCACCAGCACACTTCCAAATGGCAGTGAGACCTGGACAATCTGTTAAACTCAGAACATAATTTTGAGAAATATGTGAAAGTGGAAGAAATGTTCGATAAAATTATGTGGCAGCTATGAGAAATAATTGAAGAAATAATTGGCAACTAGAAAAAATATCTGAAGAAACATTTGGCAACTGGAACGAATATTTGAAGGAACGTTTGGTGACTTGAAGAAATATTTGAAGAAATGTTTGGCGACTAGAAGAAATATTTTAAGAAATGTTTAGCAGCTAGAAGAAATATTTGAAAAAAATGTTTGGCCACTAGAAGAAATATTTGAAGACATATTTGGCAATTACGAGAAATGTTTGACAACTGGAAGAAATTTTTTACAGCTGCAAGATTTATTTGAATTGTCAAGTATTGACAACAGGAAAAAATATTTAATGAAAAAATATTTAATGAAAACTGCAAGAAATATTTAAAGAAATATTTAAAGAAGTATTTGACAGCTGCAAGAAATATTGGCAACATGATTAGTCATTTGATGAAATATATGACAACTGCAAGAATTAATCGAAGAAATATTTGGCAACTGAAAGAAAAATTCAAAGAAATATTTAATAACTACAAGAAACATTTTACAAAACATATTTAAAAATTTTTTTGATAAGTGCGAGAAATATTTGAAGAAATATTTCGCTACTGGACGATACGTTTGAAGAAATATTT
Source organism: Oreohelix idahoensis (assembly GCA_024509875.1). Classification (NCBI taxonomy): domain Eukaryota; kingdom Metazoa; phylum Mollusca; class Gastropoda; order Stylommatophora; family Oreohelicidae; genus Oreohelix; species Oreohelix idahoensis. Next base: position 1,638 of record JAMPIV010007191.1, read on the forward strand.
GACAATTGGGAAAAAACATTTGAAGAAATATTTGCCAACTAGAAAAAACATTTGTAGAAATATTTGACAACTGGAAAACAACATTTGACGAAATATTTGACAACTGGAAAACCATTTGCATAAATATTTGACAACCAGAAAAAAATAAGCATTTGAAGAAAAATTTGACATTTTGAAAACAACGTTAGCATAAATTGCTGACATCTGTAAGAAATATTTGACAACTGGAAAAAACATTTGCATAAATTTTTGACAACAGTAAGAAATATTTGAAGAAATATTTTACAATTAGAAAAAAAACTTTTGAATAAATATTTGACAACTAGAAGAAATATTTGACAACTGGAAAAACATTTGAAGAAATATCTGACAACTGGAAAACACATTTGAAGAAATATTTGACAACTGGAAAAACATTTGAAAAAATATTTGACAACTCTAAGAATTATTTGACAACTGTAAGAAATATTTGACAGCTGAAAATCAACATTTGCATAAATAAATGACACATGAAAGAAACATTTGAAGAAATATTTGACACCTGGAAGAAACGTTTGCATAAATATCTGACAATTGTGAGAATTATTTGGCAACTGGAAAGAAAACATTTGAAGAAATATTTGTCAACTGGAAGATACCTTTGAAGAAATATTTGACAACTGGAAAAAGCTTTTGAAGAAACATTTGACAACTAGAAAAAAAAACTTCTGAAGAAATATTTGACAACTAGAAAAAAATATTTGAAGAAATATTTGACAACTAGAAAAAAATATTTGAAGAAATATTTTACAACTTGAAAAACGTTTGAAGAAATATTTGCCAACTAGAAATAAAAACATTTGAAGATATATTTTACAAGTGGAAAAAACATGTGAAGACATTTTTGCCAACTAGACCCCCCAAAAAAAAAATGAAGAAATATTTTACAAGTGGAAAAACCATTTGAAGAAATATTTGACAACTGTAAGAAATATTAGACAACTGTAAGAAATATTTGACAACTGTAAGAAATATTTGACAACTGGAAAAAAACATCTGCATAAATATCTGACACATGCAAGAAACATATGAAAAAATATTTGACACCTGGAAGAAACGTGTGCATAAATATCTGACAATTGTAAGAATTATTTGGCAACTGAAAAAAAAACAATTGAAGAAATATTTGTCAACTGGAAGATATCTTTGAGGAAATATATGACAACTGGAAAAAAACATTTAAAGAAATATTTGACAAATACATAAAAACATTTGAAGAAATATTTTACAACTTGAAAAACGTTTAAAGAAATATTTGCCAACAAGAGAAAAAAACATTTGAACAAATATTTGACAAGTGGAAAAAACTTTTGAAGAAACATTTGACAACTAGAAAAAAAAATTTTCATAAATATTTGACAACTGTAAGAAATATTTGACAACTGGAAAAAACATTTGAAGAAATATTTGACAACTGGCCAACAAAAAAAAATTTGCATAAATATTTTGACAACATAAAAAATTTGAAGAAATATTTGACAACTGGAAAAAACATTTGAAAAAATATTTTACAACTTGAAAAAACATTTGAAGAAATATTTGACAACTAGAAGAATTATTTGACAACTGTAAGAAATATTTGACAACTGTTAGAAATATTTGACAATTATAAGAAACATTTGACACATGCAAGCAATATTCAAAAAATATTTGGCACCTGCAAAAATAACAAAATTAAAAACAGGTTAATAGATATTAACCTACAGGTTGGAACATTTGAGCAGGACTGTAAGCCAATTTTGGGACCATCTTTTCTGCTTGGAAGAAAAGTTTTCACTAAAGTTTGAAAATTGCAGGACAAAAAAAAGTAGATAATTGTTTGATAACTGAAACAAATATGTAGCTACATTTATTTAATGTACTAAATTTCTGTGGTCGCCCCTTTTCTTTCTCTGCTATCAAGCAGATAAGTTGTACTTTCAAATCCTCTTACACTCCTCTCAGTGATAATTAGTCATGAACCCAGATGGGCAGTCAGCTACCGAGCGTTGGGTTTACCTAAGGCGTGCCGGGCGATAAATTACCCGTCTGTGGACAGATTACAGACACGCACTTATCAGTCGGCCACACCTGAGCGAAAATGATGCAATAGTCCGGGCAGATGTAAGAAGCTATTTGTAAACATTGAAGAGAGAGGATCGGATGCTTTCATTGCATATTTAGGAGACATGCCCTCTGCAGTAACGCACATTAATTTCCAGGATGGACCGTAGAATTGTTTCGAGGTTTATATAACTGGACCATTTATAAATTAATATTTTTGTAATAGGCCTATAGGTACAAATATATATATCCATACTGTCTGTTAAATCGTTTGGAGCCCGTAAATTAGGGGGAAAGGTGTAATATTTTGAAATAGCAAAGAACGTTTTCCCTTGTCCCATTAAGCACGCTTTGTGTGTTCAAAGAGAGCTAACTATGAAAATAACAATTTATTATTTTAACGTCCCTTAATCTTAAATTGGAAATAATTTTATAACCAATGTTGCACGGGACATTAATTAGGCATACTTGTAAATTTAATAACCGTACGTCCTAAAGAAACTTTCTTTAAACTACAAAAAGATATGTGTCACAGTAGTATTAAACGTATTTGGCTGTTTATAAATTTACAATAATTTATAAAATTTTCCCCCAGCAATTAAAATATTTTTAATCTGTTAAATATTACTTCACTGTGAAAGCTTACGAGATTAACTCTTACTATACGTGAGCTAAAACCGCGTTTTTACGCGCTAGTTTAGCTATCATTACCGTCGCGCGCCACTTGAACTGGCGAGCCGTAAAATTGGTACTAAACCCGCGCCACTTCACGGGGCTTGCCGGATAGTAAGAGTTAAGGAGAAGAGATAGAACTGCAGCCGAAAATCTGTTATTCGCTTCTCGGCCTTTTGGCTAAGATCAAAGTGTAAAACAGTTAGTCGTTGTAATAGGTGTGGCGAGTTGAAATTATTTGATAAGAGAAACCCCGATTTGGTTAAACTAGAATACGCGGGTAGGGGATGGTTTCCCTCTGCGGTAAAACCTACCACTGTTTCGGTGATCACGATAAGACTAGCTCGAAAGGACTCAATAAACATCACAACACCTTAGACAAAAACACGTTTCTGGAGGTTCTCACTACACAACAAACGCAGAGCGTGACAAATGTCGGTTTTAGAACACACAATTCAACCGTCTACTCATATGAACAACACATAAATTCCATGTCATATTTTTACATAAAAAGACATGTCCACGACGATAACGTAACCACTTCATCTCTTTCAATCTAACAATAGCTCTCTTCCATTATGCGTCCTGTTCGTATAATGTTTTTCTTAGATAAAATATCCGATCAATGGTTTCCGCGCGACGTTTGCGCCGACCATGATCCGAGTTTATTACTAGTGAGGGTAAAACAGTTAATCGTTGTAATAAGAAAAAAAAATACGTCAGCTCTTGTGCGATTATCCGATCTGAGGAACAATCTTGAGCCAGGTTGTTTTTTTTCAAATTCAATAAACATCACAATAAGCTAGACTTTTAGATGTGCTCACCCAACAACGAAAATTTCCTGTCATATTTTTACATAAAAAGAATAGTTGTTTTTCTTAGATTCCCTAAGTGAGAACCGACCTGTGTGCTGTGTGAGGTGTGTGGAGGAGGTGCCCAATCAGGAAGCCCACTCCTGCCTGACAACAACCCTCGATGATCTGATAAATATACATCTAGAAGAGGTCCTCCTACGGGTGATCTCGGGTGAAGCTCTCTTCCGCCTAACTTGAAGCTCTCTTCCGCCTAACTCTAGATGTCGTAAGGAGAACCCTTATATGTTATATTCATCGTCGAGAGGGACGACAACAAGGTCAACCAGACTGACCTTGCCGGCTGACCACCTCTACACCCCCTTATTATATAAATAAAAATACATAAATAAAAAAGTTTGTCTCACTTCGTGTAGATTTGTATTCTCTCTTACATGGTTTTTTTTTTCTCTCAATCCTATATTCTCATCAAAAACACCAGACAAAAACTAAAATCGCTACCCCCGCCCTCTCCATTAAAAAAACCACACCGACCACCTAACGACAATAATTAGCCTTTCCTCCTCCACTTTATCGGTTTTTTTACGTCATATTTCATTATATAAACCCATTCCTCCCCCAAAATGCGACTTGAAACCTCCACAGAGATAATAAAAATTTATTTATAAACACTTATTACGCCTCTGTTTGCTTTAGATGTCGTATATATCCGTATGTGCGTTCTTATACATTGTCTTACTCCCGCGCCAATACACAGACATGAGTCATCACCCCCGCCAGTCAGCATCAATACACTCTCCATTAAAAACCCCACCGACCATGTAACGACAATAATTAGCCTTTGCTCCCCATTTTATTGGTTATTTGACGTCATATTTCCTTATATAAACCCATTGGTTTTTTTCTCTCACCCCTATACTCTCATCAATACCTACACCCAAACACCAGACAAAACCAAAATCACCCAAACCAGACCCCGCTCATTAGCTCATAATGTATCAACTTTTATATTTTCCTCTTTATCTCAAGTGTGCAGGATTTTACCGAGTTTTTGCCTGCGCCCCGCTGCACCCCAACACACCAATGGGTCATCACCCCCGCCCCAATATTCCATAGACAATCACCCGGACGATAATGATGTCTTTAATCTACAACCACCACCACCGAAGCAGAAGTATTTCCTTATATAAACCCATTGGTTTTTTTCTCTCACCCCTATACTCTCATGAAAACCTACACACAAAAACAGACAAACACACTTTTTTGGATGTCCTCAACACGCAACATTCACGCGGGGAAAAATGTAGTTTTCAAGACACACAATTCAGCCATCTACACGTACACCAAACACAGAAATTCTCTGTCCTATTTTTACATAAAAAGACAGGTACACAGCGACAATGTTACGACCTCTCCCCTAGACATATAGTCCTTTTTCTTCTACTACCCCTGAGCCGTTTATATATATTTGTTCTATGCAGAAGCTGCAACAAAGCACTGTGATATTAAATATATACTTCTATTTATAAACCTTGAACTTTGTTATATTTATATATGTTGTATACATATATATTGTATGTATGTTGTATATATATATATATAAATATTGTATAAATGTTGTCTACCAGTTGTAAAATATATATATAATGTAACACCTGAATACAGACGCATAACAACACACTGTTAAGTCATACACAATCTACCTACTTATTTCCCACGCCTGCCATTATTGATCTAATATTTTTTCTTATATAAAAGTCACGCTCATCCTGCACTATCGATCGGAGTATTTTACTATGTAAAAGTCACGCTCATCCTGCACAATGCTAACCGAAACGTGCATGATATACTACTCTTCTGGCTTTGCTTCTGTTTAAATCTGCTTTCTTTTTTTCCTGATCTCTATCTTGTTTATGGTTTCTGTTGTTATCTATACTTTGTGCTGATGTTCTCATTTTCCCAGTACCTCTTCACATGTCCTGTTCCATATATTTTTTACTTGTTGCCAGTGGTCTTCTGTATCTGCTTCATCTTCCAGCTGTTGTAGTACATGGTATTTTTTGGATACTGTGACTGAAAAATGTTCTCTTATTTCCTGATTTCTTAGATATTCCACATTATACTGTTGTCTATAGTTATGTGATGTTATAAATTTCTTAAGTTTAAATTTAATTTTGGTTAACAGAAGATGGTGATCTGATTCCACATCTGCTCCTCTATATACTTTTACGTCAAGTAATGATGATCTAAACTTCTTATTTATGCATTTGCGATTAATTTGATCATCATTTCCGTGGTCTGCAGATATCCATGTTGCTTTATGTATTCTTGTATGTGGAAATGTGCTTCCTCCTTTAGTTAGTTGATTTAAAGCACAGAGATTTGTTACTAGTTCACCATTCTCGTGCATCGTAGTTAATCCATGTTTTCCCATGATCTCTTCAAAGCCGGTGTTGCGTGTTCCTATTTTTGCGTTTAGGTCCTCCATCAAAACTGTGGTTTCCTTTCTTCTCTTCGTGTTCAAGACATTTTGTGGTCTGGTGTAAATTCTTCTTTCACAGATTCTTCTTTATCATTTGTTGGTGCATAACACTTGTTCCACTCGCACTTGTCTCGTTCTTGTCATCAGTTCCACATTTGTGACTTTGTCATACCATTTCAATCCTTCTTTTCTAGGCAAACACCCATTCAAATCAAAAATGTAATGGAGCACGTAAGTCTCAATCAAGTAACAAGCTTGAAAGAGTTAACAGCACCTTCAGCACGAGGGGTTGTTTGTTTCTTTTTCTCTTTCATCTTCTTGATTTCATTCAAGTTCTATTTAAAAAAGAATGATGGGTGATCTGAGATGCCGCCATGACAGTCACGAAGACCTGTATAAATGTATGAGACAATGTCAATTTCTCCGATCAGCATCTTACGAGCAGCAAATCCACCTTATCCTTAAAAAAAATTGATGATGCTAGCAGTCATTTAAAAAATAATATTCGTCGTATCTGATGTGTGGATGGTTGCGTCAATTCTAGAATCATCGCTAATAATTGTCTCTAGACGACGGTGGATCCAAGACACCACAGAGAGTTTAAACTTGTCTTTGGTTGATGCAGGTCCACTTGCCCAGAATCGTGATGCGTTCATAGCAGCTGTAATGGAGACAACGTTCTGGAGAGAATACATCACGTGATGATGATGATGAAGCTTTAACCTATGTAACTGCGACTATGAGTAGCAATTTAAACATCCTCTGCCCTATTGAAAAGCAGTGGCTGCAACTAGCAGACATGAGAGACTTTGCTCTCTACTAGCGTGTATAAATTAACACAATGCTCCTAGGCCAAATCCTATCGAAGTCATAATTTCTCATCGTTGTTTGCAATCAGCATAGGTATGGCTTCTCAACGTTAAAAATCCCATACTGTTCACTGTGTAATAGTCAGTTTTATAGATGTTTCCTTCATGCGTAGCTGCTGCTGTCTGGGAGATGATGGCTATTGCTATATAGTAAGTTTTTGTCGCAGGATAAAGCAAAAGGCGTCAGAACTACTAATTATTTTTTCTAAGCTGTATCTTCTAGCAACCAATCGTTACCAGTTAAAACTATGCCCTTCCGCTTTATTGGTTTCGAAGCTATCATATAATATTTCTCCATGACGTCATAGTGAACGCCAATCTTAAATGAGTGGCAGAGTTTCACGACCACAAGTCCATACGGCCGCTGCCCTGGCAAAATTTACAAAATTAGGAAAAACCTACCCGCCAGAGAGATATTTATAGAATGTGTGATTCCTGAACAACTAGTATGGGTATGAGCCAGGTATCCAGACCTCCAGGACGAACCAGAGTCCGCTGGGAGGGAAGCTCAAACATTAGACACTACTTTGAACGGACAAATGGACATTATAGACTGGAACCATGCAAGAGGAAGACTGCTTGAAATAGGATAGTATGGCGCTCCCTCCAGTATAAACCTCTGCACCCCAGGTGGGGGTTTAAAGAGGAGATGTGATGAAGTAATGTTTGAGTGACTTCCCTATGTGAGATGATGCATAAACACAATTGATCCTGGCCGTTCTACGTAGTTTTTGGTATGCACTGTCTGAGATCCGTCGTTATGTGATATCTAGGAGGCGGAGGGGGGAGATCGAATGAGCACTGATGGTTTTGTGCGAGAGTGCGTATGAGATGGATCCTTAAAAATCAACGCCAAACATTTAGACATGCCACCAGCAATAAGAAGGAATTCACTACACAATTCGACCAGCGTATTTTTTAAAGTTCAGAGAAGAGTCCACGAAATGCATCAAAACTGAACAAACTAGGTAGATTGCCTAAAGTACCTGGTCGTCTAATTGCACAAAACTCTTAACCAATCGTTTTACTTTACTTATGTTTGAATATCGCCCTTATGATACATTGTTCAACCAGTTGGTTATAACTAGGGTAGATTTTGCGAATCCTGTCTTATAAGCTAAGTTGATGTTAGTCCCGAAAAGGATTGGTTTCTTAACCAATCGTGAGGACAGCTCAGCCTTTATCCATTAATTTCTAGTATGCACGCACAATAACATTGTTGGGAGAGATTTCATTCTTCGGTATCATTTTAGCGGTTTAACATATTTATGTAGCAGCAACTTTCGGTCATCGGCAGTTATACATAACATCACAGTGATACGCTGCTTGTCTAGTCCGTGCTTATGATCTTCATTTCTTTAGTGACTGTATATGTGAGTGTATGAGTGTCGCACTAGTGAATGGATGTTTATATGAACTACTTCCTATGAAATAGAAATGTCATTGTTATCGTTGATCAGAAACGATATTCTTGCACTCTACAAATATGCTCAGCTAAAACACTGTGCTCTGGTTCTGGGGTCTTCCAAAGAATTATCACGTCCTGCACCAAGCCACTTCTCAGCTCACCCCTGCCTTTCAAGGGCCCATAGTGAGATAATCCTGCATGAAGCCAACCAGTTAAAAAGCCAAAGTTACGTTTGGAGCTCAAGTGACTCCTCCGTGCATAATGTGCAATGCTGGGTTCTCAACATGTTTCACCACAGGGGGAATCCCTGAAAGTGTGTGGATGATTTAAAGAGTCAATGAGGGTGTAATTAACCTCAGAGACAGGTTCACTTCCACATTTGAATATTGTAGACTTGTGTGTAGCTGGTGGTCATATAAGGATGACTCCTGGTGTGCCTCCATGCATATACGATGGATGTATCCTCTCATGCGCCCATGCTTGCTGGTCTTACGTGTTTTAATGACTAATTCCATAAGTCTTCTTAGCCTTGTTGATTCATTGACTGCAGTGTCATTCTCTAATAGATAATCATTAATTGTCCATAGTGTCTCTGTCTTATCCATCTCCAATGCCCTCAGTATAAGCGATGTCGTAGCGGATCTGTTAGATGTCTCATTGCCATGTACCTCTGCATGACTAGGACAGTAGATGCATAATAATTCCTGACGTTTTCAGGATCTATGGATGCTCTCTATTCATGCCGTAGCCATTCATGTTGGACCTTCCAAAGCGAGAAATGAGAATCTGACACAATAATTGCCCTGGTTAATAAAGTTTCACATAGCCACCTCAATACCGCAGTAGCTGAGTGTTCCTCCATTCTCATGCTGGAGGTCGCTGTTATGTAAGTTCCCCTCTGTTCAGCGACGACCCTGTCCTTTACTCTAGTCGAGTCGAGAAGCCCTATCTGTTGCGTGGGGTCGTCGCTGGTGTTGGGGTGTCCTTCATTCGATTATTATTAGTTTAGCTTGTATGCTTGCTTATCTACCATTACCTCAGTTGAGGTCGACACAAAGTTTTGTTGTTGATTATTAAGTGTCCAAGAAAGCCTCGGTTCCGTACGAACTGATTCATTATTAATATAAACTTCCTATGAAGAAGAGTTCATCAGGTCAAAGGACAATCAACAATGCAAGTTGAAGCAACCAACCGTAATCAAAGTAATGTGGGTAAGTCTTCGATTAGAGTCCAATATTTATTACAAGCTGACGCACGAAGACAGTTCACATTGGTATACATTCATATATAGTTCATTAGAAATTACGTACATAATATTCAGGTCCGTCCGTGTCATTACTACATTCATGTCGACAGACCATCATGGCTTTGTACATGCGCTGCTGGGTTCCATACAGCCAGAAATGAGCGCATGATGTCTTGACAAATGTAATCAAATTATTTATAAAAGATCCTTCTTTCACAGGTTACTCGCAAACCTATATGAATTCATTTAGATATATCCTTATCTATATTGACCCTGAGTCCTTAGATTAAGTTACAGCAGTATGGCTATTAACAAGCCCAATCATGGAAGGAGGTAAAAACACAACTTCACGGCTCGACGGACAATGTAACAAGGGTCCCGTCTCTTGGTCACGGTGCGTGACCTACCAACGCTAACACGTCATAATTCGCTCGAGTGTATAGCGTTCAATAGTCTAATAATACTTTACACTATATTAAATGCTGTAACCCCTAAAATTGCAAGCTGCTAACCTCTAGCAGCCGACGTCTATAAAAATACCGTAACAATTCCCTGTCCACCGGGGGAAAAAAAATCTATTCGATAGATTTTTTTCAAAACCTATCTGAGTGAATAATCTCAAAAATTTAACAAAAACGCGACATATGGCCTACGATGTTCTGTCTAGAACAGTGTCGTGGTCATGTCGACTAACGAACAGTCATATAATATACTAACGATCATGTTATACATAAATGTCATACATAAATGTTATATTAGCTAAAAGAAAATGTCTAATGTTGATATTTAATTACTCAATTAACTTAAAGTCTGTCGTAATGAAATGTCATGTCAAGACTAATCTAGATAATTAAAATTAAACTAATTAATTATACTAAGTGTGTATTAAGAATCAGGTTATTGAAAATCTAATGCAAGAAAATGAAAGACGATGTCATGAGAAAAAAACAAAAAAAGAAAAAACCAAATGAGAAGTAGAGAAAGAAAATAAAGTATAAAATTTAACTTAGTTATGTATGTTTTGACATTAATTATTTGTGTTAAGTGATTAATATTTATCTAACTTAACTAACTAAATAATAAACTAGTATTTAATGTGTCAACGTAATTATTAAATATGCAATATGATTATATAATTCTAAGAATATTATCTAAGAATTGTGTGAGCTTTCTTTTCTTTCTTTCATTTTTTTCAAATTTCATTTTTTTTAAGCTTTATCTCACATTTCATTTTAATTTTAGGGGTTTCAACGACTAAATTAAAATTAATTAACATTGGATATGACGATCCATCCGTAGTCTTGATCCTTGTGAATTTTTTTTATAACGAAAAATGTTCAAGTTTTTCCAATCCGAAGTGAGTGTAGACCTTCATAACGTTCAATAATTTTATGTCACATACCGAAATTAGTTCGTCTGGACTTCACGTATTATTACCGAAATGGTTTCAAATAGTTTTATCCTGAATGGACACTAACCAAAGTCCCGGCGTAAATACGAATCATATGTCTCTTGTTTGTATCAGTTTCATATAGCATATGTCTCTAATAACCAGATACTTGAATAGTAGTCGATGGTTCATTTCTATGTCGAAAATTCAACGATAGTATTATGTCTATTTTTTTATAAGTACTTGTGGAAGTTTATTCGAAGAGTACCATTGTTCATGAAGCGACATCAGAAGGGTTTCTAGAGAGAGCATCTGCCAAGATGTTCTCTGTTCCTGAAATGTACTCGATGGAAAAATCAAAAGGCTGAAGGAGAATAGCGAATCTGGTGAGCTTAGGGCTTTTATGATTAGCCCGTCGTAGTGATGCCACAGCCTTCTGATCCGTCTGGACCACGAATGGGGCACCTAGTAAAAATTTCTCCAGCTTGATGATCGCCCATACGACCGCCAACAGTTCCCTGTCGACAGTGGAGTATTTGACTTCTGGCGGCTTCAGTTTCCGTGAGACATATAATGATGGGTGAAGGATGTCGTCATGATATTGGAGCAAACATGCGCCAATTCCGTAATTACTCGCATCTGCACGGAGGAAAAACTTTTTGGAAGCATCAGGTAGTCTCAAAATAGGTGGATGTGAGAAGATATCAATTATTTTACGAAATATTCTATCACATTCACCAGTCCATGTCACCTTCACCGGCATGTCTTTTTTTAACAGTGATGACAAAACAGCCGTGATAGATGACAAGTTAACTTATGCTGTATTGAGCTGAGCATAGTTAATACCAATAACCACATTACTGTTTCTTGTAGGCATGGTAAAACAAATAAGACAGAAAACATGTGTACAAATTTGAAGATGTCAAGAAACAAAAATGTTTTTCGAGAAGAAAAAATCAATAAATCAATCTATATTAGGATAGATGATTATGAAAGACCAGAAATGATGACTGACAATGCTGAGTCATCAAAGAATAAGATCAATGTGTGAATGTAACATTTTATCTGCGTCCCGAAGAATCAGGTACTAGTTGTAATTTTAGATAATGGTGATAAAAATAAACACCATCATCACGCTCAATAACCAAACGAGCGTCACGATTGTTACGGAGGGTAACCGACGCCTCCCTCTTATGACCATTGACAGATGGCAGAAGACGAACAAACTTAACGTTTGCTGTATAATCAAAAAAATTTCTAAGTGCCTGCCAGGTAGTATCCTGTGGCAGATTTCGCACTAGCACCGTTCGAGAATACGCAATTTTCCCAATATATGTAGTATCATTGTCACGAAATCGTGCACAATGACGATATGTATTCTTTGTCCTAGACATAGTCTATTTATTGGATGATGTATCATCCTGACTGAACTGAGGATGATACCTATCATTGCCAAACGTAGTAGGTTTCTTACATGTCGTAAACATGTCTTGGTTGGGCAAAGTAAAACCTTTGCCGTTAGACTCATTTGTCTTAAATTCGTTATCCCTGTTCCTTCTAACTCCTACATTATTCTTCATCATATTATTCTTCTTCATAAAATCTTTGTCAATGTTGACAACGGCACCAGTTTTCTTAGGATCAGTTGTAGCCTGATCCTGTCGTCAACATCTATTTTCAGAATTGGTAGTAGTGTCCTGACGAGGAAAAGTATATCTCCCTCGAAATGATCTTTTCATTTTGTTGGGTTGTGCTGAACTGGTCTTATTACCTGGAGTATCCTTAGTATGTTGTACAATAGATCCATCATCCTCATCAGTTTCCGGGATAGTACTCAGAGTGAAGTTGGAAACTGCTGTGCCACATGTATTCATTTTGTTGGCACGAAGTTTAGCCATCGCAACAACAGCGTTAGCGTTGCTAAAAGATTGCAAATTTTTTTCTCCCATTCATTAATTTCTTTAAGAGTGCAATCCTTACTGCCGTGGATGCGTCCTATTGTAAGATCAGCTGATGGATTCTGTAACATGCACACTTTAACGTTGCCTGTGAAAAAATGTGTATTAACATGTATAATGGCAGTTGGATAAAATTCTATTGTCCCTCCGAAAGTCATGCATCTGAAATGCTCTCCTGTTGCACAACTAGGATGAACAAGTGACTGCCGGACGCCAATCGTTGTGGTCCCGGAGTCTCTTAACACTAAGACGATGGATCCATTTACTAATCCTCTATTGAACATCAGGGTGCCTGTTCCATCGTTCGCCGAAAGACCAACTGCTGTATGAAGGTGTCCACAATTCAGCACAGTTTCTTTGGCCTTCTGAAAAATAGCATTACAATCTTGGCAACTATTTGCCACATTAAAGTTAACAGCACACCATGAAGACGAAGATTGTGACTGATTATTATTATCAGAAACACAAGGGGTCGTACCATCCGTGAGATCCGCCCCTGCATTGTGATCAAACTGTGATGGTCTACGTGACCGAGACAGATGACGAGAATAATTATTTGAATTATCCCGGTGTCCCCTGTTATAACTATTATCTCGATGTCTCGAGCTATGATTATTGTTATTCCAATTGTTGTTATTATATGAACGGTTATAATATCCGTTATGTTGACCATTGTTATATCTGGACTGAGGCGAATAATTTCTATTTTGTGGTCTTCCTCTATTAAAGTCATTGTTATTGTTAAAGTTATTCTGTCCCTTATGGAAATTGACATTATAATTTCCATTGAAGCGACTTCTATCTACACTGTGTGTTCTTGGTTTGTTATGACTGTGGAATGCTATATTAGAGGCCACAGGAAGAGGTTCTCTTATTAACGAGTTGGACATGCTTGCATTTGGGTGAACAGTGCAGTAATTTAATGAAATTTTTTCTAGCTCATCGATTGTAGATGGTTTTCGTTCTTGCAAATAGGCAAAGAACGGTGGGCTGACAGAGGATAACACTTTATCCCTAAGTAACAAATCGACTAACTTGTCGTATGATTTGTCTACCCCTGCCAGTTCCACCCATCTGTTAAAGGTATTGCGTATGTTCGCAATAAAACCTGTAAAGTCCTTATTATTATCTGGCAAAATACTTTTAAAACGTAATCTACATTCCTCTTCGTCCAATTGGAAACGACGCAATAATAAGGTCTTAATGGCATCATAGTCTGTAGCTAATGTTGGATCAATATTTTGTGCTGCACTTGCGGGTTCGCCATCCAGAAATTCCTTGAGTTTGAGTGCCCATGCAGTTTTGTTAAGGTTATTGACTTTGCATACATCCTCAAAACGTAATAGCCATGCTGATAAATCATCAACATGTAATTTGAATGGTGGTAACTTGAAATAATAATTGCCCTTATTTTGGTTGGAGGAGGATCCATTTTGTGAATTATCAATTTGGCTTGCAGCAGCATTTTGCGCCTGAAGTTTTGCTGTTTCCAACTTAAGCCGTTGCAATTCCATTTCTTGCTGCATTAAAATTTCCTGTCGTCTCAATTTATTCTCTTCTTCAATCCGTAGGATTTCATCTCTTGCCACTTTCCTTTCTTCTTCTTGTCTTAATTTCTCAGCTTCTTTTCTTTCAAGTTCCTCTATTTCTGTTTTATATTTCGCAAGTTCAGCCAATGCATAAGCTTCAAGAGCTTCTCCCTTTTTACCAAAATCTTTCCCGTTTTTAATAAAATAGTCTAAGTTAAGCATCTTGACGTTAAATATTTAAATATTCAATCACTAATGTATAGTAATCACCAATAGAATCTATGTAGTTATTTGTAATTACTCAACGTATGAATGCTCAATATAAATAATTGTAATATTCTTGTACTGTTATTTGTAAGTTCCACAAATATATAATATTTTGCAATAATATTATATGTACCTATTAATATATACAGTAAATATTTATGCTATTTATTTATTTAAGATGCTGAATTTATCTCACTCATCTAATTTTATCCTCCAATAATTATGAGTATTGTCCCTCCATAATTATGTTATTTAATTAATTATATGTGCTAAGACCACAATGTAGTACTAGGAAAGTGTACTAATTAACATATAATATGTCTGTCATACTCAAGGCAGACTATAAATTTATAATAATTAATCAGTATATATTATGCTATTATGCCTTAGTCATAATATATAAAATGCATCACTAGGGTCTTGGACCACTACTGCAAATTGATGCAATGTCCCTGAGTCATCATCAAATTTCTTCAAAATTAATTAAAATTCATTTATAATCTTATTATTAATCAAATTATAATACTATTATTATATTATTAATGTATGACATGAACAAAACAATACAATTCATCAACCAAAGATTTACAAAACAGCAGTACGATTACAAAAGTGACATTTCACAAATAAAATTATTTTATGAACTAAGCAGAACAAACCGGAAGTACTGAGAGGTCAAGGAGAAAACCAAATGGAGAATTAATCTACGTACACAAGAAATAATGACGTATACATGGACTCATCAACGGTTTAGATAAAATCTATGAAATAAGTGATAGTAAGGTTAGGATCGACAAGATAGGTTACAAACATGATACAAAACTAAATAAAATAAAACTGAATACGATAAAATACACCAAATATTTACAGAACTGCACAGCTAAACACTAAAGTATCGAAACCTTGCAATGTCGAGCAGAACGGTCCCCCTGGTCAATTTGTTAGGAGGGCTCTCGTACCGATTGCAACATTTCGATAAGTCCCTAATTAGAACGATCAGAATTGTTTGAAGTCAGCCAAGGCGACATAACAATCAAATCTGATTCCCGCCATCCAATGCCCGCTAATTAGTAACAAAAACATACAGTGGACAAACAAATTTAAATATACATGAACATATTTAGATATGCCTGCATGAAAAGACGAAATGGACTTAGCACTGTGAATTTTTCAATGACAACAGTCACAACTAGACTTATCTTTTTAATGCTCCGGTCGATGCTAATTTCACCAACGGACAGTGGAACCTATATTGCATGACCATGCTGATTAAATCTAGTTTCCAAGGTTCGATTAAGCGTTTATAAATTCTTTTCTTCAAAGACGTTGAAAGGCGGCTGCCATCGCTACAGATGATTCCTCCTGTTGTCAAGGGTGTGTGACGTCATCGGTGTAGATACAAAAATAGGTCCATTTCGCTCGAAGGGAATTTATTTCTTTCAACTCCATAATCTTTGAGCATTTTGACAATTAAATTCCAGTTCCACATCACATCTGGCCACCATTGTTGCGTGGGGTCGTCGCTGGTGTTGGGGTGTCCTTCATTCGATTATTATTAGTTTAGCTTGTATGCTTGCTTATCTACCATTACCTCAGTTGAGGTCGACATAAAGTTTTGTTGTTGATTATTAAGTGTCCAAGCAAACCTCGGTTCCGTACGAACTGATTCATTATTAATATAAACTTCCTATGAAGAAGAGTTCATCAGGTCAAAGGACAATCAACAATGCAAGTTGAAGCAACCAACCGTAATCAAAGTAATGTGGGTAAGTCTTCGATTAGAGTCCAATATTTATTACAAGTTGACGTACGAAGACAGTTCACATTGGTATACATTCATATATAGTTCATTAGAAATTACGTACATAATATTCAGGTCCGTCCATGTCATTACTACATTCATGTCGACAGACCATCATGGCTTTGTACATGCGCTGCTGGGTTCCATACAGCCATAAATGAGCGCATGATGTCTTGACAAATTTAATCAAATTATTTATAAAAGATCCTTCTTTCACAGGTTACTCGCAAACCTTTATGAATTCATTTAGATATATCCTTATCTATATTGACCCTGAGTCCTTAGATTAAGGTACAGCAGTATGGCTATTAACAAGCCCAATCATGGAAGGAGGTAAAAACACAACTTCACGGCTCGACGGACAATGTAACAAGGGTCCCGTCTCTTGGTCACGGTGCGTGACCTACCAACGCTAACACGTCATAATTCGCTCGAGTGTGTAGCGTTCAATAGTCTAATAATACTTTACACTATATTAAATGCTGTAACCCCTAAAATTGCACGCTGCTAACCTCTAACAGCCGACGTCTATAAAAATACCGTAACACTATCCTGGGCACAAACGCATCATTATACATAACTGCATAATTTTCGCGGTATGATCGTTTATTACTCGGTTAGTTTTCTGATCTGCTTTATTTAAATTAAGAATATTTTAATTAAAAAACCCTTAGCGAAAATTATTTTTGCAAGGCAGAAATGTAAAAAGACAGATGTAACTATGTATTTACCACAGTCTGGAATGGAATTCACCGCTATACATTGAGTGGACTAAGAAAAGGCATCTAACAGTGTAGACAGAGAATCATTTTGATGAGGCAATATAGAGTCCCCATGAAGATCATGAACTTAATAAAGAAAACTTATGAAGACATCACATGCTTAGTACGTCATGAAGGACAACTTATACAACCTTTTGAGATTAGAATGGAAGTGCTACATGGATGCCTCTTGTCTCCATTTCTTTTCTTACTAGCAAAAGATTGGGATGACGTGGCTCTTCTGTCCCACAATCATAATCAGATGCAAGACACAATGAAAATACTCCATGCGAGGTCACAAATAGTGGGTCTGAAAATGCACAAGAAAAAGACAAAGACAATGAGAATAAATGCAAGAAATGAAAACAAGATCAACTTGATGAAACGCCACTACAAGATATAGAGTCGTACACATATTTTGGCAGTACTGTGGACAAAGTTTTATGGTTGCTCGTCCATCACGGGTGATGAAGACCACTCTGTTCATCTAATTATTTAAGAATATGTTAGGTTAGTCTATGGGTACGAAGGTGACTGAAGAGCCCGATGCGGGCCTGGAAAGATCTTGGACAGTGTGGGCAGGGAATGTTTGCTTCATGTGAAGGTGTTATTTCACGGTCCTTTCTAGCTTGTCTCCGCTGTTCAGCTGCTGCTCTTCTGGATGATTCGCATCCTGCTGTACCTTTACGAAGAGATGTGCGCCAAGCAGTTCGGTCTTGCGCAGCAGCTTCCCATGTGTCTGGGTTTATGTCAAAGGTTTTCAATGACGTCTTTAACGTGTCTTTGAAGCGCTTCTTTTGGCCACCATGGGAGCGTTTACCCTTCTGCATCTCACCATAAAAGAGTATCTTTGGCAGTCGATTGTCTGGCACGCAGACTACACGACCTGCCCAGCGAATTTGTGACTGCATCAGAATAGTATCAATACTAGGGATACCAGCTCTGTCAAGAACGGCGGTATCCGGGATCTTGTCTTGCCATTTGATGTTCATTATCTTCCTGAGACAGACTGTATGGAAGTGGTTTAGCTTCTTTACGTGGCGCCTGTATACAGTCCATGTTTCACATGCATATAGCAGCACTGGAAGCACCGCAGCTCTGTACACCTTCAGCTTTGTCTGTAGACTAATGCCACTTCGATGCCAAAAGTTGGTGTATAGTCTGCCAAATGTGCTGCTGGCTTTGGAGATCCTGGTGTTCACCTCATCATCAATGACAATGTTCTGGGATAGTGTGTGCTACCGGTAGGTATGTGAATCTGTTCACAACATTCAGTTTCTCACCATTAACCTTGATGACTGGCTCAGTATAAACTGTGCCAGGAGCTGGTTGGTACATGATTTCTGTTTTCTTCGTGTTGATGGTAAGCCCAAAGTTGGCGCAGGCTTCGGAGAATCTATCCACACTATGCTGCAGATCAGCCTCTGAGCTAGCATTGAGGGCACAATCATCAGCAAACAGAAGATCTCTGATGGTGTGTGATTTGACCTTGGTTTTTGCTTGAAGCCTCCTAAGGTTAAACAATTTTCCATCAATACGATAACTAATGTCGATTCCTGTGTCCCCGTCTCTAAAAGCATCAGTCAGCATAGCAGAAAACATGATACTGAACAGAGTCGGTGCAAGTACGCACCCTTGTTTAACTCCATTTGAGACGGGGAAAGGCTCTGATAGCTCACCGTTTTCCTGAACTCTAGCCTGCATTCCATCATGCAGTTGCTGCACTATTGTGATAAATTTTTTTGGGCAGCCGTATTTTGCCATGATCTTCCATAGACCCTCTCTACTGACCGTGTCGAACGCCTTTGTCAAGTCGATGAAAGCTGTGTACAGGTCACAGTGCTGTTCTTGGCATTTTTCTTGTAGCTGTCTTGCAGTGAACACCATATCTGTGGTTCCACGTTCTTTCCGGAATCCACACTGACTTTCAGGTAAAAGACCTTCGTCAAGATGAGCCGTAAGGCGATTCAAAAGGATTCTGGCGAATATCTTCCCAGCGATTGATAAAAGAGAGATGCCTCGATGATTGTTGCAGTCTTGGCGATTACCTTTACGTTTATATAGATGTATAATTGAGGCATCTTTGAGATCGTGTGGGATGGTTTCACTCCGCCACATTTGCTGGAAGATCATATGAAGTTTCTCTATCAGAACTGCACCGCCATCTTTATAAACCTCAACAGGAATTGAATCGGAGCCAGGGGCCTTTCCACTAGACAGTTGACGAATCGCTTTTTTTAGTTTCCTCCAGAGTTGGTACATCATCTAATGCTTCATTTATAGGAATTTGGGGCAGGCGGATGATGGCTTCGTCGTTAATAGATGATGGCTGGTTCAAGATATTATTAAAATGTTCAGCCCAGCGTTGGAGCATTTTTTCCTTGTCTGTAATTAGTGTTTTTCCATCTGCATTAAGGAGGGGAAATGATCCTGATGATGTTGGACCATAGACCGCTTTGAGTGGAAGGTAAAAGTTTTTCAAGTCATGGCTGTCAGCAAAGCCTTGGAGCTCATCTGCTTTATTACTCAGCCATGAATCCCGCATTTGGCGTAGTTTATGTTGGACGATTCTACGCATGTTGTTGAAAGCGTCTTTCTTGGATGTAGATTTTGGATCATTTAAATATGCTTTATGGAGATGGTGTTTCTCAGCCAACATCTGCTTTATATCATCTGAGTTCTCATCAAACCAGTCATTTTGTTTCTTGATGGAAGGACCCAGGACCTCTGTAGCAGTGTTGTAGATCTGCTCACTTAGGGCTGCCCAATTTATTTCCACACTTTGGCCGTCTAGCGAGATAGATTTGAGACGGTCTTCTAAGGTGTCAGTAAATGACTGTTTGATTTTTGTCTTCTTTAGTTTGGTGATATCCAGCCTCTTTTGAGTTTTCTTCCCCTGAGGGCGCCTGGCTGGTTGGATACGAATTTTAAGTTTAGATACAATGAGGCGATGATCAGTCCAGCATTCGGCACCACACATGGACTTGGTCACCCGGACATCTTGCCTGTCCTTCTTCCTAACAATTACATAGTCAATTAGGTGACAATGCTTTGAGCGAGGGTGCATCCAGGAGGTCCTGTTGCGGGTAGGAAGTCGAAAAATGGTGTTGGTGACAAGGAGGTCATGTTCTGCGCAGTCTGGAGGAGACGAAGTCCATTACTGTTACAGCGACCCACGCCGTACCTACCAATAGTGCCATTCCAGGAGATGTTATCTGAGCCTACTCTTGCATTAAAGTCACCAAGAATGATGAGCTTATCTGCTTTAGGAACTGATGCAATGACTGCATGTAGTTCTTCGTAAAACTTATCCTTGACATCATCCTGGTTTGTCATAGTTGGTGCATACGCGCTAATGATGGTGGCATGTTTTCTTCCATAGAACAGAAGGATCTTGACCGTCATGAGTCGGTCATTTATTCCCTTTGGGGGCCCCGCTAACTTGCTGACAATTGCTGTTTTGATTGCAAATCCAACCCCTGCTTCTCGTCTTTCTTCAGTTCCTCTTCCGCTCCAAAAGAATGTATAACCTGCACCCTTTTTCGCAAAGTTGGCCCTCGCCTGCAAGTCGAGTTTCACTCAGTGCTGCTATGTCAATGTTGTACCTGGCCAGTTCTCTCCCAATCAGGGCAGTTCGTCTCTCAGGTCTGTTTGCGTTAAAGTCTTTGTCAAGTAAAGTGCGCACATTCCATGCGCCTAGAATGAGGGGGAAAAATCTGTCCTTTCTTTTTCTTATATGTCGACCGCCGAAGTAGGGTACCCACCAACCGCGGTAAGCTGGTTAGGTAATGGTGAAGCAGGCAATGTTTAGGGCACCTTTTCTAGCCCCTTCCTCATGCCATGGAGGTGAGCAGTGCTTTCCTAAAGAGGGCTGCTCAGACACTCAGGGGGCTGCCGAATCCCACTGCTGCTCCGATCAGTGGAAGACGACCATATGGCCTGAGCCGCCTGTGTGTAGGTCTGCGACTACGACTGCCAGCGTACCCACGCCTGCCGCTTCGCCGCTCGCCCATCGCCACAGGACTTGTTGTGAGTGGATGGATGAATGGATGAATGGATGAAAGAGTGACTTGCGCGGTGATTTGGATTAAAGTGAGGAAGAGTTGCGCAATTCGTCGACCTCACTCTCTCGCCTGGGTCCATCTCAATCCAGTGGCAAGACAAGTCAAGACGACTGGAGATGAAGTCAGGTGCAGTGGATGACCAGGGCTTTCTACGTGCCTCGCCGTGCTCCTTACGCTCCACAGCGCGTTGCTGGTAATCGCCGTCATGCCCGTTGAACCATACAAAGTTTTATAGGGACAGACAATGA
Organism: Oreohelix idahoensis; assembly: GCA_024509875.1. NCBI lineage: Eukaryota > Metazoa > Mollusca > Gastropoda > Stylommatophora > Oreohelicidae > Oreohelix > Oreohelix idahoensis. The sequence goes on from JAMPIV010007191.1 coordinate 23,227, forward strand.
TATCAAAATAAGAGATAACAAAGAACGAAGAGTTTTCATTGCATGGGGAAACATATTGATGAAAATGATGACATGGAAAGAATTCAAGCAGATGGCACGTGACAAGAGGACTTTGCACGTGACAGGAGGACTTTGCACGTGACAGGAGGACTTTGCACGTGACAGGAGGACTTTGCATGTGTTTGTTGAAAGCTTTTGCTCCTTTTGGAGCTATGTTTGAATGATTGATCATGGTAAGATAAAGGTTGTTGATTGATTGATTGATCATGGTATGATAAAGGTTGTTGATTGATTGATTGATAATGATGTGATAAAGGTTGTTGATTGATTGATGATTGATCATGGTGAGATAAAGGTGGTTGATTGATAGATTGATTGATCATGGTGTGATAAAGGTTGTTGATTGATTGATTAATTGATCATGGTGAGACAAAGGTTGTTGATTGATTGATTGATAATGGTGAGATAAAGGTTGTTGATTGATTGATAGATTAATCATAGTGAGATAAAGGTTGTTGATTGATTGTTTGATTGACCATGGTGAGATAAAGGCTGTTGATTGATTGATTGATTGATCATGGTGAGATAAAGGTTGTTGATTGATTGATTGATCATGGTCAGATAAAGGTTGTTGATTGATTGATTGATTGATCATGGTGTGATAAAGTTGGTGATTGATTGATTGACCATGGTGATATAAAGGTTGTTGATTGATTGATTGATTGATTGATCATGGTGAAATAAAGGTTGTTTATTGATTGATCATTGTGAGATAAAGGTTGTTAATTGATTGATTGATTGACAATGGTGAAATAAAGTTTGTTGATTGATTGATTGATTGACCATGGTGAGATAAACGTTGTTGATTGATTGACCATGGTGTGATAAAGGTTGTTGATTGATTAATTGATTGATTCAGGTGCGTTAAAGGTTGTTGATTGATTGATTGATCATGGTGAGTTTTAGGCTGTTGATTGATTGATTGATTGATCATGTTGAGATAAGGTTGTCGATTGACTGATTGATTGACCATGCTGAGATAAAGGTTGTTGATTGAGTGATTGATTGATCATGGTGTGATAAAGGTTGTTGATTGATTGATTGACCATTGTGAGATAAATGTTGTTGATTGATTGATCGTGGTGAGATAAAGGTGGTTGATTGATCGATTGATTGACCATGGTGATATAAATGTTGTTGATTGATTGATTGATTGACCATGGTGAGATAAAGGTTGCTGATTGATTGATCATGGTGAGAAAAAGGTTGTTGATTGATTGATTGACTGATTGATTGACCATGGTGAGACAAAGGTTGTTGATTGATTGATTGATCATGGTGTGATAAAGGTTGTTGATTGATTGATTGACCATAGTGAGATAAAGGTTGTTGATTGATTGATCATGGTGAGATAAAGGTTGTTGATTGATTGATTGATTGACCATGGTGAGATAAAGGTTGTTGATTGATTGACTGATTGACCAAAGTGATATATATATATTGCTGATTGATTGACCATGGTGAGATAAAGGTTGTTGATTGATTGATTGACCATGGTGAGATAAAGGTTGTTGATTGATTGATTGACGATGGTGAGATAAAGGTTTTGATTGATTAATTGATTGATCATGGTGACGCAAAGGTTGTTGATTGGTTGATTAATTGAACATGGTCAGATAAAGGTTGTTGATTGATTGATTGATTGACCATGGTGAAATCAAGTTTGTTGATTATTTGAATTATTAACCTTAGTAAGATAATCGGTGTTGATTGATTGAATGATTGGCCATTTTGAGATGAAGATTTTTTAATGATTGAATGATTCACCATGGTGAGATAAAGGGTGTTGATTGATTGAGTTATTTACCATGGTGAGATAAAGGATGTTGATAGGATGAATGATTTACCATGGTGAGATAAAGGTTGTTGATTGACTGAATTTTTTACCATGGTGAGATAAAGGTAGTTTATCGGGTGAGTGATTTACCATGGTCGGATAAGTGTTGTTGACTGACTAACTGATTTACCTTGGTGAGATAAATGTTGTTGATTGATTGAATGATTTACCATGACGAGATAAAGATTGTTGGTTGATTGATGATTTACCATGGTGAGATAAAGGTTGATTGATTGAATAATTGATCATCGTGAAACAAATGTTGTTGATTGATTGATTGATTGACCGTGGTGAGATAAAAGTTGTTGATTGATTGAATGATTGACCATGGTGAGATAAAGGTTATTGATTGATTGAATTATTGAAAGTGGTGAAACAAAGTTTGTTGATTGATTGCTTGACCATGGTGAGATAAAGTTTGTTGATTGGATGAATTATTGACCATGGTGAGATAAAGGGTATTGATTGATTGATTGATTGACCATGGTGAGATAAAGTTTGTTGACTAGTTGAATTATTGACCATGTTAAGATAAAGGGTGTTGATTGATTGAATGATTGACCATTTTGAGATGAAGGTTTTTGATTGATTGAATGATTTACCATGACGAGATAACGTTTGTTGATTGATTGATTTACTAAGGTGAGATAAAGGTTGTTGATAAATTGAGTTATTGACCATGGTAAAATAAAGGGTGTTCATTGATTGAATGATTGACCATTTTGAGATGAATGTTTTTGATTGATTGAATGATTTACCATGGTGACATAAAGGTTGTTGATTGATTGAATGATTTACCATGGTGAGGTAAATTGTGTTGATTTATTGAATGATTTTTCATGGTGAGATAAAGGGTGTTGACTGATTGTATGAATTACGATGGTGAGATAAAGGTTCTTTATTGATTGCTTCACCATGGTGAGATAAATTTTGTTGATTCAATGAAATTTTGACCATGGTGAAATAAATGGTGTTGATTGATTGATTGACCATGGTGAGATAAAGGTTATTGATTGACTGAATGATTTACTATGGTGAGATAAAGGTTGTTGATTGATTGAGTTATTTACCATTGTGAGATAAAGGGTGTTGATGGATTGAATGATTTACCATGGTGAGCTAAAGGTTGTTGATTGACTGAATAATTTATCATGGTGAGATAAAGGTAGTTGATTGATTGAATGATTTACCATGGTGAGATAAATGGCGTTGATTGATTGAATAATTTATCTTGGTGAGATAAAAGTTGTTGATCGATGGTTTTTGATTATACCGTGGTGAGATATTTCGTTCGTTAGTTAGTCAAAAACTAGTCTAAGAGGTATTTCCAGGTAACATACGTAACTTATCGACACTCTCCTCTAACTGTTATCTAATGTATCCAACTCGCAATAATAACACAAAAACATGAGCACAACGTAGTAAAGGTCTGCATGCTCATACATTCAAGAAAGATGTAGAACGAACGTGACAAAGTACTAATAAACAAACTTTTACGTCTAGAACTAAGAACTGGATGTTATATGATAGAAGAAACACACTGGCATGAATGAATTCTACAGATAAACGTGACATGAATATCATTATTTATAACGTCCCAAAAAAAAAAACTAACGATATAGTGTGGTTTGAAAATATAATTTAATGATCGCAACACGTGAATGACGTTTGCAAAGGTGCTGAATATAGATATCCTAGTGGAGCTTCTAAAGTTACCAAAACATCCCAACAGTACAACACAGAAAACATTTGACATTAAAATAATTATGTTAAAAAGCTTTATCTTGATAATTATGGTTGGTCCGTGGGTATTACACGAAAGAAATAACGTAAAAGAAACATTCTTCAAGTACTACAAACTCTATCGACGACAGACAAAGATTAAACATATATTTTTTAAAAGGGAAAGAGAATAATAGGTACCACAAAAAATAAAATTATGTGAAGAATGGAATAAATTTGGTTTTTAAACCACCATCAAAACTAAATGGTGAAGAATGTTTATTCTGTTTATTATTATTATCAGTAGTGTGTATATATATATATATATATATATATATATATAGCAGCATAAGGGTATTAACAATGCAATAGACTGAAAGCAATAAACCACTGGAAAAATTAATTCAAGAAGATCCATAGAGTAATAATAATAAAAAAACAGAACGATAAGACAGAAAGTATTTAACTCGTAGATCAAACGCATGATCAAGAATAAAAACTCTTTAAAGAATAAAAAGACAACGCAGTTAAAAAAAAAAACCCAGAAAAAAATAATTCAAACAAAAATATGTCGTGTACATGGTTCAAACTATAGGTTACACATTCTAGGGATAAGCGAGAGCAGATGGACAGGGGCAGGAAAAGTTAAAACAGCAACAGGAGAAACAGTACTTTACTCTGGAAGAGAAGATGGACAGCACAATGAAGGTGTAGCCATTATTCTACAGAAAGGAATAGAAAGGACATTACTGGAATGGAAACCCATCAACAACAGACTGATAAGATTAAGATTGAGAGGTAGATTCACCAATACTACAATAATACAATGCTACGCACCAACGAATAACAGCGATGAAGAGGTCAAGGATGAATTCTATCAACGACTGCAGAAAGAAATGGAAGACACACCTAGATATGATCTTATTATAGTAATTCATTCATTCATAACCCTCCACTCCCAAAGGAGCATAGGCCTTCAACAAACACATGCCAAGTCCTCCTGTCACGTGCCATCATCTCAAGTTCTTTCCATGGTCTCCTCATCATTTTCACCTCTGTTTCCAACTCTCTTCTCCATGTACTTCTTGGTCTTCCTCTGCCTCTCTTGCCCTGGGGGTTCCAGAACAAGGACTGCCTTGTAATGCTATCAACAGGTTTCCTCAGTGTGTGTCCTATCCATCGCCATCGTCTTCTTCTCATTTCTTGTTCCACTGGCACTTGTCTAGTTCTTGTCATCAGTTCGACGTTGGTAACCTTGTCATACCATTTTAATCCCTCTATTCTACGCAAGCACCCATTTATGAAAGTCTGTAGCTTTTTGGTTGTTGTCTTTGTTGTTCTCCATGTCTCTGAGCCATACAGTAGGACTGACTTCACATTTGAGTTGAAGATTCTTATTTTCGTGTTGGATCCTATTTCTCTTGATCTCCATATATTTCCCAATGCAATGAAAGCTCCTCTTGCCTTTTGTATTCTTATTTTGATATCGCTGTCTGTCCCTCCAACTTTGTCCATATTACTGCAAAGATATGTGTATGATTCTACATCTTGTATTGGTGTTTCTTCAAGTTCAACCCTGTTATCATTACCTGCATTTATTCGCATTATTTTTGTCTTTTCCCTGTGTATTTTCAGACCCAATTGCTGTGACCTCTCATCGAGTGTTTTCAATTTGTCCTGCATCTGATTACGGCTATGGGACAGAAGAGCCAAGTCATCAGCAAAATCCAGATCATCCAACTGCTTAGTCAGAGTCCACTGGATTCCATTTCTGTTGTGTGTTGCCGATGATCTCATAACCCAATCTATTGCCAGCAAGAAAAGAAATGGAGACAAGATTCATCCCTGTCGCACTCCTGTTCTTATCCCAATCGGTTCTGTAAGCTGTCCTTCGTGAAGAACTCTGCATGTCATGTCTTCATATGTTTTCTTTATTAAATTAATGATCTTCAGGGGAACTCCATAATGCCTCAACAATTTCCAAAGTGATTCTCTGTCTACACTGTCAAATGCCTTTTCGTAGTCCACAAATCCGATGTATAGTGGTGAATTCCATTCCAGACTTTGTTCAACTATTATTCTCAAAGTGGCTATTTGGTCTGTACATGATCTGTTTTGTCGAAAACCTGCTTGTTCATCTCTCAGTTTCTTGTCTATGGACTCTTTTAATCTCTCAAGGATAATCCTGTTTAATACTTTTCCTGGCACTGATAGTAACATTATTCCTCTATAATTTGTGCACTCTTGTAGATTTCCCTTCTTAGGCAACTTAACCAGATATCGTTCCTTCCATTCTGCTGGTATCTCTTCCTTTTCCCAGACTTTACCAAGTAATTTATATAACATCTCTGTAGCCGTGTCGATATCTGCTTTGATGGCCTCTGCTGGAATGCCATCAGGTCCACACGCTTTTCCATCTCTTAGAAGCTTTATGGCTTTCTTTATTTCTTCCTTCGTTGGTCTTTCACCGTTAATTTGTAGCTCTTCTCCTGCTGGCTGGATGTCCGGCGGGTTTTGTGGAGCTAGTCTATTGAGAAGGTCCCCAAAATATTCCGTCCACCTCTTCATTTGCTCTTGTATATTGCTGAGCAGTTTCCCATTCTTGTCTTTTATGAGGCAACTTGTTTGCTTGTATTTCCCTGTTAGCTTCTTTGTGCTGCTATACAGTTCTCTCATATTTCCTTTGGCTGCAGCATCTTCTGCCTCTCTTGCCAACTCCTCAATATACTTCCTCTTGTCTCTTTTGATACTTCTTTTTACTTCTTTTTTCTTTTTACTTCTTTATTATAGTAATGGGAGACCTCAATTCGAAAGTTGGTACACACAATACATATAATGAAATAGTAATGGGGAAATGCGGCAGCGGAACAGCAAACGAAAATGGGGATAAATTAATAAGTTTCTGTAGTATTAACAACCTGGTCATTGAAGGAACACTTTTCCCACATAAAGAAATTCACAAATTAACATGGGAATCACCAAATGGTCGGGACAGAAACCAGACAGACCACATCATGATTAACGGTAGATGGAGACATGCATTACAAGATGTAAAGGTAAGAAGAGGTGCAGATGTGGGAAGTGATCACCATTTAGTAGTAGCAAAACTGAAAGTGACACTAAGAAGGGATGGACCAACTGTAACTACACAGAAAAGGTTTGACATCAGCAAATTGAAGGACCCCCTTACCAGAAAAGCTTTTGTGGCTGACATAAATAAACGATATCAATTTGCCAAAAGTCAGGAAAAGACATTGACTGATGATGTAGACCAGAAATAATTCAACACCATTTCAACAATGTATAAGGAAAGCAGCAAATCATGCTTGGGATTCCAGGAAAGGAAGGAGCAAGACTGGATAACACCAGAAACATTAAACACCATAACACTGAGAAAGGAAATGAAAAGAAAGAAAACAGAAGCGAAGTCCCCCAGGTTAAAGCAACTATATAGCGAACAGTACAGTCAGCTGGACAAGGAAGTTAAACGCCAAAGCCGAGCCAACAAAAGGAATTTCCTAGACGATCTTGCAAGACAGGAAGAGGAGGCAGCACTGAGAAATGACCAAAGCACAGTATACAAAATAACTAAAGTCATCAGCGGAAAACGAGGTGCAAACAATATTACATTAGTAAGAGATAAGCAAGGAAATCTCAACACGACAACAGACGGACAGGAAACAAGATGGGCAGAGCACTTCAGAGAAACTCTGAACAAGGAACCACCAGAGACATAATTGAATGTTCCTGAGGCTGAAAACGATCTAGAGGTAAATACAGACATTCCACGAAAAGAAGAAATCACCACAGCAATCAAAGGTTTAAAGAACGGAAAAGATCCTGGCCATGATAACTTAAATGCAGAGCTATTTAAGACAGACCCTGAGCTAGCAGCAGAACTATTAGAACCACTATTTGCACAAGTCTGGAAAACGGGGACAACACAATCAGAGTGGAACAAAGGAATAATTGTCAAATTGCCCAAGAAGGGAGATCTTGCAGACTGCAATAATTGGAGAGGAATAACTCTTCTCTCAGTTCCCAGCAAAATACTAGGCAGGATAATTATACAGAGAATTTCAAAAGCAGTAGACCATAAACTGAGGAAAGAACAAGCAGGATTTAGAAAAAACAGAAGATGTGTAGATCATATATTCACTCTCAGGAACATTATAGAGCAGTGCTCAGAATGGCAAAGACAGCTGTACATTAATTTCGTCGATTTTGAACAGGATTTGGCAGCATACATAGGGACAGTTTATGGAAAATACTGAGAGCTTATGGTATTCCAAGCTGCATAGTGTCAATCATAAAAAGCCTTTATACCAACTTTACGTGTACCGTAGGGCAGAGCAACCTAACCTTTGAGGTGAAGACAGGAGTACGGCAACGCCGAGAGGTACAGAGGAAGGGACATAATCAGCATCAAATGAAAATAAAGGCAGAAACAGCTTTTTAGCCTACTACAAAATCTGGAAGTCCTCTCAATAATACAGCACAAAAGCACAAATTAAGATTATATCAGAGCTCGTGTGCTTTCTGTGTCTTCTCATGGTGCGGAATGCTGGAAGTAACAGAGAATGGGGGAAATGTCGAAATTGTCCTTTTCACACACATGCCTAAGAAATGTCTCAGATCTTTTGGCCAATACCATCGCCAACCAAGATTCTGCCTTACTTGGAGCAAAAGCAGGGGAGGACATGCACACCTTCATAGCTGGCAGACGCTGGAACTGGGTTGGTCATGTCCTCAGAAGAGACCCCCGATGCCATCACAAGAACAGCTATGCTTTGGAACTATCTGAAGGAAAACGAAAGAGTTGAGGCGACCAAAAAAAACAACCTGGCGGAGGACTGTGGAGGCTGAGATGCGGAGAATGAACCAGAGTTGGGGCACTGTACGAAGGATGGCCACCGACCGAGCAAAGTGGAATCAATTTGTTGTTTTCCTACAAGACGCCACTAGGCGTGATGGCCACTGACTGCTTTGACGGTCGGCGGTTAAGGATCAAAGAAGAAGAAGATGGTTCAAACAATACATTAAATGTATCAACATTGCACTGTAAATAAATTGTTCAAGCTATAAATAAAGTTAAATTAACACACCCCAACTATTCCCGATACCTAGGTTGAACAAGATAGACTCTGTCGAGATGCCGGAAAAGTGGAGAAAGATGAAGTTTACAAAGTATTTGACGCTATTTCAGTCGCTCATTTTTTTTAAAGTGTCAAAATTTGTCCTCATTGCAATATTAGGTTTCATAACTTTCATGGAGATCCATTGCATAGATTATTAAAGTGTTCCCATATTTGATCCAGGCACTTTGTATGACTGGGGGTCGGAGTGGCTCAGAGGTATAGTGTCCACTTCTATTTCTAAAGGCACAGGGTTTGCTCCCTGTACAGATAAAAACAAGTGACAGACATTTTTTTCAGAACCAGTGGTTACTCATGATGTCATACACCTCCTAATCTTCTAGGTAGTGAGATTGGATGCCGAGCCTTCTTGGATAAGGGAGAAAACGTTGCACACGTAAAAAATACATCAGCAGTTGGAAAGAGTCGGCCGCTGGCCTGGAAAAAATTAAAAATTAGGAAACCTACACACAACAAAAATACATATAGAATGTGTGATTCCTATATTCATACATTGGGATTCTCGCCGGTGCTACGGACTTCGTGCACTCTGCTGAGATCCTCCTGTGTGATCTAAGGGAGGAGATCGGAGCACTGCTGGAGTTGTGCTTGTGCAATGAAGATGGCACTTAAATAAACAACAACAAACAAACAAACACTTTGTATGACTAACAACAGGAGACAATCTGGAACCAAAACATGCATGGACCACACCATCACTACAAACTGTTACAGTTTAAATAAGAAATAAGCTTTTTTTAACCGAGCAAATTTATTTTTTTTTAATACATCCCTCGTGGCTGTAAACTATGTTCACTACAGTAATGTTTCGCGGTTTTTTAAATTATATACTTCTTTTTCACCTATCAGCACTGAGAAATGAACAAAGCACAGTATACAAAATAACTAAATTCATCAGCGGAAAAGGAGGTGCAAACAATATTACATTAGTAAGAGATAAGCAAGGAAATCTCATCACGACAACAGAGGGACAGGAAACAAGATGGGCAGAGCACTTCAGAGAAACTCTGAACAAGGAACCACCAGAGACACAATTGAACGTTCCTGAGGCTGAAAACGATCTAGAGGTAAATACAGACATTCCACGACAAGAAGAAATCATCACAGCAATCAAAGGGTTAAAGAACGGAAAAGCTCCTGGCCATGATAACTTAAATGCAGAGCTATTTAAGACAGACCCTGAGCTAGCAGCAGAACTATTAGAACCACTATTTGCACAAGTCTGGAAAACGGGGACAACACAATCAGAGTGGAACCAAAGGTCAAATTAGATTGCAGACTGCATAATGGAGAGAGGAATAAAACTCTTCTCTCAGTTCCCAGCAAAATACTAGGCAGGATAATTATACAGAGAATTTCAAAGGCAGTAGACTACAAACTGAGGAAAGAACAAGCAGGATTTAGAAAAAGCAGAAGATGTGTAGATCATATATTCACTCTCAGGAACATTATAGAGCAGTGCTCAGAATATCAAAGACAGCTGTACATTAATTTCGTTGATTTTGAACAGGATTTTGACAGCTTACATAGGACAGTATGGAAAATACTGAGAGCTTATGGAATTCCAAGCTGCATAGTGTCAATCATAAAAAGCCTCTATGCCAACTTTACGTGTAGTGTTGGGCAGAGCAACCTAACCTTTGAGGTGAAGACAGGAGTACGATAGGGATGCCCCTTATCAACCACTCTATTTTTAACAGTCATAGATTGGGTGATGCGCCAGACAACAGAGGGCAGTCCAAGAGGAATAAGATGGACTACATTTTCTACATTGGAAGATCTGGAATATGCAGATGACATTGCACTACTAGCACATTCACATCAACACATGCAGGAAAAACCGGATAGACTTAATACGTTTAGCCAGCAAGTGGGCTTGAACATCAATATAAAGAAGTCAAAGGTTATGACGCTCATTGTGAGCAACCCTGAGCCCATATCAGTAAGGAATCAGCAACCGGTACAGACAGACACCTTCACATACCTAGGATGCATAGTAACACCAGACGGCGGGGCAGGCAAAGACATCAACATCAGAATGAATAAGGCAAGAACAGCCGTTCTACCCTAAACAACATCTGGAAGTCCTCTCAATACAGCACAAGCACAAAATTAAGATTATATCAGAGCTGTGTGCTTTCTGTGCTTCTCTATGGTGCGGAATGCTGGAGAGTTACAGAGAAGGAAATGTCGAAATTGTCCTTTTTCACACAACATGCCTAAGAAAAATTCACCGAATCTTTTGGCCGAATACCATCACCAACCAAGATCTGCTTACTTGGAGCAAGCAAGAGGACATGCACACCATCATCGCTGGCAGACGCTGGAGCTGGGTTGGCCATGTCCTCAGAAGAGACCCCGATGCCATCACAAGAACAGCTATGCTTTGGACCCCAGAAGGAAAACGAAAGTGAGGCCGACCAAAAACAACATGGCGGAGGACTGTGGAGGCTGAGATGCAAAGAATGAGCCAGTGTTCGGGCACTGTACGAAGGATGGCCCCCGACCGAGCAAAGTGGAATAAATTTGTTGTTGCCCTACAAGACGCCACTAGGCGTGATTGCCACTGACTGCTTTGTCGCTCGGCGGCTAAGGATCAAAGAAGAAGATCTTCACCTTTCAACTCTCCAAGGATCATATGTCCTCAACAAACGTCTGCCAAATCTTCTTTTAAAATCATTTAGCCTAAACAAATTACGAAATAGAAGATATAAGAAGTAAGACTATCAAAATACAGTAAAAGTCCGAAAATCCGGACTGATCGGGGATTTGGTCGGTACATATTTTCGGATCGTCTCATCCTCGGACAGTAATTCTATAATTCCAATTTAAGGAAGAATAAAGAAGACATGAATTGGCTAATTTTGTTGGTTTGTTCCTTAACAAATATAGAATGCTTCATTTATCAACATGAGTATATTTATTCGATCATTTCAGTGACTTCTATTGCGTCTGCTGCACTGCTTGTGGATAGAAGACTTACAAAAGCCCGGACATTTTATAAAGTTGAGTTTTCAAAAAGTCCGGATTTTTGGGTGATCCGGATTTATGGCATCCAGAGTTTTGGACTTTTACTGTAGATTTTTCGATAATTTCTATTCTTGCGGCTAATGTAGAGTAAACTTGTTTCTAGTGTATTGTTGTGGCTCACTAGATTAACCTTGTTACTAGTGTATTGTTGTGGCTGACAAAGAGTAACCTTGTTAGTAGTGTATTGTTGCGGCTAACGTAGAGTAACCTTGTTAGTAGTGTATTGTTGTGGCTGACGTAGAGTAACCTTGTTACTAGTGTATTGTTGTGGCTGACGTAGAGTAACCTTGTTAGTAGTGTATTGTTGTGGCTGAAGTAGAGTAACCTTGTTACTAGTGTATTGTTGTGGCTGGCGTAGAGTAACCTTGTTACTAGTGTATTGTTGTGGCTGGCGTAGAGTAACCTTGTTACTAGTGTATTGTTCATTTGTAAAATTAATTACATAACATTAACATTTCATTTTCAACTCTATGTTACAAGATTTACATAAGCTTCTTTATTATGTATGCATATTTTAACTCTGTCAGTCCCAAGAAAAAAATTGGGTTTGGCCCAAACAAAAAGGGCCACCCCAAAGATCTTTTTTATTGTTGTGGTTTGGAAAATTTCTTTTTAAAATGTTCATACGCATAAATACACAAGGTATTTAAAAGAAAGTACTTCCGGTCAGAAATGACGTTTCGGCTTGTTAAAATTAGAAAACAGCTCCAGAAAAGAGCAAAAGATACGAAAGCCGATTTAACGTTGATTGGGCCAAATGAGCGTAGACGGAAGTAGGATATATCGGCTTTTGGGACTTAAAGAGTTAATCTCGTATCGTTACTTTTAGAATTATGTCATTGTCAGGACCCACCTATACTGTGGATTTAACAATATTAGTAACTCTATACTTGGCTCGCTCCTCTAGGAGACGACCACAGCATAAAATGGTTGACAATGAGTAAGATTAACACCTGTAGTAGGTAAGTTCCCTTTTATTACCAAAGCACACAAAATACAGGCCTCATGCGGCCAAACATATGAATGAAATATATAACTATCACTGCCAATGATATTGGTCTCGTTAACAACTCACTCTATCGACATCATATCATCTGGTATGTCTCTACAGAATGAACATTACAATGACTTTTGCTCAATCGGAGAAACCCTGTACTAAGATAAGGCAATACTTAATCATGAATAACTTAGCATCAACGGCCTAAGGAAATGCCAGTAGATAATACACCAACACTCTAGAATTATACAATCCAATCCACACCGCCTGAAAAAATGACAAGTACTAAACAATCCAATCATGGCATACACTTCCCAGCAAAAATGCTGACAGGGAACATAACAGCGACCTGCATCCGACGCTGGCCAGAACTCTACTGATTTTTTTTTGCGCCTGACTTTGTACCCACTTCTCGTCCGTAGTCACCTGACCAAGCGGGTTTCCAAGTTAAATCAGTGATGTCACTCTCAACGTAACCAACCTGATTTTTCGGCGTGATATCCATTATACTTAGATGGTGATGATAGGAGAATAGAAGGCATGTACATTCTTACTACTTAAAAAGTTCAAACCGGAGATAAATGACTCATAGTTCCAACTGTCTAATCTTATTTTATATTATAGACTACCAATGTTCCCAAACCTGACGTTTTATTTATTATCAATTTCTTTATGTTCTTGAAAACCTCTTTCTTCATCATCTACTTGATCTCATAGTTTGGTCTATCTTCTAGAAGCCACTCAAATTATTTAGTCTTAGTTAGATCTGTTTCTCTTCTTCGTTGGCACTCAAATAGGTTCGTCTGCATGATTAACTTTTTTTTTTTTTGGTGTCTTCTACACAGTAGCACAGCTCCTCCACATACCAGTGGTATCATAATTTGGTCTGTCCATCTTCTGTTTGGTCATTAAGTTAGATCTTTCAATCTTCACTCTGTTATGTGTATCGTTTAACATGGCTACGTTTTCGTCGGGTATCTTTTCCATGGTCTTTCAGTTAGGTGTCTCCATCTTCTACATGGTCTTTCATGGAGAATGACCACCATGGAAATGTGTATTGTGAAATAAAACAGTGATAAAACATGGCAACAAATGAAATTGAAAAGTGGATTGTGTGTAAATAAACACAAGTGTTGTAAAACAGAATGGAACAAAAAGCAATACTACTATTAAAACAAGAGAATAAAACAACACTCCAAATAGAGTATGATAGGCGAGAGAAAAAAATTAGATAAGTAACTTATTAAGCACTAATAAGGAGCTTATTACTGGAATCAGTAACCAATACCACACACAAATAGTTGCTACTGATGCACAACTAAGTGATGCGTAATGAGAATAAATAATAGTGTCAGAAAAAACACACTCGCTAAATGTTCACTAACGAAATGTTTCGAAATGAGATGTTCCGTTTAAATAATACTGTCACTTGCTAAAAGTTCAGCAACTAACTGTTGTGTACGAATAAAATGTTATTAATGTATCACATGTAAGTTAAAGAAAATAATGTCATTAATCGAACATGCGCTAGTCAAGTAGTTCTTTGTAGCTGTATATCCACGGATAGACATGCGCACATAAGTGAATCACAATAACTAACTCCGCACTCGCTGAAAAGTATGCTAAGGAACTAGCAAAAGAAGTCATTAAAATAAAAGAAGTTAAATGGTTGACAAATAAAATCATTCAGTCACTACAAAAGTCAAGTTAGTTAATAATTTGCACAAAATAGTTAAGTTGTGACGTATAAGAAAACGACACATCCACTGGTGAGGGTACTGCTCCAAAACGAAAGTATTATGTGGCGTCATCGTAGCAATCTAGAATGACATCAGTGATAACGTTGCAGCGCAATGGCGGCACAAGATTAGAGGTTCAGCGGCCCGGTAGAATCTTGTAGACATCTAGAGAAAAAATCATCCAAAGCGGTGTCGGAATCCCAGATGGCTTGCATGGGAAAATTGAATGGCTGTAAGGCGATATAATCTCGCGCAGATATTGAATTCTCTAAGTCCGTACGCTGAAATCCCACAATCGTCTGCTGTTCAGAAGCAATGATAAACTGGGCATCAAGCAGAAATCGTTTGAACTGCAGGATTGACCAGACAATGGCCAATATCTCGATGTCTATCGCAGAGTGGCTCTGCGTAGATTCAGTCAATGGTCGAGATACATGTAGTACAGGATGCTGAGTACCCGCATAATCATGTAGCAGAACAGCTCCGATACCCATCGAGGAGGTGTCCTTGCGAATAATCAAATGAAAATGTCTATTTCGTAATCGTAGGATATTAGTTGATGAAAAGATTAATATCATCCTACCGAATGAGGCCATGCAAAATTTGGCCACTGTGTCATGCCAGGCGAACCTTTCTTCAATAAACGAGAAAAGGTAGCAGTGAAAGTAGCCAAGACTGAGTTGAAATTATCAACGATAGAGGACGACAAAAGTGTCCGTCAAAAATAACAGTGTGAGAAGTAAGTCGCACTAAGGACAATGCACTGCATAAAATACTGCACAAGAAACAGCATGAAATAATCGGAGTGTGCGCAATGACTTATAGAGAAGTCGTGAATATACAAAGGAAACTTACGTCAAAATGGAAATCGATAAAAGTGTAATGACGACTGACAATCTCAGTCTTCGTGTAGGAGAAAAAAATGCAGTTGACAAAGGCATATCTCTCAAAGGCTGAACTGAAGTCATAGCCTGTGTACTGGGAAAAGAAATAAGCACGAAATACACAATAAAGATGTAAAAACAGACAGTGGTGAATTTGGACCGGCGTCGTAGTTTAAAAGGAAAGCAGTAATTGCGACAAAAATTAGTTGACCAAGAAAATACTGAGCAAACTGGCCCATTTAAAAAAGGTAAAAAAAAGATATATAAATGTACGAAGAAAGAAGTCCGTACATTCAGCAAAGAAAACACTAGTTTTAGCACAAAAGGAGGTGCAACCAACGTGACTGAATGTAGATTCAGTCGTGGTAACAACACTAGCGTGAGTGTCAGACAAAACAGAAGTATTTTCCTCCTTAATATTACTTAAAGAGGACAATAGTTAGAGCAATGACGTTACTGAAGTATGACGTCCTGACAAAGGAGCACCAAAATCGGTACAATGAATAACAGTACTATTAGTACTGCAAGATCCCACTACATTAGCAGAACGTATCACGTTAGCAGAATGTACCTGGGGATAAGATTTTGCCTGAGTCGTAACTGCATAAGCAGCATGAATATGATGCTGTTCCCAAGCAGCAATTTGTACTGGAGTACACACTTTTATTCCGTGGATCTGTCTGACAGTAAGGTCGACGATTGGTCCCGGGAGCATGCATGCGTGTATATAACCCGTACAAAATGGTCTGGCAATGTGGACGATGTCAGTTGAAAAAGTCTAAACTGTCCCACCGAACGTCACACATTTTACGACGTTACCTGTTGCGCAAGATGGATGAACCAGAGACTGCCTAATTCCAACAGTCGTGCAGCCCGAATCCTGGAGCACTGAGACGGGAATATTATTTACAAATAACTTGCGTACTGTAAGAGAACCTGTTCCATCATGTGCAGACAAGGCTGGAAGAGTCGGAAGAGGACGACCGCAACTCAAGGTAGTGACTGCTGCAGGCTGAAATAAAGTTGTGCACTCAGGACACTGAGATACATTCTTAAAATCAATAGAACATGAATATGCAGCATTATTAACATTATTAATGTCACTTTGATTTTAATTCATTTGAGGATCATGCTGAGCTGAGTTAGCATGTCGATTCAATCTATCATTTGAAGATCTACCCCTATATCGCGAACGATCATTGCTATTTTCTATATTGGGGCCATTATTTTGATTTGATCCACAGCGAGGATTGTGGCGATAACTATTTTCTCTTTGATCAAAATGTCTATTAGATGAATTATGTTGGCTTAGAGAAAAATTATTGTGAGGTTGTAATTAATATTGTGGTTATCCATTCTATAACTTCCTGAATTATTTCCAGAAAAATGTTGTGGCACATTAGATAGTCTCCAGTATCCAGGAGTTGGAGAATTGTAACGGAATGGTTTCCCTTTGTAAGAAATGAAATTCTTGTAATCTCACTTACCAAAATTGCGATCAACACTTTGTGATCTACGGCGAAAATTATTAACATACGGCATTGCTGAAGCCACGGGTAAACCCTCTCTGACGTGGGCGTTGCTAACAATTATATTTTGATGTGCAGTTACCTATTGGTGACAAATTTGTTCCGTATCATTCAGGTTTGTAGGCTTCCGCCCATGTAGAAAAGAGAGAAATGAAGCGTTAACTGAAGACAATACTTTATCACGAAGAATGAAGTCTATGAGTTCTTCATAAGTGTGCTCAATCCAGAGAGAATGTAAGACGTACATTTGCTATAAATTCTGAGAAATCCTTTTCAATCTCCGGTAATAGAGATTTAAAGCGGAGACGATAGCCGTCTTCATCGAGTTGATTTTTTTTTTAGTAAAACATCTCTAACAGTGTCGTAGTTATTCCTGTCAGGTCCTTCCAATATACTTATAGCTGTCATAGCTTCCCCTGAGAGAAGTTCCTTAAGTCGAGTAGCATATTCTGATCTATCGATCTTATGTAACTCGCACACGGCCTCAAATCTATTGAGATAGAATAGGACGTCATCAGAAGGGGATCTAAATGGTGGCAACCTGATTTTGTAATAACCAATGTGGAGAAGCCTGAGCACCAAGAGCATTGTGTGTATTATTTCCATTCATCAACTTGATTTTTTCAAGTTCCATAGAGAACAACTTTTGCTCCTGAAGCCGACGGATTTCGTTCTCAGTAGCTTCTAATTGAAGTTTCCTATCTTCAGCTTCCATTTGAAGTTTCTTTACTTCCATCTGAAGTTTATTTTCTTCTGCGTGTAACTGATGCTTCCTTTCCTCCATTCGAAATTTCTTTAATTCCTGTTCCTAAGCTTTTGCGTACTCGACGGTTGCGAATTCATCTTGTCTAATTTTATGTAGGTACTCACTTAGTCACGTATTTCATACGAAATCAAAATTATCCTTTAATTAATGGGTGACAAGTTCTTGTCCACAGAACCTGTATAAAAATTCCTATCGATGTCAGGAATGCTAATATATCATAGAATTATTAAGTAATCATTAAATTATGCATAAAAAAATTAATATAGCATAGCAGACAAGAAAGACATGATGAAGATATAGAGAACAACTGATACAAAGACGAGATACTAAAGTACAAATGACAACGTCCGCAGAATCAAAGAAATAATAAAGCAGAACTAAAGAAAAAATATTGCAAAACTTGCAATGATACTGCGAAGGAAGACACAAGACAAACAACAACACAGGGTATAAATATAAACTTTGTATATAAATCAATGACAGCAAGATGGAGAGTGACAAGTACAAACAAAGTCAATCATGAAACTAAGGCACAGAGAAAAAATATTACAATAACAACAATAAAAACGGCACATCACGTCTAAACAATTAGGTGTCACAGACAACCAACGCAGTGGACTAAAAATCCATCAGCAAACATATGCTGGAATCTCCACTGTGGGAAATCTGCAAAAAGCCCCTATAGAACGCTTACGTAGGCCCTGGGGTGAAACTGGGATGTTCCCTGACGTAAGTCACCTCCCAACCGACCGGCATAGAACATGGAACATATAACACTAAGAAGAAAAATGGTGGACATCATAAAGAAAGGCTCGTCAGAAACATGCAACAGTGGAACAGTGCACATATAAAAAAACCACTTATATTCAAAAAATCCCTGCATTCGTGAAAACAACAACGATGTGCATCGGGTGTTGCATGATGCGCCTGAAGACAAAACGAACGCAGTCCAAAGTTGATCCTCACTGTAGGTACTAATGACCGGATCACCAATGGTCAAGAACCTCGACCGTTGGGCTGGAAACATCAAAAAAATGCGCTGTCATTGATGGCGTCGTCATAATGCATTACGAATGAAAAATGGCCATAGTTGAAAACTTGATACTTGTAAAAAAATGTTCTCCCCGTACTCTGGCCCACCAGCTGTTAAGTTGCTTTGTTTGGGGGGGGGGGGGGGGGGGGGGGGGGGTGATATGTTGGTACCGTTGACTGGCACTACTGACAATGATGTTGTCAGAAAAGGTCGGGCTTAGTGTTAGTGGCCGACAGTTTTTATAATTATGCGAATGTCTAGGGTCAGTAAAATGCGTTGAACATGATGGTACCACCACAACAGTAATGTCAGGGTTACAAGATAGACCAACTGGGAAATCAAGCAGGCTGGACTCATTGTTGAAAATATATCATTGACGAGGAACTTTATTGTACGAAGACAACAGTAACATCACGGGTAGATACAGCACATGATCATAATTGATTTTCATGCAGCAATAAATACGAAGTTAAGATATGACATCAATCTCGAACTTGACCGGAATCACTAACCGATGTCATCTCAAGGACGGCGGAAGCTCTACGGTGCCGAGTTCTTATATTCTTAGTTTTTTTCATTACGAAGATTTGAATAATACGAACGGTGTCTTCCATGAAGATACAATGCGTTACAATCCAGACAAACCTCAGCAAGAATCTGGACACACTAGCGGCACGCCATGACAAGACGTGCCGATGCTCTACCAAATCTTGCCAAGGATAAATAGAGTATCAATCATGATACATGAATGACCCAGGTTTTGGCTAATGCAAATGCTCCACACAGGGAGATACTATAATATATAATTCATTGAGTCTTCCCACGACTTAGGGGCTAAGACTTATATCAATATTCGTCGAAGATGTCTGCCTTTAACGAAGGACTCTATGGATCTGCTCAAACATCATTGCTGTTTGGCAACAAATCGACTGCACCCAGTTGCGCTATTTTGTTCAAATATAGTGCACGAAGGCACGCAAATATTTAAACATATTATTACTTTAGATGCGCTCACATGTGTGTCTACAAAAGACTAGACCCGCATGTGAGGATCTCAAACACTTAACTCCCACGCGAAAAAGGACTTAACATATACATACATATATATATATATATATATATATATATATATATATATATATATATATATATATATATATATATATATATATATATATATATATATATATATATATATATATATATATATATATACGAGTTAACCTTGCCCAGTATGTTTTCCAACAAACGAAGTCCTAACTAACCCACTACTATCGACGTACACAATCATGTGACAGTTAATGTTTAAAGCTGCAGTTGTCAGCTTATACTATCCTCCCCTGCTGCTGTGGCTTAATAAGACTTAGCTTACCATTCTCGAAATGACTAAATGACACCATCAACCCCCAGAACTTTTCGGCCCTTTTTATGTCTTCCAGATTATTTGCCAAGCGCTGAAGTTCAGCTTTGTCATGAAGATTACTGTTAATTTGTTCTAGCAGTTCCCATACATTATCGTGTGAGGCTGTTCCTTTGCCTTGTGCTTGTATTTCGTCTTTCAGGAATTTGACACTATTCGAGATGTTTTCACTGCCGTTGTCTGATGGCTGCGCTGAAAACGTTCTTATATCTTCAATAAGAAGGTCCATTGTCTCTTGCATATCATCTCGCAGTATAAATGCTGCCTTTGTTATTATAAAATTATGGAGTTCCGCTTTAGCAACTTCAAAACATCTGGAGGTGTAGCGGCCATAATGGGTTCGTAGGTTGCATGCAAGTTGGACTATGTGTTGTCTCTGTGCATTTTTCTTCTTCAAACTTGTCTCCATGTTATTGAATAACACAACTCGTCCATTGCAATCTTTAAACAACTGACTAAATTCTCCTTTCTGTTCACGACACCACTTGTCAAAACTGCAACGCTTTTCTTCTTCCATCTGAAATAGATCTCCATACGTCACAACAACGATGACGTGGTTAAAGTATTTCATTCCAAATATCTCTTTAATAGTTTCAAGAACAGATACTTCTTGCGCCGTGAATCGTTCGCAAAACCTGATGACTAACAGAAATGCATCCACACCTGAAGAACACATAGCTAACGCTTTGTCCATGTTTTTGGAAGCAGCTGCCTTGTCAGTGACCTTGTTGCCATCTGTATCTTCCAAACCAGGCCCATCAACGACCTTAAGTGTATAGCCTTTAAATCTTGTGTAACCACTACTAACTTGTTTCGTTGTTGACGTCGTGTTAGAACTTGCTGTAAAAACTTTCTTATTAAGTATGGAGTTCCCAGTCGTACTTTTGCCATTTCCCGCTTTCCCCATTAACAAAAAGGTTACACTGTCTGCAGTATCCTGTTGCTGTGGAAAAAAAAACAATTTAAGAATCCATTAAAATGAACACTAAATGACATTCAAATGTCTAACGTGGACATAAGAAAAAACAATGTTTTGGGTTTCTAGACTGCTGTTAATATTCAATCACTTCACTTGAAATTTATATTACCTGTTTTGCAGAATTGTGTTCGCTATTTCATTACTATATTAACAGCCGATAAGGAAGATATTGATTTATCCAATATTTAAGAAGCTTTATGAGGTCTCGTCTCGTAATTATCCGCGCATCTAGAATATATCACATGTTTTCATGTTTTATGTGTGTGTTCACATCTGCATGCATATATATATATATATATATATATATATATATAAGTTCAGAACCGAGCTACACATCTGGAAGCAATTTTTTCCGGCATGACAAATGCGACGAACATGGTTCACACACATAAGAAGAAAGCACTACTGTAAACAAACCAGACGAGCAGGGCAGACGTGACTCATGCCACAGGCACGTTAGGTTCCAAGGTCAACCTTGCCTAGCAGGTTCAGACTGCGTCGCTCGGTTCCGGACTTATGTTACCATTCCGGATACTCTTATATATATATATATATATATATATATATATATATATATATATATATATATATATATATATATATATATATATATATATATATATATATATATTGAAGCACATTAAAAACGTACCACTATTATATATACTGATGCAGAGAAGCTGGAAAAAAAGTGTGGGAATGGATTTTCCCCGTGTTTGTCGTGAGAAAGAGAGCGAATGGCTGCTGGAATGGAAAGTGCATGATTCAACCCACGGGTTTGTGTACAGACTACATGAAAACAATGAAAGTTACACGTGCAACACGAATCCCAACAGCTATGACCCTGAAAATGTTTAATCGTTGTGGCAGTATACTCCGTATAAAAAGGTCGTTGTGACAAAACACCCAGTACATGTGTTTGAAATGCCACGACTATCTGAAAACGACCGCCAACGAGCCATTGGTATGTTAGAGACCGGAATGAGCTCGCGGGCCATTGCCAGAAGGATGAATTGCCACCACAGCACTATTGTACGTCTCAATGAACGTTACGGAACCACTGACAGTGCGCGGGATAGACTTTGGAGTGGCCAACCACGAGTTACTACCCCTGCGCAAGATCGTCATATTGTGCTGAGTCACTAATGAATCGTTCTCTCCCGGCAAGTCAAATAGCAAGAGCAATAGTGGGTAGACGTGGGCAAGTCTCTCGAATGACAGTCATACGACGACTCAGAGATACAGGCCTTACTGCAAGACGACCTTATGTTGGGCCAAACTTGACTCACAGACATCGTCAGCACCGCTGCAATGGGCAGAGCAACATGTCAGATGGACTAGACTGCAGTGGAATGCTGTCCTATTCACAGACGAGAGCAGATTCAACATATCCTTTGCTGATATACGTATGCGGATTTGGCGACGGTGTGGAGAGCACTTTGCAGATTGCTGTGTTCGTCAGCACAACCGATTTGCAGGTGGCAGTATTCACATTTGGGGAGGATTCAGTTTTCACCATCGCTTGCCTCTTCACGTCTTCCGTGGAAATGTTAATGCTGTGACATATCGAGATGAGGTTCTGGATGCATTGGTTACTCCTGCGCTCACAAATTATCCAGACGTGCAGCTTCTCCAGCAGGATAACGCACGTGCGCACACCGCATGCATTACGAAGCAATATCTACAGCAGCAGAACATTGTGACGATTGATTGGCCTGCCCTGTAGCGGGAGGTATTTAAAAGTATTTATTTATGTAAGAGTATGCCAGTAAAGAGTTCTGGTCTTACAAGTAATACCCCAGTCTTAGAAATAAGCACTGGTATATGGATATCATAAAAATAGTCAGACTGTGAAAACCCTGGCCAGTTGGTAAGAAGTTGTACCAGGATTTAAGGTGTCTCCTCCCTGTGACTATCTTATGATTACTTAATAATGTCTAGGGAATAAATAAAATGAACATTCACTTTTACCACAAATGTAAGAAGTGAATAATTCCTCAGGTATAGTTAAAATATTTTAATATGTACACTAATATTCTATTTCTGCTAGTTGGAAAAGAGCATTAAAATATATATAAAAAATATCCACACAATTAATATTATTCCTAATGTTTTGATAGAATTGTCTGTCCTTGTAGAACATTTATTTACTCAAAACCATCATTCAGAAATGTTAATAAGTAGGATTGTACTTTTAGACTTCAGATTCTTGAATAATAAAGTTCATGAAAACTGGAAACACTTTTCCGGTATCACTGGTCTCTTTGTCCTCTCAAATTACACATTAATGCCATCAGTTGACTGAATTATCTATTTGTTTGAATACTATTTGCTGTTTCTTCACATATGGGTGGTCAGTGTCTTAAATGACACTTATCTGAGCATCCTGACACTGCTGACACGGGACTGTCTTTTGTAGCTATCAGTATTGGTAGACGCAGCACTAGGGATATCAATGACCAGCTGTCGTTCACTCTTTGGGGTCCTGCACTTTTGTGGGATTGCCTCTGATGAACAACACCGGCTTCTGACACTTGACAGTCTGGTTCGAGTTATTTCATGGAACCTGAAACATCATTTGAGCCTTGGCTAGTATCTGGCTAGACTTGTAGCTGACTAGCACAGATGTCAGACCAGTCAGTCATCAGATGTCACCGTTATACAATCATAGTAAGTAAGGACATCATTTCAGTGATACAGAAGTATTAAAATTTCAATTAATTGTAACTGACTAGCACATAAGTCAGACTAGTCAGTCATCAGATGTCAAAGTTATACAGTCATAGTAATGGACATTATTCCAATGATACAGAATTAATAATAACATTAACAGTAAAAAACATCAATTGGTTTATTCCGCTCCTGTACATCCTTTACTTATTTATAACTTGATCTTTCCAAATCATATCAAGTACAAATTTAAATACTGATGCCATTCCTAGCATATACACAAAATTAATACACAAATAGATAAAGTGAGTGCCCGACTGACCAAACGATCAGGATGCTTTCTTCAGTAGTACAACTACATAGTTGTTGAATTGAAACCTGGCAGTGGAACACTCCAGTTTACCAGCTGTAAATGGGCACTCAGCTGTGCGCTCGAACAAAGGAAAGAAAAGGCAGCGAGGAAGGGAACTAGTCACCTAACCTCGTAAAAGCGGTATATTCCATGATGAAGCTTCTAACACTTCATTTGCCTATGACAATCTCTGCCATGTGACTGCCTTTATCTTCGTACGAGATACAGCATTTAATATGATAAATATTATCTTCATTTTGTTGTGGGGCTAGTTGTGATGCGTTTTTGTACAAGCCATAATCATCCACATAGCACATGTTTAAATCATATTAAAAATCACAATACATTTATACCAAAGAATATTCTACGTGCATATATTAAGAAGTTTATATGAACCTGAAATTAAAAAAATATTATACACGGTAGTTATCATAATTTCGCTAACCCTCAGACTTCAGATACTGGACTGAAAAATGTTTCTGGCGATCCGCTCAAAATTCATATGGTATATGGGTAGTGGCGAAACTCTGCCTCCAGTCTGTCTCAAACCTTTTTCGTTGTGTCCCTTCCAGTTTACCGATCCGCGATATATAAGACTCTGGCGGACGTATCGGAGAGCACTGACGTCACAGCTTAAGACTCGGCTGAAATTTCTATCCGAAACAGCGATGTCACCCGATCTGTGTGTTGTCTGACACTTTCCCTGTCTCATCCTCGGCTTATATATTATCCATACTGTTCCATCCTATCTTGTTTTATACAGCCGATATATCTCTATCTTCCTATCCATGTACTTCCACGATCTGTCACTTGTTGATTTTAATATTAAGAATAGAAGTGGGTTTACCGGCTTTTGGCTTAACTGTGGGCTCGTGATCCTTGGTTGGTAGCTTATCTAAGAGAAGGAACTCTGAATTCAAACCACCGCTGCCTTGCGGGAATATCCATTTATGGAATTGGCTTCGGAAGTAAACCCTGAGGATAAATCCGGAGTCGGAGTCCCTAAGGCAGTCTAATGTCGATTCGACATTATTCTGGCAACTCCTGCGACGTGGCTGGTGCCAAACTGTATCGGCTACTGCCGTTCCTTTGGATCTACCAGCTGTGTGGAGAGGGGGAACATGCTGCATGGGCAACAGCTTGATCTCCATATAACTGTGCCCAAGCTCGCGCCCTGGAGAGGACACTCCAGCTTCACCGTATAGGTGTCGGCAAAACACGGGAAGTAGCAGTTACCGGTTATAAGCATTTGCCCAATTGGCGTAGGGCATGGCGCCAGGGGCTACTTCCGACAGTGGGTGAGGTTCTAGGATCTCACTGGACAGCTACCGCCCGCTTCAAGCTGGGCAGCCCCCAGTCAATAAGGTGTTGTCCCGCCACTGTCTGCTTTCCCCATTGGGTGCATGGGGATTAGGGTCAAACCCGAACGGTGGACAGTAAATTTTGCACCAAGCAATTATCAGAATAATAAAAATAAGCAAACTCTCAGATTGGGATGCTGGAATGTCCGAATTATGTTGACTGGACTATCCGAAAATCTACAGGACGTAAACGATGTAAGGAAGACAGCCATAATTAATGATGAGCTTAAACGACTTCAGGTGGATATAGTTGCACTTCAGGAAACGCGCCTGGCTGGCTCTGGAACGGTGAGCGAGAAGGACTACACATTTTATTGGCAAGGGAAAGATCTTGATAAAGCTAGAGAACACGGAGTAGGTTTTGCGGTCAAAAAATCGCTAACTAAAATGGTTGAACCAGGCGAGAATGGATCAGAACGCCTGTTAACGCATCGCCTGCAAACTAGCACAGGTCCCATCACCCTTGTCAGTGTGTATGCTCCTACTCTGTACTCTGCCTCAGAAGCTAAAGATGAGTTCTACGAGAATCTAGCAGCAGTCATCAAAAGCATACCTAGGCAAGAACAGCTTGTTCTCCTTGGTGACTTTAACGCTAGAGTGGGTGCCGATAATGTTTCATGGCCTTCATGTCTGGGCAGGTTTGGTATTGGCAAGATGAATGAAAATGGACAACGGCTCTTAGAGTTGTGTGTCCACCATGACCTCTGCGTGACCAACACCTACTTTCAGACAAAACCCCAGCATAAGGTGTCATGGAGACACCCACGATCCAAGCACTGGCACCAACTGGACCTGATTCTCGTCAGAAGGCCACTTCTCAGGTCTGTGCTCTCCACACGCTCGTACCATAGTGCAGACTGTGATACAGATCACTCCTTGGTTTGCTGCAAAATCAGAGCACAACCAAGAAAACTCTACTGTGTCAGACATGAAGGGAAACCACGCATTGATACCAGCAAGATGTCAGACCCTGTCATGATCACTCAATTTACTGCGACCTTCAAGAAAGTGCTCAGTAGCCCTCAGCATGGTAATACTATTACAGAGAACTGGGAGCATCTACGGAACACCATTCAAAGTACTGCACTTGCCACTTTTGGTAAGAAAACGGCAAAGTCAAATGACTGGTTTGATGCTTCATCAGATGTGATGGCACCTGTCATTGAAGCTAAGCGCAGTGCTATGAATGAATACAAACGTTCACCGAGTGCTAGAACCCTACAGATCCTGAAGGCTACGAGAAGCAAAGTTCAACAAACTGCTCGACGCTGTGCAAATGACTATTGGCTCCAGCTCAGTGAGAGCATCCAGATCGCAGCGCAAACAGGCAACATTAAACAAATGTATGACGGTATAAAGAAAGCACTTGGCCCCCAAAAAAGTAAGACGGCACCGCTAAAAACCATCAGCGGAGAGAAGCTAACCGATAAGGGTAAGCAGATGGAGAGGTGGGTCGAGCACTACTCTGAGCTTTACGCTAGAGAAAATACCGTTACGCCTGCAGCCCATGATGCTGTCAAATGTCTGCCAACTATGGAGGAGCTGGATGCCGAACCAACATTAGAGGAACTCAGCAAGGCCATTGATAGCTTGGCCTCTGGCAAAGCACCAGGCAGTGATGGGATTCCTCCTGATTTAATCAAATGCTGTAAGAGCACGCTATTACATCCCCTGCATAGGATGCTATGCCATTGCTGGGAAGAGACAACTATTCCTCAAGACATGCGAGATGCCAGGATTGTAACACTATATAAAAATAAAGGAGACAGAAGTGATTGCAATAACTACAGAGGCATCTCTCTTCTTAGTATTGTTGGTAAGGTTTTTGCCAAAGTCATCTTGATGCGACTCCACAAGTTAGCTGAGCGCATATATCCAGAGTCACAGTGTGGATTCCGAGCTGGTAGATCAACAACAGACATGATCTTCTCTGTCCGCCAGCTTCAGGAAAAATCAAGAGAGCAGAAAAAGCCTTTATATATCGCCTTTATAGACCTCACAAAAGCATTTGACCTTGTCAGTAGGGATGGACTCTTCAAAATCCTCCTGAAAATAGGCTGCCCTTCTAAAATGCTGGAAATGATAAAGTCATTCCATGACGACATGAAGGGAACAGTCCAATATGCTGGAAGCACGTCACAGCCTTTTGACATACGAAGTGGCGTTAAACAAGGCTGTGTTCTGGCTCCGACCCTCTTCGGGATCTTCTTTGCCCTACTCTTGAAACATGCTTTCAGAGATGCAACTGAAGGAATATGCCTTCACACGAGGTCAGATGGCCGTCTGTTTAATCTTTCAAGGCTGAAGGCAAAAACAAAAATCAGAAGGGTCACTATAAGAGACTTGTTGTTCGCTGATGATGCTGCAGTCGTCACTCAAAGCCAACAGGAGCTTCAGAACTTGATGAATCGCTTCACTAAAGCATGCAAGGACTTTGGCCTCACAATAAGTCTAAAGAAAACGAATGTGCTGAGTCAGGATGCGGGTGCTGCACCAGTTATCACTATCGATAACTATGAACTGGCAGTTGTGCATCACTTCACATACCTAGGGTCTACCATCAATGACAAACTCTCACTGGATACAGAAATCGACAGCCGCATTGGCAAAGCTGCAGCTACCTTTGCCCGCCTCACATCGCGTGTTTGGGGAAACTCCAAACTCACAATGAAGACCAAAGCTGCGGTATATAATGCCTGCGTCACCAGCACACTTCTATATGGCAGCGAGACCTGGACGACCTATGCTAAGCAAGAAAGAAGGCTCAATACCTTCCATTTACGGTGTCTACGCCGCATCCTCGGCATCTCGTGGAAAGATAAAGTGACTAATGTCGAGGTGTTGTCACGTACTGGTTTTCAAAGTATGTATACACTGCTTAGACAGCGCAGACTTCGCTGGCTTGGCCATGTTAGTCGCATGGAAGATGGTCGCATCCCAAAAGATATCTTCTACGGACAATTAGCAGATGGCAGGAGAACAGTTGGGCGACCACAGCTGAGGTTCAAAGATGTGTGCAAGAGAGATATGAGGGCACTGGACATGGATCCAGCAACATGGGAGGATGAAGCTGCCGATCGCACTAAGTGGCGATGCTATTTACGGCGCCAACTCAGATTGGGCGAAGAGAGGCTCACACAACAAGCAGAGGAGGGGAGAAAACGTCAAAAGGAGCACCAGGAAAATAAGCAGCTGAGGGCTGTCACCTCAGGGGCGCATTGCCATAGTCAGTTATGACTGAAGGGGCTATTATTATTATGTCTATTTCAACTAACACTTGTCTAATTCCACTAACACTTGTCTAGTTCCACTAACACTTGTCTAGTTCCACTATCACTTGTCTAGTTCCACCAGCGCTTGTCTGGTTCCTCTAACACTAGTCTAGTCCCACTAACACTTGTCTAGTTCCACTAACACTTGTCTAATTAAACTAACACTTGTCTGGTTCCACTAACACTGGTCTAGGTCCACTAACACTTATCTAGTTCCACTAACACTGGTCTAGTTCCACTAACACTTGTCTAGTTCCACCAACACTTTTCAATTTCCACTAACACGTGTCTAGTTCCACTAACACTGGTCTAGTTCCACTAATGCTTGTCTAGTTCCACTAAGGCTTGTCTAGTTCCACTTACGCTAGTCTAGTACCACTAACTCTTGTCTAGTTCCACTACCGCTCGTTTAGTTCCACTAGCACTTGTATGGTTCCACTAAAACCTGTCTAGTTACACTAACACTTGTCTAGTTCCACTAACATTTTTCTAGTTCCACTAACACGTGTCTAATTCCCCTAACACTTGTCTAGTTCCACTAATATTTGTCTAATTCCACTAACACTTCTCTAGTTCCACAAACACTTATCTAGTTCCACTAACACTGGTCTGGTTGCACTATCGCTTATCTAGTTCCACTAAAACTTGTCTAGTTCCATTAACACTTGTCTAGTTCCACTAATACTTGTCTAGTTCCACTAACACTTGTCTAGTTCCATTAACACTTGTTCTCGTTCCACTAATACTTGTCTAGTTCCACTAAAACTTGTCTAGTCCACTAACACGTGTCTAGTTCCACTAACTCTTGTCTGATTCCACTAACATTTGTCTAGTTCCACTAACACTTGTCTAGTTCTACCCCCACTTGTCTAGTTCCACTAACACTTGTCTAGTTCCACTAGCACTGGTCTAGTTCCACTAGCACTTGTCAAGTTCCACTAGCACTTGTCTAGTTCCACGACCACTTGTCTAGTTCCACTAACACTTGTCTAGTTCCACTAGCACTTGTCTAGTTCCACTAACATTTGTCTAGTTCCACTAACACTTGTCTAGTTCCACTAACACTTGTCTAGTTCCACTAACAATTGTCTACTTCCACTAACACTTGTCTAGTTCCAGTAACACTTGTCTAGTTCCACTAACATATGTCTAGTTCCACTAACACTTGTCTAGTTCCAGTAACACTTGTCTAGTTCCACTAACACTTGTCTGGTTCCACTAAAATTTGTCTAGTTCCACTAACACTTGTCTAGTTCCACAAACATTTATCTAGGTCCACTAACACTGGTCTTGTTCGAGTATCGCTTATCTAGTTCCATTTAAAACTTGTCTAGTTCCACTAACACTTGTCTAGTTCCCCTAATACTTGTCTAGTTCCACTAACACTTGTCTAGTTCCATTAACACTTGTTCTCGTTCCACTAATACTTGTCTAGTTCCACTAAAACATGTCTAGTTCCACTAGCACCTGTCTAGTTCCACTAACTCTTGTCTAGTTCCAGTAACACTTGTCTAGTTCTACTAAAAGTAGTCTGATTCCATTAACATTTGTCTAGTTTCACTAACACTTGTCTAGTTCTACTACCACTTGTCTAGTTCCACTAACACTTGTCTAGTTCCACTAGCACTGGTCTAGTTCCACTAGCATTTGTCTAGTTCCACTAGCACTGGTCTAGTTAAACTAACTCTTGTCTAGTTCCACTAACACTGGTCTAGTTCCACTAACATTTGTCTAGTTCCACTAACACTTCTCTAGTTCCACTAACACGTGTCTAATTACGCTAACACTTGTCTAATTCCACTAACACTTGTCTAGTTCCACTAACACTTGTCTAGTTCCACTAACACTTGTCTAGTTCCACTAGCACTTGTCTAGTTCCACTAATATTTGTCTACTTCCACTAACACTTGTTTAGTTCCACTAACACATGACTAGTTACGCTAACACTTGTCTAATTCTACTAACACTTGTCTAATTCCACTAACACTGTTCTAGTTTCATTAGCACTTGTCTACTTCCACTAGCACTTGTTTAGTTTCACTAACGCTGGTCTAGTCCCACTAACACTTGTCTAGTTCCACTAACACTTATCTAGTTCCACTAACACTTGTCTAACTCCACTAACACTTGTCTAGTTCCACTAAGACTTGTCTAGTTCTACTAACATTTGTCTAGTTCCACTAACGCTTGTCTAGTTCCACTAACACGTGTCTAGTTCCAGTAACAATTGTCTAGTTCCACTAACACTTGTCTAGTTCCACCAACATTTGTCTAGTTCCACTATCGCTTGTCTAGTTCCAATAACACTTGTTTAGTTCCAGTAACACTTGTCTAGTTCCACTAACACTTGTCTAGTTCCAGTAACACTTGTCTAGTTCCACTAACACTTGTCTAGTTCCACTAACACCTGTCTAATTCAACTAACACTTGTCTGGTTCCACTAACACTGGCCTAGGTCCACTAACACTTGTTTAGTTCCACTAACACTGGTCTAGTTCCACTAACACTTGTCTAGTTCCACCAACACTTTTCAATTTCCCCTAACACGTGTCTAGTTCCACTAACACTGGTCTAGTTCCACTAATGCTTGTCTAGTTCCACTAACGCTTGTCTAGTTCCACTTACGCTAGTCTAGTTCCACTAACTCTTGTCTAGTTCCACTACCGCTTGTTTAGTTCCACTAGCACTTGTATGGTTCCACTAAAACCTGTCTAGTTCCACTAACACTTGTCTAGTTACACTAACACTTGTCTAGTTCCACTAACACTTTTCTAGTTCCACTAACACGTGTCTAATTCCCCTAACACTTGTCTAGTTCCACTAACACTTGTCTAATTCCACTAACACTTCTCTAGTTCCACAAACACTTATCTAGTTCCACCTACACTGGTCTGGTTGCACTATCGCTTATCTAGTTCCACTAAAACTTGTCTAGTTCCACTAACACTTGTCTAGTTCCACTAATACTTGTCTAGTTCCACGAACACTTGTCTAGTTCCATTAACACTTGTTCTCGTTCCACTAATATCTGTCTAGTTCCACTAAAACTTGTCTAGTCCACTAACACGTGTCTAGTTCCTCTAACTCTTGTTTAGTTCCGCTAACACTTGTTTAGTTCTACTAAAACTTGTCTGATTCCACTAACATTTGTCTACTTCCACTAAAACATGTCTAGTTCTACTACCACTTGTCTAGTTCCACTAACACTTGTCTAATTCCACTAGCACTGGTCTAGTTCCACTAGCACTTGTCAAGTTCCATTAGCACTTGTCTAGTTCCACTAGCACTTGTCTAGTTCCACTAACACTTGTCTAGTTCCACTAACACTTGTCTAGTTCCACTAGCACTTGTTTAGCTCCACTAACATTTGTCTAGTTCCACTAACACTTGTCTAGTTCCACTAACACTTGTCTAGTTACGCTAACACTTGTCTAATTCCACTAACACTTGTCTTATTCCACTAACACTTGTCTAGTTCCACTAACACTTGTCTAGTTCCACTATCACTTGTCTAGTTCCACCAGCGCTTGTCTGGTTCCTCTAGCACTTGTCTAGTTCCACTAACACTTGTCTAGTTCCACTAACAATTGTATACTTCCACTAACACTTGTCTAGTTCCAGTAACACTTGTCTATTTCCACTAACATATGTCTAGTTCCACTAACACTTGTCTAATTCCAGTAACACTTTTCTAGTTCCACTAACACTTGTCTGGTTCCACTAACATTTGTCTAGTTCCACTAACACTTGTCTAGTTCCACAAACATTTATCTAGTTACACTAACACTGGTCTGTTTCGAGTATCGCTTATCTAGTTCCACTAAAACTTGTCTAGTTCCACTAACACTTGTCTAGTTCCACTAATACTTGTCTAGTTCCACTAACACTTGTCTAGTTCCATTAACACTTGTTCTCGTTCCACTAATACTTGTCTAGTTCAACTAAAACATGTCTAGTTCCACTAGCACCTGTCTAGTTCCACTAACTCTTGTCTAGTTCCAGTAGCACTTGTCTAGTTCTACTAAAACTTGTCTGATTCCACTAAAACTTGTCTAGTTCCACTAACACTTGTCTAGTTCTACTACCACGTGTCTAGTTCCACTAACCCTTGTCTAGTTCCACTAGCACTGGTCTAGTTCCACTTGCACTTGTCTCGTTCTACTAGCACTGGTCTAGTTCAAGTAACTCTTGTCTAGTTCCACTAACACGGGTCTAATTCCACTAGCACTTGTCTAGTTCCACTAACACTTCTCTAGTTCCACTAGCACTTGTCTATTTCCACTAACATTTGTCTAGTTCCACTAACACTTGTCTGGTTCCACTAACACGTGTCTAGTTACGCTAACACTTGTCTAATTCCACTAACACTTGTCTAGTTCCACTAACACTTGTCTAGTTCCACTAACACTTGTCTAGTTCCACTAGCACTTGTCTAGTTCCACTGACATTTGTCTAGTTCCACTAACACTTGTTTAGTTCCACTAACACTTGTCTAGTTACGCTAACACTTGTCTTATTCCACTAACAATTGTCTAATTCCACTAACACTGTTCTAGTTTCATTAGCACTTGTCTAGTTCCACTAGCACTTGTTTAGTTCCACTAACGCTGGTCTAGTTCCACTAACACTTCTCTAGTTCCACTAACACTTGTCTAGTTCCACTAACACTTGTCTAACTCCACTAACACTTGTCTAGTTTTACTAACACTTGTCTAGTTCCACTAACATTTGTCTAGTTCCACTAACGCTTGTCTAGTTCCACTAACACGTGTCTAGTTCCAGTAACACTTGTCTAGTTCCACTAACACTTGTCTAGTTCCACTAACATTTGTCTAGTTCCACTAACGCTTGTCTAGTTCCAATAACACTTGTTTAGCTCCAGTAACACTTGTCTAGTTCCACTAACACTTGTCTAGTTCCAGTAACACTTGTCTAGTTCCACTAACACTTTTCTAGTTCCATTAACACTTGTTCTCGTTCCACTAATACTTGTCTAGTTCCACTAAAACTTGTCTAGTCCACTAACACGTGTCTAGTTCCACTATCTCTTGTCTGATTCCACTAACATTTGTCTAGTTCCACTAACACTTGTCTAGTTCTACTCCCACTTGTCTAGTTCCACTAACACTTGTCTAGTTCCACTAGCACAGGTCTAGTTCCACTAGCACTTGTCAAGTTCCACTAGCACTTGTCTAGTTCCTCGAACACTTGTCTAGTTCCACTAACACTTGTCTAGTTCCACTAGCACTTGTCTTGTTCCACTAACATTTGTCTAGTTCCACTAACACTTGTCTAGTTCCACTAACACTTGTCTAGTTCCACTAACAATTGTCTACTTCCACTAACACTTGTCTAGTTCCAGTAACACTTGTCTAGTTCCACTAACATATGTCTAGTTCCACCAACACTTGTCTAGTTCCAGTAACACTTGTCTAGTTCCACTAACACTTGTCTGGTTCCACTAAAATTTGTCTAGTTCCACTAACACTTGTCTAGTTCCACAAAAATTAATCTAGTTCCACTAACACTGGTCTTGTTCGAGTATCGCTTATCTAGTTCCATTTAAAACTTGTCTAGTTCCACTAACACTTGTCTAGTTCCCCTAATACTTGTCTAGTTCCACTAACACTTGTCTAGTTCCATTAACACTTGTTCTCGTTCCACTAATACTTGTCTAGTTCCACTAAAACATGTCTAGTTCCACTAGCACCTGTCTAGTTCCACTAACTCTTGTCTAGTTCCAGTAACACTTGTCTAGTTCTACTAAAACTTTTCTGATTGCATTAACATTTGTCTAGTTCCACTAACACTTGTCTAGTTCTACTACCACTTGTCTAGTTCCACTAACACTTGTCTAGTTCCACTAGCACTGGTCTAGTTCCACTAGCACTTGTCTAGTTCCACTAGCACTGGTCTAGTTAAACTAACTCTTGTCTAGTTCCACTAACACTGGTCTAGTTTCACTAATATTTGTCTAGTTCCACTAACACTTCTCTAGTTCCACTAACACGTGTCTAGTTACGCTAACACTTGTCTAATTCCACTAACACTTGTCTAGTTCCACTAACACTTGTCTAGTTCCACTAACACTTGTCTAGTTCCACTAGCACTTGTCTAGTTCCACTAACATTTGTCTAGTTCCACTAACACTTGTTTAGTTCCACTAACACTTGTCTAGTTACGCTAACACTTGTCTAATTCCACTAATACTTGTCTAATTCCACTAACACTGTTCTAGTTTCATTACCAATTGTCTACTTCCACTAGCACTTGTTTAGTTTCACTAACGCTGGTCTAGTCCCACTAACACTTGTCTAGTTCCACTAACATTTGTCTAGTTCCACTAACGCTTGTCTAGTTCCACAAACACGTGTCTAGTTCCAGTAACAATTGTCTAGTTCCACTAACACTTGTCTAGTTCCACTAACATTTGTCTAGTTCCACTAACGCTTGTCTAGTTCTAATAACACTTGTTTAGTTCCAGTAACACTTGTCTAGTTCCACTAACACTTGTCTAGTTCCAGTAACACTTGTCTAGTTCCACTAACACTTGTCTAGTTCCACTAACACTTGTCTGGTTCCACTAACACTGGCCTAGGTCCACTAACACTTGTCTAGTTCCACTAACACTGGTCTAGTTCCACTAACACTTGTCTAGTTCCACCAACACTTTTCAATTTCCACTAACCCGTGTCTAGTTCCACTAACACTGGTCTAGTTCCACTAATGCTTGTCTAGTTCCACTAACGCTTGTCTAGTTCCACTTACGCTAGTCTAGTTCCACTAACTCTTGTCTAGTTCCACTACCGCTTGTTTAGTTCCACTAGCACTTGTATGGTTCCACTAAAACCTGTCTAATTCCACTAACACTTGTCTAGTTACAGTAACTCTTGTCTAGTTCCACTAACACTTTTCTAGTTCCACTAACACGTGTCTAATTCCCCTAACACTTGTCTAGTTCCACTAACACTTGTCTTATTCCACTAACACTTTTCTTGTTCCACAAACACTTATCTAGTTCCACCTACACTGGTCTGGTTGCACTATCGCTTATCTAGTTCCACTAAAACTTGTCTAGTTCCACTAACACTTGTCTAGTTCCACTAATGCTAGTCTAGTTCCACTAACACTTGTCTAGTTCCATTAACACTTGTTCTCGTTCCACTAATATCTGTCTAGTTCCACCAAAACTTGTCTAGTCCACTAACACGTGTCTAGTTCCTCTAACTCTTGTTTAGTTCCGCTAACACTTGTCTAGTTCTACTAAAACTTGTCTGATTCCACTAACATTTGTCTACTTCCACTTAAACTTGTCTAGTTCTACTACCACTTGTCTAGTTAAACTAACACTTGTCTAGTTCCACTAGCATTGGTCTAGTTCCACTAGCACTTGTCAAGTTCCATTAGCACTTGTCTAGTTCCACTAGCACTTGTCTAGTTCCACTAACACTTGTCTAGTTCCACTAACACTTGTCTAGTTCCACTAGCACTTGTCTAGTTCCACTAACATTTGTCTAGTTGCACTAACACTTGTCTTATTCCACTAACACTTGTCTAGTTCCACTAACACTTGTCTAGTTCCACTATCACTTGTCTAGTTCCACCAGCGCTTGTCTGGTTCCTCTAGCACTTGTCTAGTTCCACTAACACTTGTCTAGTTCCACTAACAATTGTCTACTTCCACTAACACTTGTCTAGTTCCAGTAACACTTGTCTATTTCCACTAACATATGTCTAGTTCCACTAACAATTGTCTAGTTCCAGTAACACTTTTCTAGTTCCACTAACACTTGTCTGGTTCCACTAACATTTGTCTAGTTCCACTAACACTTGTCTAGTTCCAGAAACATTTATCTAGTTCCACTAACACTGGTCTGTTTCGTGTATCGCTTATCTAGTTCCACTAAAACTTGTCTAGTTCCACTAACACTTGTCTAGTTCCACTAATACTTGTCTAGTTCCACTAACACTTGTCTAGTTCTATTAACACTTGTTCTCGTTCCACTAATACTTGTCTAGTTCTACTAAAACATGTCTAGTTCCACTAGCACCTGTCTAGTTCCACTAACTCTTGTCTAGTTTTAGTAACACTTGTCTAGTTCTACTAAAACTTGTCAGATTCCACTAACATTTGTCTAGTTCCATTAACACTTGTCTAGTTCTACTACCACGTGTCTAGTTCCACTAACACTTGTCTAGTTCCACTAGCACTGGTCTAGTTCAACTAGCACTTGTCTCGTTCCACTAGCACTGGTCTAGTTAAACTAACTCTTGTCTAGTTCCACTAACACTGGTCTAATTCCACTAGCACTTGTCTAGTTCCACTAACACTTCTCTAGTTCCACTAGCACTTGTCTAGTTCCACTAACATTTGTCTAGTTCCACTAACACTTGTCTATTTCCACTAACACTTTTCTAGTTTCACTAACACTTGTCTAGTTCCACTAACATTTGTCTAGTTCCATTAACGCTTGTCTAGTTCCACTAACACGTCTCTAGTTCCAGTAACACTTGTCTAGTTCCACTAACACTTGTCTAGTTCCACTAACATTTGTCTAGTTCCACTAACGCTTGTCTAGTTCCAATAACACTTGTTTAGTTCCAGTAACACTTGTCTAGTTCCACTAACACTTGTCTAGTTCCAGTAACACTTGTCTAGTTCCACTAACACTTTTCTAGTTCCACTAACACTTGTCTAGTTCCACTAACATTTGTCTAGTTCCACTAACACTTGTCTAGTTCCAGTAACACTTGTCTAGTTCCACTATCACTTGTCTAGTTCCACCAGCGCTTGTCTGGTTCCTCTAACACTAGTCTAGTCCCACTAACACTTGTCTAGTTCCACTAACACTTGTCTAATTAAACTAACACTTGTCTGGTTCCACTAACACTGGTCTAGGTCCACTAACACTTGTCTAGTTCCTCTAACACTTGTCTAGTTCCACTAACACTTGTCTAGTTCAACTAGCACTTGTCTAGTTCCACTAACATGTGTCTAGTTCCACCAGCACTTGTCTAGTTCCACTAACACTTGTCTAGTTCCACTTACACTTGTCTAGTTCTTGACATTAGTTCCATATTAGTTATCTTATATTACCACTTTAATCCTTTTATTCTACACACGCATCCATTTATAAAAGTGTTTTTTTTTTGGTTGTTGTTTTTGATGTTCTTTATGTTTTACATTTG
This sequence comes from Oreohelix idahoensis, assembly GCA_024509875.1. Classification (NCBI taxonomy): domain Eukaryota; kingdom Metazoa; phylum Mollusca; class Gastropoda; order Stylommatophora; family Oreohelicidae; genus Oreohelix; species Oreohelix idahoensis. Next base: position 61,223 of record JAMPIV010007191.1, read on the forward strand.
AACTGAATATTCTGAGTCTTATGTTGGACCTGATTTCTCTTCATCTCCATACATGTCACAGTCCAATGACATTTCCTCTTGGCTTTTGTATTTTTGTTTTATATCAATGTCTGTCCCTCCAGCTGTGTCTGTTGTTGCCAATTTGTATGTATGTTTCTACATATTGTAGTGATGTTTCTTCTAGTACAGCCTTGTTATCGTTTTTTACATTTATTCTCATTATCTTTACTGTTTCCCCGTGTATTTTTAAAACAACTTGGTGTAAATCTCTCATCAATTATCTTAGCTTTATCTTGCATCTAAATTACGGCTATAGGACAAAAGTGCCAAGTCATTAGCAAAATCTAGATCATCAAGCTGATCGGTCAGTCCACTGCTTTCCATTATTGTTAGCTGATGGCATACTCATTTACAGAACTGGCTCTGACCGACATGAAATGGTTAATAGCATACATGGGACACTACAGCAGGTGTTTAACTGGTGCGAGGAAACTAGCTCCATTTCAATCTCAACAAAGCCTGTGTGATGTGGTGCACAAAAACCAACTCTATTGTGAAAACAGATCTTCCAGATATTACTCTTAATGAACAGAAAATTGATTGGCAAGAAAAGCTGAAATACCTTGGAATTACATTCGATCGCGGGCTGTAGTTTAAGTACTAGAAATTATGTCTCGTACTAGCAATAACCCTTCAACCGTGACGGGTTTTTAATTATAGTGTGCTGTTTCCGTTCCCAGATGAGCAAATAGAAGTACATTCTTAGAGTGTTGTAGGTTTCTTTTCATTATACAGTGTAATCAAACTGTTCATGAACACTGTCATTTGAGCGCTTTTCTTTGTTGATTGTAATTATTTTCGTGAGAGTATATATAATGGAAACAGTACACTTTCTCAACACGGTTGCATTCCTCAGCTGTGACCAACGTACACACGGCGAGAATTACGTTATTTTAGATTCAATTTAAAAGTTCTTTGATGACAACATTTCGTGTGAAAGTGTGTGAATTGTTTTCAAAGAGTGTTCCCTGATAATAAGTGGTTTTAACAAAAACTGTCACGTTTTCATGATTTGTACATCGGGTGAGGGCGACATAGAGCTGGCCGTGTCCGAAAACAGGTTCAGGAAAGAAAATTCCTACATGATATTTGTCTAAAGCTACTACTTTCGTGAAAGAATAAAAGAAAAAACCAAAGTATTTGTTTTAAATAAAACCCACGCCGCGCAAGTTGCACACCGTGTGTTCCGCACTGTGTTTTTTCTGGCACGAGTTAATATTTTGAGTGAGACCGACAGACGTAACAAACATCGGTAATTATGTTAGATGGGATTGGGATTATGTCGATCACAGCATACAGAAATGCAGGATAGGTATAACAGCCCTGAAAATAATGACCGCTGCGCATCTGGAGCTGAGATTACTATTTCTCCTTTATCGTCAGTTTAACATCTCAGTCATTGAGTTTGGGCTGGAAATACTAACAATTAACACAATGTGAACCAGTAGAACGCATTCAAAATGACGGGATGCTTATAGTCTTGGGCTGTACACGTGATAACCCCCTTGAGACAATGAAGCACATGCTTTGAGTGCTGTCAATTAGATCCAGATATGCGATGGCCAACGCAAAAGCCTATATGCGAGTAACCACAGACAAACGGCACCTCCAGCATGGAAACATAGATAACATCAAGGGATCAAGAATAAAGAGGGGATGTCATGGATGGCACAGGCAGAAACAACGATCAAGCAGGTGACTAAAATTGGAAAAAAAATTTCACAGGGGAAGAGTGGAGTAAGTCAGATGAGATCTGGATTCACTACTAGCAAGTCATCATCCGCCTTGGCAGAGTGTGTCTTGGGGCAATGAGAAAGCGGAAATAGAAATTAATCAACTGATACATGATCATGCCGTGGATAATGATGCCATTGTGTATACTGATGAGTCCGTGATACGTGGTGAGAAATCAGGTAGGGTAAGGGCAGAATCATCACCGAACATAGCGGGGCGTACAAGATAACAACTTCCAGCATGAGAATGGAGGTAAAGGCAGCTACTGCAGTCTTATGGTGGCTAACTGAAACTTCATTAAGAAAGGCAGTCATTGTGTCAGATTCTCAGTCCATGCATCGAAAGGTTCAAAATGGTTGGCTAAGGCATGAATGGAAAACCTCCATAAAAACTTCGAATCTACGGGAGCTAGTGTGGATCTACTGTCATACAGGGATAAGCGGTAATGAGACAGCTGACAGACTAGCTTCAAGAACACCAACAGTGGGATCACTGGATATGGATAATTGAGAGATACTGAGAACGATTAATGATCACCTGTTAGAGAACGATACTGCAGTTTTCTATCTATCGACTCGTTTAATCTCTGCAGAATGATTATGTTTAATATGTTTCCAGGTACTGATGTTCTTCTCCTGAACACCGGGATTAGAAATTTTCACCATTTTACAATCCTGGTACTAATAGCCGCATTATTCCTACGGTAATTTGTGCAGTCTTGTAAATCTCCCTTCTTCAGCAACTTGACTAGATATTCTTCCTTCATTCTGCTGGTATCTCTTCTCTCTCCCAGACTTTACAATGTATATCTCTGTAGAGGTGTCAATATCTGCTTTGATGGCTATTACGGTATTATCTCTCCAGCTCGTCGGTTAGGATCCAACAATGAGTATAATGAAGTGGGGCTTCAAAGATATATTGGTCTTCGCTCAAGATTATTCTTGGCAACCAAATGGCCATTGTACAAGAACTGGTCAAACTCTCTATCTCACGCAGATTGTTGCTGTGGTTAGTCCGTACTAATCGTCTACAACGAAGGAGCACAAATAGAGCCTCTTCCGTTGTTGTTGTTGTTGTTGTTGTTTTGAAGAGGTGATGGGCGGAAAGCGTGCACTTAACAGCTGACCGTTATTACGTCTTCTCCTTCCATCTTGGTCTACCCTGTTCAAACCTGAAAATTTGTTTATAATTGGGCTATTTAGTGTCATTTTATTTACTTATTTTGCATTCACTTTAAATAACTATTGTCTTTTGCAGTTGTGGATTTTAATTTATATTAGTATTTGTCCATTTTATTTTCTCTTTTGTGTTGTTTATAGATAACTATTGTCCTTTACACTTGGTTTTAATTTGTATTAGTATTTGTTCTTTTTTGAGTTGTTGCCTTTTTTTTTAATTTCTCGTTGTCTGTCCTTGTCCTATGAGTAGTTAGTAAGTTTTTTGTTAATGATTTGTTTGTTCTTGTTGCTTAATTTCTATTTGGTTGAATGCATTTTCTGAAGTACTAACCTTATATGTTTTCCTTTGTTTTATGTATATATCTTTTAATTATTGATTGGGCATCTCCTGGGGCATCTATACTTAAAACCTTATCACCTGTCAGGTCTACATTGTGATTTCTATAGTAAGTTTTTAATTCAAGCCTTTGTTGTTCGTATTTTTTACAGTGGATCAGGTAGTGGTCTATGTCATTTTCTTCCTGACATTCTTGGCAGTGTGGTTCCTCTATCATAAAGTATGCTGCTCCGAGACGGAGACGCCACAGTTTTTTGTTCGATGGTATCTTTAATTCTTCTCTGACATCGCACGTCCGTGTTGGTTCTTTCAGCAGTTTGAACGCATGTCTGCCTTTTCTGCTGTTCTTCCATGTTGTCTTCCATTCCTCGTTTATAGTTAGCTTCACTTGGTTCTTAATCTCCGAAATTCCCAGTCCTGCTCTTATATTGTTTTTACTTATTTTTCCATTCTTGGCGTTCTGGTCTGCCAACTCGTTACCAGCTATGCCTATGTGTGCTGGAACCCACACTAGCCTCACACTACATCCTATGTTCCCTAGTGGTGTATTAATTGCTAGAATTTCTTCCTTTATGTCTGGCCGGCTACATTTACCTGGGTGTTCCTGTGCTTCTAGTGATGATAGTGGGTCAGTAAATATCGTAAGAAATTCTGGTGGGTTATCTTTGATTATTTCTAAACTTTTTAGAATTGCTACCATCTCTACGGTACAAATCGAAGCCCCTTCAGTTACACTGTAGTTCTTTTTAATTCCCCACTTTGGTATTACAACTCCTGCACCTAGTTGCCCACTATCACCCTTGGATCCATCAGTCTAGACTACCAGACTTTGTTTTGCTAGTTGATCTATGAACTTTCTACTTATCAATTTGGCTTCCTTATCTTCTATGTTTTGTTTGATCTTTTCAATAAGTGAGTAGTCTATGATTGGTATTTTTAGTTCCCAGGGTGGTATTTTGCTTCAATAGTTATTTATATTTTTAATTGTGTTTGACAGTTTTTTGAACTGCGTTAGATCTTCTATAGTTCTCCACCCTGTTGGATATCTATCTTTTTTTAAGGGGACTCCCATACACTTGGTTGGTTTTTAGACAAATGCTTTATTTAATGGGTGGGTCACTTCTTGTGCTACTTTACTCCAATAATTTAATCTTAGTTCTTTCCGTCTTAGACCAAGGGGCGGTTTGCCAAGAGCTACTTCTAGTGCTTCTACTGGTGTCGATATAAATGCACCTATATTCGTTCTCATGGTTGCATTTTGAATTTTATCTAGTTTTGCTTTGTTAGAAGTTGCAGCTGAGTCATAGACTATGCTGGCATAATACAGTTTCCCCCCTGATGAAAGACTTGTAGAACATAAGCATTATTTTATTGCTGGCCCCCCATCCATTACCTTTAACTATCCTTAGCATATTTAGGGGTCCCCTACAGCTTTCTACTAAATTGTCTATATGTTTATTCCAATTTAGTTTTTTTATCTAAAGTTATGCCCAGAAATCTCGTTGTTGAGGAGGGACATATTTTCTGTCATTTAATGGTTATACTGATTTTGTTATTTTTTTAAAAATTTCCTTACGAAATTCATACCTTCTATTTTGTTTACATTAATTTGGAAGCCCCAATTTATCATCCACTCTGAAACTTTGTCTATTTGTTTTTGAAGTTAGTGGTAAGCATGGTCCAAGTTTTTTCCAGATCGCCAAATTGCACAATCATCTGCAAATTGTGATACTGCATTCTTAATGTTGTTAAATTCATCTGCTAAATCATTTACAGCTATAGTGAAAATTGAAGGTGAAATAACTGATCCCTGAGGAATCCCATTCTGTTGTTCATATATTTCTGACTTATCATTGTTCACCTGTACAGCCAGATACCTGTTCTGTAAAACGTTTTCTAGATACCAATAGTTTTACCAGTAATGTCAATCTTTTTCATTTTGTAAAGAGCTCCATCTCGCCAGCATTTATCGTATGCTCTAGCTACATCTAGAAAGACTGCCACTGTTTTCTCTTTCCTCTTGAACCCTGTCGGCGTCTGTGGCTTAATGGATATGAACGCAGTTTCATAATCCAGATATACCAGGTTCGAAACCTGCTGCAGGCGGTTTGGTGGCAGATCGCTTTGTGTGGATTTTTAACAATGGTATAAGCGCCGTACCGTTCAGAAAGCAATGGCAAACTACTGAACGTAAAAATTGCCTAGAAAAATCACAAACAGCCAATAAAAGCTGGGGTTGATTGCCACGTCCTGTAAAGGATAAGCAACTAACTTTTTTTTAACTTGAACCCTAGCTTTACATCGTGTTCTAATCTTACAAGCTGGTCTACTGTACTTCTATCTGCTCTAAACCCTGACTGGTTTGGGCTATATAACTGATTTTTTTCCAGGTAGAATTTAACTCTTTTGTTAACAACAGTTTTCAGTATTTTACCTAGTCGTGATGTTAAGGAGATAATCCTATATAAACTTACATCATGGGTTTCCTTATTGGGTTTAAGGATGGGTGCTATCATAGCTACTTTCCATGCTTTTGGTATCTTTCCTAAGCTCCAGATTTTGTTATGAAGGGAAGTTATTATGTTTATAGTTTTTTGGGTACTCTCTTAAGGATTTCATAACTAAGTATATTATGCCCTGACGCAGTATTAGATTTCTCATTTATTGCACTAGTTACTTCTTCCTCTGTTATATCAGCATCTAAATAGTTTGTTTCATCTATCTGGTCTAGTAGTTCTTTTGGAAACTGTATACTAAGTCTTTATCTTCTCTCATTTTCTTCCTGTCCAAGACTACTTTTTGCACTGACTTTATAGAAATACTCAGCAAGGGCATAAGTTTTTTCTTTATCTGTTTCTGCTCTCTTTGGTAGTTTGATTGTTGGCATTATTGTTTTCTTATTGTTCCCTTTGATTGCCTTAAGCGTTTCCCATACTTCTTTAATTTGAGTGTTAGATTTAAGTGACTGACAAAACTCCTTCCATTTAGTTTCTTTGGATTTAAATATTATTCTGTTAGATTCATTCCTAATATGTTTATACTCATCATAGTTTTCTTCTGTTATGTTATTTCTATATTTTTGTAAGGCTCTTTTTCTTCTCTCATGAATTTCTGCACAGCTTTTATTCCACCAGGCAACTGGTTCTTTATTCCTCTGGGTTTTTCTTTTCTTATTAATGTTATTTATTGGTTTTAGGTGCTGTGGCATATTTTTATTTGGTATATATTTTATTGCTATTTTCGGAGTTTCATTGGTCAGTGTTTCTGCCCACAAGTCAGTATCATCTGTTTCCATGTCTTTATATTCCATCACCTCCAGCTCTAATTGGAAATCTTCCCAGTTTGCTTTTTTATAGTTGAAAGTCGGTTTCTCTGGTTCTGGGTTTGAAATGACTTTTTCATGCATGGTTATTATAATGGGCATATGATCTGAGTTTGTGTCTTGTAACACTTCCCAATTTACATTCGCTAGGTTGTTAGTTGCTATACTTATGTCTATTGCCGAGTCTGCCCTGTTAGCTTGTGGATTAATTCTAATTGCAGTTCCATCTATAAAGTCAAGTAGGCGTTTTTCTGCATTGTCTGCATGTTGTCCACCCCAAAGCATAATGATGGTAATTAATATCGCCTACTATGACTGTTTTGGGGCCTAGTCTGGTGCTTATGGCCAGTATTTCTTCATCTGTAATAATGCCATTTTTAGCGTATACATTTAAGATTGTTAGATTGTTTGGTTCAGCTGCTATAGTTACCTGGATACCTTCTATGTTGGTTGTATCAAATAATTCCCAGTCTATAATTTTAAATGTTTCGTTAACTAAGACTGCAACACTCCCTCCTCTACCTTCTTTCCTATCGTGCGTAAGTATCTTAAAGCCCTTACAACTATATCTACTATTTGGGTTTAAATTTGTCTCTTGAAGAGAATATATAGTGTTAGTTCCCCCTGTCTCTGCTAGCAGGGGTGCAAAATTCTTTTTGATACCCTACAATTCTTCCTTTTTTTAATGTAAAACATTTGCCTCGTTTTGGCGAGGCGCGTCCCGTTCAACCTAGTCGGTTATATTAGGGCGTACAATTCTTCCCGTCTACTCGCGGGTTTATATACCTGTTAAAGTCAGTTTGTTTTAGTGTTCGATGTAAACTTTTTTCTATGGTCTAAGGGAGTTTACAAGTTATTATACTTTTCGAGATAGGTTTGATTTAGTTGTTATCTCCCTTGACTTGACAGTTAGTCAGGTAAAGAATTCCTGTTCGTGGATTTTTCTTGAACAGTTTTCGAGAACGTTAGCTTGTGTGAGCTAATCTCACGTCACGCGATGGTTCGCGCATGCGTGAATGATCTGGCGGGAACTGATATGCGATATATCTCGTGAGAGTTTCGCTCTGGCGCTTGACCAGGGAGGTCAGCCATGTTTCTCTGAGTGTATAATCTGGGAAGAAAGGCTGCTGTGTGATAAACAGATGTTGGAGATTCTTCCCTGTGATCATTCTGACATATTTCTAAGAGCCAAGGATGGCGTATGTTTTTGTGTTTATTCTGGGATGTCGATGAAGGTAACAAATACCCTTTAAACTATTTTGTGTAGCTTAGAGCTTTGCTACCAGCCCAAGATGGTTGGCTGACTTTGAGGTAACTTTCTCCTGGTGCGGAGGAGATTTATTTATAAAGAATTATATGTCTGGATTGCCAGAGAAGACAAGAAGATTATTTATGGTACCACTTAGCCATGAACTCATTCGGCGTAGTATATGTCTAGAGCCAGAAAACATTATACAGCATCTGTTATAGCGCCACGGAAGGCGAAAAGATTATTATGAGTGCCTAGGGCCAGAAAATTGTATACGACATTCATTGTGTCGCTGGAGAAGAGAAGGTGGAGAATATAGTCATACGATGTGTTTCCTTGTAACTCGTGACAGTGGATTGTTACCATGTACCTGAGCACTGTTTGCCAGGATGTCCTTGTGACTGTATTACGTCATTAAACAGTGTAGAACGAGAAGAAGTTATACCCTTTACTGACTTCTACATGTGTGTTGATGTGTGTGACCGGTATTGACTTTCCCGTGCCTTTTGATCCTGAACTACACGCATTCGCGTCTATTGACAACACACACAAAACACACCCTGTCGGCCACCTGTGTAAGCCCGACCTAGCTATATGCCTTCATCAGCGTATCTTCTTCTGGAACATATTACATCGCACTAGCGTCTATCTACAAACTGTCCAATTCTACCCTCAACAGTATTGCAACGGGTTTTCCAACAGTGGTGACTACATACACCATACCACCACAACAGCACCACCTTGCAACAGCATCCCCCTTTTGCAACAGTGATGGCCACTATGGCCTTATGAGTTTCAACAGTGGGCGCCAGCATTACGGAGCAATAAACTGTCAGGCACAAGCTGTCCGTTGGGAGATCAAGGTATTCAAGTCAAGAAATACAGTGTTTCCAGCTCGTGTATTTCCTGTACGTTGGACTTCTGATGTGCAGACTTCAAGTCGTTTGCCCGGAGTTCCTGCATCGATCTACATTGTTTGGCTGCAGGACTGGATGTACTTTATTCTTCATTGTTGCTGTTCTTACGGAGGCCAGGATTGTTTCTACTAAAGATAAGTGGCTGTTTGTTGTTGTAAAGCGTGCTTCTGTATTGTGTTAATTAAGCCTTCCTCATAAATTTAGGCTACTTAAATATTTCTTGTTTCTATGTTATATATGTCATATATGTTCGTTTTTTTTTCTTTGCGGGTTTGGTTGGAAGGGACTTTCAGATCTGCTAATACCTCCTCGGACGGTCAGTAGATCTGGAAGCGTTCTTTAGGGACTGTTTGTCTGAATTCGTGTTTATACCGAATTCAGTCATTCATATTATTATTTAGTTGTGCCGAGATGTCCTATGTTGTTTTTGTAATATTTTTCTCTGTTCTTTAGTTTTTGATTTTTGTTTGTGAGTGTCTGCCTCCTCTTGCTATCTTTCAGTTATATTCGTTTATACACTGTTTTGTTCTTGTATTGTAAACCTTTCGCAGTTATCATTGCAAGTTTTGCAATATTTTTTGCTTTATTTTGCTTTATTGTTTTGTTGATTTCTGCGAACGTGTTCATTTGTACTTATATCTTGTCCTTGTTATTCTTGTTGGTGTTGTATATGTTGTTATACGCTGCCAATATTGTTATGCACAATAAGATCATAGTTAAGTAATTATATTTATAGGTGAAGCAATTATATACAAGTTCTTGAGCAAAGACTTGTCACCCACTGAGTTGGGAAAAAGTGAGTTTCTGAAATAATTATTGCGCAAGATGTTTATCTTATATAATCAGACATAATGTCAGACATGATGGGTATTGTGCATCATTTTCTTCGAGAAGGAAGAAAATTACGTTTATTTGGTGAAGACTGTGAGGATTATGCCACAGAGCATTTCCTACTTCAGGCGAGCGATGATCTTAGAGAATATGCTCAGTATAATTATAGATATGACTATCCCAAGGATAGAGTATTGAGGCTTTCTAAATTATTGTCCACTATTTTTTATGATGAAAGTAGTAGTATTGAGTTGGATGCATTGAGAAAAAGGATAAATGAGCTTCAGAGTGGAAAGAAAGCTCTTACTGATGAGTTACAGCAGATGAAAATGCAGTATGAGAAGAAGTTGTCAGCAATGAATTTTGAAAATACTGTTTTCAAGAGTAAAGTGTCGGGGTTAATAGAAGATAATAAGAAATTCTATGACTCTTCTCTTAGTCAGAAGAAAGAGTTAGAAGATGAAGTGATCTCATTAAAACAGTTGTTGGATAACCAGATGGATAAGGTGAACTCTTTCACGCTTGATTTAAAACTACTGTGGAAGATAAAAGAAACATAAGCTCTTTCTCATGAGAATAATTTAAGACAATCTCAACTGGAAAAAGAGAAAAAGGAGCTGGAAGATAAGATGAGCTCAATTAAAAACAAATATTTATGTAAGGAACAGGCTCTTATTAGATAGCTAGAACAAGTCAAAATGAAATATGAGAAGTTGAAGTCAGATTATGTAGATTTGGAATTTCAGATTGAAAAACAAAAAATAGAAATTGAGACACAGAAATTAGAGGTTGAAGAAAATATGAGACTGCATGAGGAAAAGATGTCGTCTATGGAGCTGAAAAACATAAAGATAGTGAATGAGAAAGATATGGTTTTTCCTGAAAAGATTGATGAGCTTATGACTATTGATAATAGTGCTATGGAAGCACTCAAACTTGAACTTGTTCAGGAGAGAGCTAAGGTTTTAGAGAATATTCAAACTCACCAACAGGAAATTTAAGAACCTTAAATTGGAAAATACATCTCAGTTACAAGACTTGAGAGTAGATTACAACAGGCTTCAGGTTAAAGTCAACGAGAGAATTCATACATGTTGCTAGAGAGAAAGCTGTTGCAGAAGTACAAATTGCAAAACTTCGTAACAGAATTGATGGATTGTTAGATATTGTTTTGAACAACAAGATGTTGTCTACTACCAAGGTGGATAGATTTAGACATAAAGCTGATGGTCAATATGTTATAAATACAAAGAGTCAGCCACATGCACTCTGTGTTAATAGTAACACAAAATATAGTGTAAAAAATCTTTTCATGGCAAATATAATTTCCAACGTAATAATGATTCTGCCTTTGATAGGAGTGATTATTGGCGTCAGGCCAACAAAAGTAATCCGACTATAACAGTCAGTCCTGTAGATCACGGTGAAGACTTTGATAAATGTCATGACAAGATTCCTCAGACAAACCGTGCATCGACTTTTCAGAGTTCTGATAAATTTATAACAGCCGACAAAACTATTAGTACCCATCATACTCAGCACAGACAGTATGATGCATCTGTTAAACGCATTGCCACAGGCAAAAATAGAAACAATTTTGCTAGAGAATATAATCGTGATTTTGGACAGTACCAAGGGCGTCCATCACGTAATGATTCTTCTTCAAGGAACTGGAGGCAATTTAATTGTCCTAAACATTTTGGTTCTAACAACTTTGGAAATTTTGGTAGATATAACTACAATAGAAACTATCAACCCTATAATAATTTTTCTTGGAGACAACAAAATCCATTGAATAGATATTTTGATCAAAAGGGAAATAACAATCGTACTATGCTAACTATGATTCAAATCAGAGAAATAGCAATGATTTCAATAGAGATAATACTTGTGATAGACCGCGATATGGCAGTAGATCTTCTTATTGATTTCTGGGTTTGTTATATTCCCATGACACTGTTATACATTAACAGTCTGTTATTACGTTTGCCTGACTCTATTTAATACATTATGGTAAACAGTTTGTATTATTTTCTCGGGTACCGTCTCTAGTGTAACGGAAGAAGGTTTGATTATCACCATATAGAGGCCAGAAATTTACATGGCCACATTTGATAAGTAGAGATTTAAATTAACTATTGTATATTATTAAATCCTACGGTTGTCAAACATAGATTTTCATTTGTATTGTTTCACAGCGTAAGCTTTCCCAGCGAGTCAGTGCCGTTATATTTAGAGTCTCAACAGTTTGCCAGATATTTCGAGATTTGATGCTACTTTAGATGTCCGTGGTGCCCTCTTGTATACAGAATGTTCGGTGACTTCTGAAATCATCTCTTATTTGTACTTACTAATTAGCTTGCATTATTGTACATTTGTATACGATTTATGATAAAAGATAGTATAGTGTGATGTGGTATAATATGTTAGTGTTACGATACTATTATATGTTACTATGTTGTAAGTATAATATGGAAATGACACCTCTATTTTTCTAATTTATCATTGCGATACATGTTGCTATTGTATTTTTTATTTGGGATAGATGAAGTCACATGTATGTGATTTTTTCTAGCCTTTTAATGTTGCCAGCACCTTAGTGTGTGATTGCGGCAGCTCCTTTTATAATATTAGTACTATGAGAAAATATTTTCTGTTAGTTTGTGAGATATTTTTATCTCCCGATGCTCCTTTGTGCGTCAGTAATAGCCTGATATGTGGCGTTGTATATTTTGTTGCCCTTCATAGGCGCATTATTTATAGGCTATGAGCCTGTTGTCTGGGTTTTCATGCTCATTATGTATTTTCGGGGTGAATAAGTGAATGTGGATTGCCATGTACGCTGCTATATGTCTATAGTATTTATTTATGAGATGCATTAGTTTTGATTACCATATAGAAATTTCGTCTTTTTCATTCTTTGAGCATTGCTTCCTACATCTTTACACTATCCTTTCGTATCCCATCCGGCCTTTGTTCACTTGTCACTTTTCTATTTTTCCTTATGATATCATGGCATTCTATCTGCATTCCTTTTGTTTTCTTTTATTCCCCTTCTGTTTATGACTTTTTTTAGTGTATACTTATGTCTAGATATTTGTATGTTACCGCCCTCATTTGTTTATGTATTGATGTATGTTTTCAAAAAAAAAGTTATCATTTTTTCCCCCGGAGGTGCGGTAGACTGTTAAAGTCAGTTTGTTTTAGTTTTCGATGTAAACTTTTTTCTATGGTCTAAGGGAGTTTACAAGTTATTATACTTTTCGAGATAGGTTTGATTTAGTTGTTATCTCCCTTGACTTGACAGTTAGTCAGGTAAAGAATTCCTGTTCGTGGATTTTTCTTGAACAGTTTTCGAGAACGTTAGCTCGTGTGAGCTAATCTCACGTCACACGATGGTTCGCGCATGCGTGAATGATCTGGCGGGAACTGATATGCGATATATCTCGTGAGAGTTTCGCTCTGGCGCTTGACCAGGGAGGTCAGCCATGTTTCTCTGAGTGTATAATCGGGAAACAAAGGCTGCTGTGTGATAAACAGATGTTGGAGATTCTTCCCTGTGATCATTCTGACATATTTCTAAGAGCCAAGGATGGCGTATGTTTTTGTGTTTATTCTGGGATGTCGATGAAGGTAACAAATACCCTTTAAACTATTTTGTGTAGCTTAGAGCTTTGCTACCAGCCCAAGATGGTTGGCTGACATTGAGGTGACTTTCTTCTGGTGCGGAGGAGATTTATTTATAAAGAATTATATGTCTGGATTGCCAGAGAATTCAAGAAGATTATTTATGGTACCACTTAGCCATGAACTCATTCTGTATATTATATGTCTAGAGCCAGAAAACATTATACAGCATCTCTTATAGCGCCATGGAAGGCGAAAAGATTATTATTAGTGCCTAGGGCCAGAAAAATTGTATACGACATCTATAGTGTCGCTGGAGAAGAGAAGGTGGTGAATATAGTCATACGATGTGTTTTCTTGTAACTCGTGACAGTGGATTAATACCATGTACCTGAGAACTGTTGGCCAGGATGTCCTTGTGACTGTATCACGTTATTAAACAGTGTAGAACGAGAAGTTATACCCTTTACTGACTTCTACATGTGTGTTGATGTGTGTGACCAGTATTGACTTTCCCGTGCCTTTTGATCCTGAACTACACGCATTCGCGTCTATTGACAACACACACAAAACACACCCTGTCGGCCACCTGTGTAAGACCGACCTAGCTGTATGCCCTCATCAGCGTATCTTCTTCTGGAACATATTACATCCACACCAGCGTCTATCTACAAACTGTCCAATTCTACCCTCAACAGTATTGCAACGGGGTTTCCAACAGTGGTGACTACATACACCATACCACCACAACATCACCACCTTGCAACAGCCCCCCCCCCCCCCCCACTGTTTGCAACAGTGATGGCCAGTATGGCCTTATGAATTGCAACAATACCCCTATGTCATGTGACCCAGGTCCCCCTACTCACTAATTACAACCTCATTATTTTAATCCCAGTTATCTCCCTTTCCTACCACATGAGACGATACTTCGAAACATTCAACACCTCGAGGGAATTAAAGATGGAGGAGGTAATATCAACATTCTGAAATATACATATGACACAGTTTTAATAGCTGAGTCAGAGGAAAATTTACAAATCATTCTAGACAAAGTAGTGGAAGAGAGTGAGATGAAGTCTGTGAATGTCAGCAAAACTGTATGCATGGTAATTTCTAAAAATAAATACAAATACCAGTGTGCTCTTTAAACAGCAAAAGAGAAAATGATCAGACAAGTCAATCTCTTTAAATATTTAGGCTACACATTGATATCAGATGGCAGATGTGACACAGAGATAAAGAAAAGGATCGCCATGTCCAAAGAAGCCTTAACTAAAATGAGCAACGCAATGAAAAACAGAAACATCACCATAAGCACACAAATTCGTTTACTAAGGGGCTACGTGTGGTCCGTTCTTTAATGTGGATGCGAATGTTAGACAATGAGTAACCAAATGGAGAAAAAAACAGGAGGCAGCGGAAATGTGGTTTTTGAGAAGGATACTGAGAATATCGTGGACAGAGAAGAAAACAAATGCCGAAGGATTGACAGCTGCTTGTGTTAATAGATCGCTCATCAAAACCAAAACGAAAAGACAAAAGAAATTTATGGGACATATTAACAGAAGAGGAGGAATAAAAAAATTAGTCTTATGTAGGAAAATACCAGGTAAGAAAGGAAGAGGAAGGCAGAGAAAGATGTATGTTGAAAGCTTAATCAACTGGGCAACAAACAACAGCATGGGCAACAACAACCTCATTAGACTATCAAAAGACAGAGAAGATTGAAGGGTCATGATCTCCAATGTCTGTTCCAGACTAGGCACCTGAAGAAGAAGATTTCAGGAAGTGATTTGCTCAAAGCTAGTAAACAGATTACGTACTGAAGTTTGTTAATAAAGCAGTGAAAATCATACATTCATGCGGATTACATCAGTTGCAATTCTCAGCATTACTCCTTGAAATTGAAAGGGTGTTTGAAGGTTTGCCTTACTACACAGAGGTTCGCTGGCTTTATGGCCGTACAATTTTGAAGAGCGTCTGGCTACTAAGTGAAGAAATTAAAGTATTCTTAGAAATAAAAGGACTGTAACAGTATAAGCATAACGGCAGTTATTGGCTTCAGAATGCGCTATTCATGGTAGATATTACCGGATATTTTAACAACGTAAACCTAAAATGTCGTGGTCGGCAACCCCAGACGATAAATCATGGCTTCAAAACTCAGCTCTTGCAGACCCAAGTAGAACAGCCACAGTTACAATGTTTGGCCATGTCTGTAGAATGGGAGAAGATCGGTTACCAATACAAATATGAGAAACTAAGAGCCAGACCTCCAGGACGACGCAGAGTTCGCTGGGAGAACAACATTAGATAATCTCTGAAGGACAGAAATTAGATTGCAACCAGGCCAGGAGGAAGACAGCTGATATCATAGTATGGCGCTCTCTCTTTCAAACCTCTACACCCCAAGGTAGAAAATGAACGACTAAGTTATAGTAGGTAAGAACATAAAACTTCATGGAAGAGAATAGATAAGGGCATGTAAAATAAGTCACCCTATAGAAAAACAAACTTGTATTTTACGAGGTATGTAATTTCCAACATGTCAGGACTATTAACAATCACATATTGTCCTAATTTCAGCCAACAGTCCTCCAATCTGAGAAAGCTACATTATGTTGTTTTTTTTTTTTTTTTATAAGTTGAAAGGCGATTTGAAGATTTCAAAACTTTTGAAAAAGATTTTTCTCGTGTCGGCACACAATTTTCTTTACATGTTAATAATGCAAGAGGTAACAATCAAATAGAAATTGATGAAATCTAATGTGACACAGTAATGGAATAAAGGTATATCGAATGTTTTATACCTGACTTTTATTCCTACTAGCCAAGCCATTTTACTAATATGCGTAACTTTGTGGCGAGAATATTTACAATGATTGGTAGTACCTATCTTTGCGAGCAGTTATATAGATGGCCCCTTATCCGTCCTGACAGTTTTTTCATCACAAAAAAAATCTTTCTGATAGTGACTAATTTATATCTCCAAAAATGATATCAAATTTCTGAGTTTTGAATTTGTTTTTTTTTTTTTTTTAATAGAAAGCGTTTCATTCGCACCTGGTGTAAACTTTTTCAATGAACGTACAATAAAATACAGTAAAAATTAACTTTGTTATTTAATTAATTTATTATATTGTATAACATTTTATTCTCCGGCAACACATAGCTACTATGCCGAACAAATTATGGCACAACCAATTTGAATGTTTAAATTACGGTCCTCACAAATTTGTGTCGCCCTTTTTCAGCTCCCACATACACACTGAGTTTGACACCCCTGCTACAGAATACATGAAACTTATGTTATCATTTTGTTAATGCAGTTGGTAACAATACTACAAGAATAAATCTTAACAGTTTGTTAATGCAGTTGGTAAAAATACTACAAGAACATGTCTTATCAGTTTGTTAATGTAGTTGGTAACAATACTACAAGAACATGTCTTATCAGTTTGTTAATGTAGTTGGTAACAATACTTAAAGAACAGTCCTAACACTACTTTTTTTATGTTGTTTTTTTTTTTTTTAACTCCATTGTGACAGTAAAAAAAAACAAAAAGCCATTTTGCCACGGATGCTACTTCTGTCGTTTTACAGGTAACGTACTACTGAACACAACTTTCGAAAAACGGAAGATGGATTCAATTAAACTCCAGGACTGTTCGGCCTTTCTTATTGTTCCCAGTTGCTTGGCCAGGCCATGAAGTTCAACAGCGTCTTCAAGATTGTTCTCAACGTCCTCTACCAGTTTCAGCAGATCAGCAAGTACGCCATATCCTTTGTCTTGAATTTGTATTTCATGCTTGAGATCATTAATACTTTTCCTAATGTTTTTCCTGCTTCTGCTTGATGGCTGTTTAGAAAACTGTTCAATATCTGCAGTAAGAAGGCTGATGTCTACTTGAATTTCTTCTTTCAGTATAGGTGCTTTATGTTCCAATATCAGTTTCTCGCGTGCAGCTTTAGCTATTTCGAAACATTTGGGGTTATAGCGGCCATGGCGGGTATGTAGACCACGTGCAAGCTGAACTAATTGCTCCATCTGTGCCTGCCTCTTCTTCTCATTCTTCTCTTTGTTGTTAAACAACACAACTCGCCCACTACAATCTTCAAACAACTGTTTAAATTCTCCTGTCTGAGCACTGCACCACTTAGCAAAACTGCTGCTACAGCGTTCTTCAGCCATGGCAATGTCAAATAAATCTCCAAACGTCACAACAACGATGAGGTGGTTAAAGTATCCGTCTCCAAATAATTCTTTAAGAGTTTTAAGTACAGATACTTCTTCCGTCGTGAATTTGACGCCAAACTTGATGACAAACAAGAATGCGTCCACACCTGTAGAGCACATTGCTAGGGCTTTGTCCATGTTTTTTTCTGCAGCTGCCTTGTCACTGACCTTGTTAATATCTGTATCTTCCAACCCAGGCCCATCAACGACCGTAAGTAAAAAGTTGTTAAATCTGGCGTGACCAAGAGTGACGTTTTTTGTTTGTGACGTCGTTTTGGAGCTTGTTTCAAAAACTTTCCGATTAAGTAGGAAGTTCCCAGTCGCACTTTTGCCATGTCCCGTTTTTCCCATTAACAGAACTCTTATTATTCCTTCCAATTGTGAATCCTGTGGAAAATACAATTTAAGAAGTTACTGATTTAGAAAAACTGTCGAATGTTGTTTAAAAAAGACAAACAAGCTTCAGTTAATACTGGACAACTTGTTTCTTGGAATTTGCATTACTAGTTTTGGTAAAATTCGTATCGCTATTTCATTACTCATAAATAATGTTGCAGAATGAAAGTTGATCCATATATCTTAAAAAAAAAAAAAAAACTCTAGAAGTCATTAATCTTTAGAATTTCCTTATGCGGCCGTACTTTTTATTCCATCTCTTTTTCACCAAAGTTGCAATCTTTTTCATGGCGTGTTATTTTTAGGCGAAATAAATTGTGCATCTTCTGAAACAACATGCATTTTGTTTCCATTCTTAATAATGGCGGAAGTTTTATTCCTGACACAATATCTTGAATGCTCCCCATCTGTAATTTTGGAGTAGCAATTAAAAAAAATGGAGTTCGTACTCGGCTGATTTAGTCGTTCAAGTCAATACTCCCTTAAATATTGATTGGGATACGGAGTAATAGAAAGTTTATTTTGAATTTTGTTTGTTTGTTTTGTTTTTAAATACTGTCACGGACTGCATCCCCTGCTTTGTAAACATTTGAATCACAAATCGTAACATTTCAACCTCATTTGCATACCTATCTGGAAGCTGCTTAGTCAGAGCCATGACACGACTGCGACTTGACATTAAATCAAACCATTTAGATATCACCTCAATGAACTGAGCAGTTGTCAGATTATTCACAGGTCTGCCCTCCTTTTCTACCATGTAGTGGATCCTTGCACTGACAGATATACTGAAAAAGTGAAGTGCCTGTGACACCTTCATTTTATCAAAATTTCCAGGGCAGAGTAAGTCATCAGTAAAGTGTGGAGCTAGTTTCAGAGTGTTGTTCCTTTGTAAGTCAGCCAGTTCCCTAACAGGCAGTATATGTGCAATGTTAGAAGGAACATTTAACAATACACACATCTCCTCAGATAATCTGAAATCATGGCCAGAGATAAATGCACTTAACATTTTTGACCAAATGAGGTGTGTCAGCTAGGAAATATAGCCACTTGTTTGGTTCCTCTGGATATTTTGTTCACAATTTTGGTTTTGGAAGCACAAACACCAAAGCTGGCCCACATAGCTCTGTTTGCTCTTCCCATGTCACTTGTGACAGTTACCACATGCAGATCAATTGCAGCAGCTTCATGTATTATTTCCAGAATATTGGGTTTGTAAACATGACCTTTAGTTGACCTTCCTGAGTAATAAAAAGCAAAAATTTGCTTCCTTCTGCTGGATAGTCCACTTAGCACGAATCCTAGTGTACTCGTAAAATGTTTGCAACCTTTAATTTCATGTAATCAAACATCTGATTGAGTATTCCACCAGAAAATTGAATGTGCCGTATTCGTTGCTGAACAGTACGTATAGCAGGCAGTGGGTAATGCGGTTTCAACAACATATTATAACCTGTTGCTCCACGTGCAAATAGAATTTACATTGCTTTCTTTACAGTCTAACTGATCCATTTGACTCCTCTTGAAGACCTACAATTAAGGACCCGGACCTAATCCGCAGATAGCATGTTTAATATTGTATCTGTCTGGCATGAACTCCGCCTAGGCCGGTCCCAAGCCCGGCTGAAAGAGAAGGAGGACGGCCTGCATGGAGGCCGTAAGGAGGCAGCCCTTCCACCATGCAAAGGCACAACAGGCCAATCACCTGTTTGCTTTAAACTATGATTACGAGTAATATAAGAGAGAAAACCGGACTGACTCTAAAGGCGACGAACTGGAACGGACTACGGACTACGACTTATGGAACTTGGAACATAAGAAGTATAAATGGGAAAGAAGAGGAGCTGGTGGAAGAGATGAGGAAAGCTAAACTAGAAATCCTGACTATAACGGAAACAAAGAAAAAAGGACCAGGAGTCATGGATCTCGATGGCAACACGCTGCTCTACAGTGGTGTACCCATATCTGAAAGAGCTAAAGGGGGCGTGGGTTGCATTGTGGCCAAAAACCAAAAAGATAGTCTCAAGGGATGGAACTTTGTCTCGGAGCGCATTATAGCTGTAAAACTAAAAGAAGGAGAAACATTAGTCATCAGGGTCATAATGTATGAGACAAAATGGGGATGCGAGAGCAGATGTCTGAAAGAAATTCTTCGAGCTGCTTCAAAGGACAGTGGATGACTGCCTAGATGAAATTATCATGCTCGGAGATTTCATTGTTAGAATTGGAAATGGCCATGCTAGATGGGGTGGAGTTATCGGAAGATATGGAGAAGATACTCACAATGACAATGGAAAGCGACTCCTTAGATTCTGCAGTGAGCAGAATCTGATCATTACAAACATAAAGTTCCCCCATAAGCGCATACATGCATACACTAGATGTGAACCAACAAACAATAAGAAGTCTGTTATCGATTATGCCATTGTTAGGAGGAGCTCATTCAAGTATGTCCGGGATGCTAGAGTCTGGAGGGAACCAGAGATTGGAAGTGATCACTACCTGCTTACAGTAAAAAGAACAACTGAAAGAGTTGCTCAGCCTAGGAACTGCCCAACATCACGCAAGAAACTAAGTAAACGAACGGGCAAAATGAGCATTAAGACCTACAAGCTGAGAGAGCCAGATATTAAGACCAGATATCAGGGGCTTATTGCTGCAGCGGTGAGAAACACAGAAGAACAACCTGATGACTTGGAAACCCTCTAGCTTAAATTAAAGGACATCATAAAGACAGCTGCTGCAGAAGCAAGTGGTGAAGTCCAACTTGGGAACAAGAGAAAGAGGACACCTTGGTGGACAGCGGAAGGCAAAGAGAAAATAAGAGAGGCGAAAATGGCATGGAAACAATACTTAGGAGCTAAAGGAGCATCTAAAAAGTGCTGGAAGGCAAGTGGTGAAGTCCAACTTGGGAAAAAGAGAAAAAGGGGACACCTTGGTGGAAAAGGAGAGAAAATAAAGAGAGAAAAATGGCATGGAGGAGCTAAAAACATGTGAAAAAACACAACAGTCCAAAAGGAGAAATATAGAGAATATGTGACACTCTGAACAGAAGCAAAGAACAAAGTGCTAGCAGCAAAACAGAAGTCCTGGGAAGAATTTGGAGGAAAGCTAAAAACAGATGCGCAAGAAAACCAGAAATTGTTCTGTAAAACCCTAAAGAACATGAGGAAGGAAAAACAATGCCCTCTCAAATTTATAAAGGACAAGCAATGCAAATTGCTTACTGCCCCGAAGGAAGTAATAGAAAGATGAAATAATTTTTCTCAGAACTCCTGCATGGTGAGCATAGTGAAGCATCAGAAATGATAACCAGTAGCACAGAAGAGGAAACAAATAGTGATGATGACATAGAGATTGAAGAACTGAAGGCAGCACTGGAGAAAATCAAGATGGGCAAAGCATCAGGGCATGATGGTATAACACCAGAAATGATTAAGTATATGGGACCATCAGGCGATCTATTATTCTTAAGGGTCCTATAGGCAGCGTGGTGCGACAAGACCATACCAAAGGATTTTGAGATTGCCATCATAACAACAATTTTTAAAAGAGGTGACAATTGACAATGTGGAAACCAAAGAGGCGTAACCCTTCTCGGTGTCACTGGTGGAGTCTGCTCTAGAGTAATGGAGCGGAGGCTCAGGTGCCTAGCTGAGCCACAATTAAATGAGGTCCAGTGCGGATTAAGAGCAAACCAAAGTACTCAAGACCTAATCTTCACACTCAGACAGCTTAGTGAAAAGGCCCTTGAGTATAAGAGTGAGATCAATCTTTGTTTCTTTGATCTGGAAAAGGTGTTTGACAGGGTCCCCTGGAGCAAACTTTGGGACTGTTTGGCAAGGAAGAACATTCCAGCACCACTGATTCATGCTATACAGAGCTTCTACAAGTCTTGCAAAAATTATGTGAGGACAGCAAACCATATGTCAGAAGAGTTCAGGACCACCACTGGTGTAAGACAAAGTGATATCCTGTCACCTTTTCTTTTCATACACCTCATGGACGATGTCATCAAGGCATGTAAGGAGAGAAAAAGAAAGTATTCAGTGGGATACTGGAAAATGAGACAGGTCTGTATTTCAGAGCTGGCATTTGCTGATGATGTTGCCCTGATTGCTAAATCAGAGGCACATCTCCAATTCAACCAACAAGTCTGGAAGGAAGAGCTGGACAAGAGAGGGATGGTCATAAGCAGCTCTAAAACACAATCCATGGTGATATCACGTGAAGAAAGAAGACATCAGATTAAGCTGGGAGAACAGGTCCTGGAGCAGGTCGACCACTTTAAATACCTTGGAGCTATTATAGACCGACATGGAGGCATCAAAGAAGAGTTGGCCACTCGAAAAGCAGCAGCTGTGAGACTTTTTCAGGCCATAAATCCAGGATTCCTCAGCCAGAGAGAGGTTGGTAAGAAAAGGAAGTTGGCTGTATACCGCTCCACCTATATCCCAGTCTTGACATATAGATGTGAGTCATGGACAATAACTACAACCCACAAAAGCCAGATCCAAACCTCAGAAATGAGATATCTGAGGAAGGTGGTTGAAGTAACAAGAAGAGACATGGTCCGTAACCAGGCGAAACGTCAAGGCCTAAAGTCCCACCCCCTGCAGACCCAAGTAGAACAGTCCCAACTAAGATGGTTTGGCCATGTCTGCAGAATGGGAGAAGATTGGCTACCACGACAAGCATGGGAAACAAAGAGCCAGGGATCCAGACCCCCAGGACGACCCAGAGTCCTCTGGGAGGACAACATTAGACAATCTTTGAAGGACCGAGGACTAGAATTGAACCAGGCCAGGAGGAAGACAACCGATAGGGTAGTCTGGCGCTCTCTCTTCCAAATCTCTACACCTCACGGTAGAAGGGGAATGATTAAGTAAGTATCTGTCTGGCATGAACATTTTTTTTGTTTGATTCTATTGTTCTGCCTCTTCTCTGCAGCTAAACTTGCTGTAAGTTTACTGGTTTTTTGTGTTCAAAACAATGTTTCCTTTGCAACACAGACGGTACAGTTATCTTTAATGGCTTCTGTTAGCGTGCTATTTTCTGATGCCGAGGAGTCCGTGTGGTCATTAACACTATCTTGTTCCTACATTGTCTTCAATAGAACTGTCAGTTGCTGAATTTTTCTTCTTGTTGTAAGTGTGATTATGGTTTAGGCCTAGCGCTGCAGTGTGTCCTACAACAACATCCCTTATCTTAGGTTCGCTTCTGTGCTGACCAGGTGCACGGTGTAAAAATTTGGTAAGTACTGCATTCCAACTAAGTTTTTTCTTCACATCCAGTCGCTTCAATTCAAACTCAGTCGTCTCGAAGTATTGTTCACACAACCTTGCATTAATAGAAGTTTCCAATGTTTTCTACTCACTATGCACTCCCAGATGTATCTGTCTCTTGTCTGCTGGAATCGGGAACAATCTGTATCCTCTGCTAGAGCTATTGCTACAGCCAAAAGCTGAACAATTAGGAATCTTAATCGATGCTTATTCTCGCACCTAGCCCTGGTACTGTCCAGCCAAAAATAGCGTCCAGGTCGTTCAGCCTCGTTTTCGATTCTGATATGGTTCGCGCAACTCTCAATATAGAGGAGCTCTAGGCTGTCCACGTTTCGTTCTTGTCGTTAAATAACGAAGCGTCTATTTCAAATTGCTACACTTCGCACAAGATTACTTTTGGCAGAGTTGTAGATAGAAGGACAAAGGCGCTTCTATCACCAGGGATTGTTTATAAGGTATTCCCGAAATCAAGAACAATGCTTCATTGGCAGTGCATGTTGCATATGGGTTTTTACAACATTTGTTGTTGCGCATCAAAGAGCGAGGAAGTGAGTTTGTGGAAATAGTTGAAGATGTTTGAATAGTACACTTAAGGTATATTATTGATGAACGTAGCGAAAAAAAAAATGTTATTGTGCTACCTAACCAATCACTGGGTTAAATTGTAAGATGACGTAGGAGTTTTGTGGGTTGTTATGAGATGACGTGGTAAATAGGTTGGCCTGTAGGACAGATGCCTTTGTTTTGATCTGGTGTGGCCGTCTGACCGACGACTTGAGCATTTATTCGTGCTAGAGTCTAGTCATAAATAGCTAAATATAAAATACCATTCGCCATTAAGAAAAACAAACAAGATTCTTAACTAAATAAAGGAAAAAATAACACGAGACACTAAGGATAGTATAGAAAGTGGAATATTTGATTAGGTCAGCATTTTAATACAATATACGCTAATCTTACCCGGCGGTCGTCATGGAGATAGGGATGCATGTTAGAGACCGCTTCATCATGCTATAAGCACGTGATATCTGACCAGTAAGTTGTCAGTAGAATAAGCTTCCCGACCAATGGGATAACGTAGCCAGCTTCAGCTCACTACGATTGCCGGCAAGAAATATTCAGAACGAGCAGTCCTAGACGAATGTTCCATATAGATGGACGTACGAAAACAGTCTAGTCATTTAGTTGAGGCTTTTCAACATGACTTTTGTAAATTCAAATTCTTTAATGTGTAATTTTACACATGGATCTACGTAAGTAGAAGTCTCGCACTATCTTTATGTATTTCAGCTCGCCTATATTTTGCATATTGAAAAATGTCAATGGACCTAATGGAATGGATGATTAGGTTGACTTGGGAAATAAAACAATTGAAATACCCACAAAAGAAAGCAATTAAAAAGGAACCTTTGACAATCTAGAAGAATTATGAAAGATGACAAATAATATTAACCTATGAAAGCCAGATCCAAACCTCAGAAATGATGTATCTGAGGAAGGTGGTTGAGGTAACAAGAGGAGACATGGTACGCAACCAGACGATACGTCAAGGCCTAAAATCCTACCCCTTGCAGGCCCAAGTAGAACAGTCCCAATTAAGATGGTTTGGCCATGTCTGCAGAATGGGAGAAGATCGGCTACCACGACAAGCATGGGAAACAAAGAGCCAAGGATCCAGACCCCCAGGACGACCCAGAGTCCGCTGGGAGGACAACATTAGACAATCTTTGAAGGACCGAGGGCTATAGTGGAGCCAGGCCAGGAGGAAGACAGCCGATAGAATAGTCTGGCGCTCTCTCTTCCAAACCTCTACACCTCACGGTAGAAGGAGAACGACTAAGTAAGTAAGTAAGATAAATAATATGATAAAACCTTTGTGTATGGACAGAAACATGGGAGATATTCACTAGAAGTGAATAAAATATGACCAGTATTGCCATTGTAAACTATGTACAAAATGTTGATAAGTTTGTTTTGAAACCAGTTGATTCTGATTAAATATCAAATAAACAATATGAAAAAGAATCGGGCAGTTGAGGAATTGTTTACCTATTGAAATACACTATTTGACTGTTGAAAATATAACTGATATGTCATGGCTCACAAACAAAAATCTCAACCACTAATACTCTCCCTACACCACCTGTAAGAGGAATGGAACAGACCAACACCCACAGATTAGGGTCTAAGGAATCAAGATCTCCTGCGAGCTTTAAACCAGTACTACCAAAACAGACTTAGACATGGATTAAATAAAAAAAAAGAAAAGGAAAAGGAAGGTTACACAAACAGAATCTATCTCCACTGCCACACCACGGTGACATCTTAACTAATTGGATTCCGTACCCAGTCTTGAAATAGTAGCAACTCATAATAGGACAGCACGGCTACATAATCTCTAATTGGTGCCTTATGACCAGTCGCCCCGCTACATAATCTCTAATTGGTACCGTGCCCAGTCCCACAAGGAAACCACTGTTTGACACGGTCACATAATACATAAGTGGTGCCTTTGGACCAGTCTTACATGCACACAACAGGCACCCTGTCACATATTACCACTAATGGATGCCAGTGACCAATCCTCTTACGGAGAGCACCAACTAACCATGATCACTGGAGAATAGAATAATTGACAATGCACCTGCAACAACGATATATGCAGCCCAAACGATACAGCCACAGTTTTAGCTATGCCACTGCCAGGACAATGCATAACAAATACACCCCGCACTACCCGTCTGATTTGAACAAAGAGAATGAAACTTGCCTACCAGGAGGATATCCTACAGTGCAGAAATTTGATGCATATTCCACCGCCCAAGACGACTTTGTCTATGATTCGACTACAGGAGGTTATCATACAGTACAAAAATCTAATGTGTGTCTCGCTGAACATGACGAATTTATGTACGATTCAACCACAGGATGTTATTATACAGTGAAGAAATCCAATATATGTCCCGTTGAACATGAAAAATGTATGTACGATTCAAATACAGGAGGTTACTATACTAGTAAGAAAATGTACAGACGGAACGAAACCCCTTCACCTGGAAGAAGAAAGCAACCCTACATCCCAGAAAGATATGATGACGGTTGTTTGCCAGATACTCATAGAGTAACATATGCGGACAGGCGCAGTTACAATGTTGACAGTAGGAAGTACATATATAAACGCAACAATCGTCCTTCATGTGAAAGGGATAGACGCATTGTTGATCGGGTGACTCACGACAAACCACGTAAAACATGGCAGAGACAGCAGTACCCAACCCAGACCGTCTCTAGTTCAAATCCCGGTAGAATCCACCCCTATGTCCCAATGAGAAACTTAACACATTATTGCCACAGGGAAACAAAGAGCACTCCACGTACACTATCGCCGGTCAAGTATTACGGCAACAAAACAAGGCACACGACCATAGTTACTAAACACTGGGACACACTAAATAAAAAAATAAAAGAGAACATAGAATAGCAGTAAGAAATTTCATTGCCGAGATAAAAGCCAGAATGATCTGGGAATTTAAAAACGTATCATTAGAGAACGGACGAGGGTGTCGCATAACGACAGACGATGGATGGTGTGCTCACGTCGGTCAAACCAAACGAGGGAAGAAAAATCACAACTACCAAGAAATAAATTTAATTATTACGGGTAGGACACATCACACCCCCAAGTATAACATGCAACCCAGACAGAAAGAAACACCAAAGGATAAACCACGTCACCAGAAACAGGTTGATTGTTCCACACAGACAACCCCCCAATCAATTATATCATTTGCCACGAGGAGAAAGATATCACCACGAAGGCCCACGCGAAACAACTCAAGCGTGATGACCACCGACCCATTACGCACATGACGACATCTACTCGACCAGTTCGAAAAGCCACGTTACATTACCAACCCTCTAGTCGCACCTCATCAGACTCTGAATCCGACCAATATGATCATATACCTGCGCCACCCACAAATGCAATACAACAACTCATACGTGAAAGAGATTCCTCTGAAAGTGAAGATAAAATTCCCCTGACAGAACTACGCCAACGTCTTCAATACTGCAACTCGCGTATACAGAATGAAGAAAACGTTCTGCCGACAACACAAACAGAAAGTGCATCTGCCTTTATACAGACTCAAACGTATTCCTGCAGCAAACATTCATCCACCCCTTATCATACCCCCAAATCTGAATGGGATAGTGAAGAAATTAGACCGTTTATATCTTACCGAGATACAGCTGTTTCTCCCACACAGATAGATTCTGATCGTTATATTCAGCGACACACAGAGACGAGTCTACATACCGACCCATCATCAAACGAATACACACATGTAACTAACGGAGAAACAAAAACTAAACTATATCAACAAGAGACAGATATAGACACATTAGACCCAGATAGCAGTGTGGAATCTATGGACAACGCCCCGCAACTTGAGATCCGCACCACTGTGAAACTCCCTTACCTTTCCTCCTCTGACGATTCGCCTCCTGCAAATATGTTTGTAAAATTACCACAATAATAGGTAAGAAGAAGGATACGGACAAAACGGAGACACGTTTGTAGACAGAAAGATGACTCGCCAGTCAACCTTCCGTTACCTCAATTCCAGTCATCTCCCATTTCTCCAGTTTGCAGACAGTCAACGTCACGTCACATACTGTGCTCACTACACAGTACGATTTCAGACTGTCTAGCAGAGAGATTGCAATGCTGGAAATGGCAGACAAACTAAAGGACCTGGCGAAATTTTTATAGGCACCCAGTTGTGTCCTATGTGCTTGTTAATACAAGTACCCAATCTACGCACATGTGTATATTTTCTTTTTACCAAGGATTATTTTTTTGGCCGAACAACGAACGTCTCCAATTTTTTATTGGTGCCCAAAATTCACATTTTTATTATTTTTTTTTTTCTTGGTGACAAGTCTCTCGGTTCTTTTTTATATTTCTTTGGTGCGCAAACGTCTCCCGGACGAAATCTTTTTCAGATTTTGTGAAGATGACAGTTCACTGATGGTCCAGTTCCAGTTTGAGATGTAACAGCCCTACTTGGTACAAGTTTTCCCACAGTGAGGTAACCGCTGATGATCAGATCACCTCCGGAGGAAACGGAAAGTTGTAGAATTTTTTTTCTGACAATTTTTAGTACTAACACCTGTTATGAGTATACCATCTACTTTCATTCATCACGTTTTTGACTCCACATCTAGGGTAGATTACAAGAATATATAATGTTTCCATACTTTATGTTACAGATTATGCCAAACTATCATATTGATTGGACACACGACAATTTATTTAGGATTGTTGAACCAGTTATGCATTTCCACAGAAAATTGCAGTTTATAAGTTGCATAACCACACGTACTAGTTAGAGATGATTTTGATGTTATATATAAAAAAATTCACAACCCTAGAGTCCAGAATACATGAAATGCATACAATTTTAATACTAATGATTCACCCATTGAGAATTCATCATTATTCACTCTTTCGCCCTTACAGTCTTTCCTTGCCGTTCCAGAGATCAACTAGCTGTTTTTTCACATGCATCTTTGCATATTCACGCGGTACCTTTACACTATGCACTGAGTGTCATTCTGTCCTTTATCATTGATTCACCCTTCTACAGATGATTGATATTCCACTCATTCCTCCATACTAGGAACTTTTTTTCTATTATAGCGATACTGTCATAACATCCCTTGACAGAGTAATAGTGGAACGAACCATTATTTTTCTTAAATTTATATTTATGATTTTTATAGTATACCATCCTTTTTCCACAGATATATTTTGAGTCCAAACCCCACATTTTTGTGGGTACTGTTCATAATTTGTATTGCCATGATTCAACACCATACTGCCTCTGTAATAGCCATTTTTTTAGTATAGTAAAATTAAATCACTTTGCAGAAATTTTGTTGTTAGGCATTCTGTATGATGATTATGTCACAATGTCATTATAGACAATGATTGTATATCCAACATTGACACATCAGTATAGGACGAATACGACTTCTTTTTCCTCTCCTTCCTCACGCCCCCTTATCTTACTTGTTTTCCTCCTCTCACTCTGAAATAAAGTTCAGGAATTCTGATTTTTCTCTCCTATCTTCATTTACTTGAATTCCAATTTTGTTGTAATCTGGAGACCTTTTGTTTCTTTCTGTCCATTACGAGACCACGAATACCATTCTTACAACTTGCTAACAACAAGTTAAATTGACTGTTCTATTTCGCTTTCAGAGCTAATTCTTATTGTCACCCCACTGATAGACTTTATCACAACCAGGAATCAGATGTATTGATGGTGATTTTTGGAGTCATTACATTATTTAATAATTAATAAGGTTTGTTTACAAATTTGTATAAAAAGAATGTATATGGGAAGACATAAAAAGAAACAGATTGATAGGATTGTTGACATAAATTGGTGATGCTAATTTCCCTGAACCACCCCCACACATGTTCATGAGACCACACAAATGACTGTTTTTGCACCCATTGTTTCCCATATGTTCCATAGTGTCATTTCGTTCCCCACTGACCCACCCATGACTGATGATATTGTGAAACTACTGTTTGCACATGATGCATATGCCATTCTTGCCCTCATGATAATAAAGTATTGACTAGCTTTTATAATTATAGCTGACATGAGTATGACATTGAGAAAATAAAACACCACATGATATTGTGAAACTACTATTTGTATATGATGCCTATGCCCTTAATAATAAAACACCACATGATATAATGCAACTTATGTTTGTATATGATGCCTATGCCATTAATACCCCATGATAATGTTATACATTAAATATTTCTGTCTTTACGTAGATACGTGACAGATAGTTTAATATGATTGTAGAATCTTGAGGTTCAGTAAGATAGGAGATCCACGAAAAAGATACTCTAGGATGACCATACCCATACTGAAGAGATACGTGTTAAGGATACACACGACGAGGATATCTGCTAATGATGCATAAATGAATATGATACCTATGTAAAAGGATATACGTGACAAATGAAAAAAAAAATCTGACTGAAAATTTTTGCACGAAGACGAGATTATGAGACTGATGAAACGAGATAGTCTCTGATATACAAGTGATGATGTGTACCTTTGATATTGATACACATTCTGCACACACATATTTATGATATATATACATTTATGTCTTTGTTATAAATTAGACAATTCTGTCTTTACGTAGTTACGTGACAGATGATTAAAAATGACTGACACGTTTTGCAATTAAATACAGCTTTGAAATACTGGGAAATGATGGTCTCTTATGATGAATAATACAAGTTGAAAATGATACCCCTCCTGAGGATATACGTCTCAAGGATACACACGGTGGATATATATGATGAATAATACAAGTTGAAAATGATACCCTCCCAAGGAGATACGTGTTAAGGATACACACGTTTAATATATATGATGTTGATAAATGGTTTGAAAATAATACCCGTACTAATGATATCCGTGTTGTACAAAGTCGACACCGAATCTGCCTTCTTTCTGACATAAATATCATATTTCATTTATGTGTCCTCAGTATATATCCTCATCTTGGGTATTTATGTCAGAAATACACATGCTGTTGTTGAAATTAAGACATTATAGTTAATGGAAAGATTCTGCCTTTACATGATCACGTGACAGATACTTAAGTAGAAATGATAACACATTCATGCCACAGCCCATTGGACATTGCATTTGACGGTATTACTATAACCTATATTGCTTTCTGCGACTGTGTGTAACAGGTTGTCCAGCTGAGCACTTTTCCCCCCTGACATGATATTTCCATCCCTTCCTTTACCTGCACCATAGTGATATTAATGTAAGATTATAAACTTCTCATCTGACTGACTCAGACTATACTAGTTCTGAAAGCAGATATTACAGACACAAACGATCTGACGGGTCTTCGTCTCCGAGGGCAGATTCGGTGTCGACTTTGTACAAATGTCAAATGATTTCCATTTTGTTAAATATTGCTCATGTATGAGACATTGGTTGCTAGTTTGGAGTTAAATGAGTTTTAATGAATAAAATTCTGGATTTTTGTTGGCTAACTTTGAAGAATTATAGATGAATTAAAATGCACTATAGAGATACATTTTTGTAAGATCATAGACTGTCCATCTGACTGACTCAGACTGTACTAAGTCTGACGGTAGATGTTACAGACACAAATGATCTGACAAATCTTCGTCTTGGAAGGCAAATTCCATGTCGACATTGTTATAATGTAAGAAAATTTTACCTTGTCAATTGTGCTGATATATTGAGATGTAATTTGTTGAATTACGGTTAAATGAATTATGAAAAATGTATTCTTAGACATGTTTAGTTAACATAGTAATGCATTATGAATAGCTTACCTAGAATATAATAGCACATGAAATAACTTGGAACTATTATGAATGGACTACCATTGTCATTATAAATGTGGATACTTGGAAATAAATTGGAACTATTATGGATGGACTACAATATTACTTATACAACATGGATACTTCGGAGTTGATTTGGTTACATTATGGATGGACTTTACTTAGACAATTATACAATGAGATTGCCTCGATATGAATTGGATGTATTTTGTTAGAGTAATAAGAAAGTTTTATAACACGTGTTTTGAACTACATTTGCGTTAGTCCAAACAACAAATTGTGCACTGTTCCCACTCCGTTCATTTTTGGGTAGCACATTTTAGATTAGTGTTCACAGTTTTGATATCCCAAGTTGCCGCTCGAAAATTTTGATAGCCTAAGCATTGATACGATATTAAAAAAATTTATAATGATGTCCATTTATAAAGCTTGGTTAGAGTATGACAGTCTGATAATGTATATATACAAGAGCCCCGGTTAGTGATTAAGGTTAAATTTTCAAAAGCATTTTTAGACTTAGACTATTTTTGGGACTTTTTTTCTTGAATTGACAGTACTCAAATGTCTCCCTGAAGAATACATTTGCATGGCCCCGGGATCTATATGTGGCCGTCTGACCGACCACTTGAGCATTTATTCGTGGAAGAGACTAGTCATAAATAGCTAAATATAAAATACCATTCGCCATTAAGAAAAACAAACAAGATTCTTAACTAAATAAAGGAAAAAACTAACACGAGACACTAAGGATAGTATAGGAAGGGGAAAACTCGATTAGATCAGCGTTTTGATACAATATACGCTAATCTTACCCGGTGGTCGTCACAGAAATAGGGATGCAGGTTAGAGACCGCTTCATCACGCTATAAGCACGTGATATCTGACCAATAATTTATCAATAGAATAAGCTTCCCAACCAATGGCATAACGTAGCCAGCTTCAGCTCACTACGATTGCCGGCAAGAAATATTCAGAACGAGCAGTCCTAGAAGAATGTTCCATATAGATGGACGTATGAAAACAGTTTAGTCATTTAGTTGAGGCTTTTCAACATGACTTTTGTGAATTCAAATTCTTTAATGTGTAATTTTTCACATGGATCTATGTAAGTAGAAGTCTCGCACTACCTTTATGTATTTCAGCTCGCATATTGAAAAATGTCAATGGACCTCATGGAATGGATGATAAGGTTGACTTGGGAAATAAAGCAATTGAAATACCCACAAAAGAAAGCAATTAAAAGGAACCTTTGACAATCTAGAATAATTATGAAAGATGATAAATAATATGATAAAACCTTTGTGTATGGACAGAAACATGGGAGATATTAACTTGAAGTGCATAAAATATGACCAGTTTTGCCATTGTAAACTATGTACAAAATGTTAATAAATTTGTTTTGGAACCAGTTGATTCTGGTTAAATATCAAATAAACAATATGAAAAGGAATCGGGCAGTTGAGGAATTGTTTACCTATTGAAATACACTATTTGACTGTTGGAAATATATCTGAAATGTCATGGTTCACAAACAAAAATCTCAACCACTAATACTCTCCATACACCACCTGTAAGAGGAATGGAACGGACCAAAACCCACAGATTAGGGTATAAGGAATCAAGATCTCTGGCGAGCTTTAAGCTAGTACTACCAAAACAGACTTAGACATGGATTAAATAAGAAGTAAGAAAAGGAAAAGGAAGGTTACACAAATAGAATCTATCTGCACCGCAACACCATGGTGACATCTTAACTAATTGGATTCCGTACCCAGCCTTGAAATAGTAGTAACTCATACTAGGACAGCACGGCTACAAAATCTCTAATTAGTGCCTTAAGACCAGTCGCCCCGCTACATAATCTCTAATTGGTACCGTGCCCAGTCCCAAAAGGAAAACACTGGGTGACACAGTCACATAATACATAATTGGTGCCTTTGGACCAGACTTACATGCACATGCCAGGCACCCTGTCACACTGGCACCCAATTTGATTTATTTGTTATGTATCTTTGGGAGTAAGGATGATGCAAGACAGGTCTTGAATGATGAACTTATATTGGTGTTTGCACCTTAGTGGATTTAAAGGTTAATACACCGTAAATCGGAGTCTATTACAAGCTTATATCGTTGCTGAAGGGTGTACTAGTTTGGAGAAGACATTCTAATGAAGGTAACGGAATCTGAAAGGAGCTACGTGACAAAGGCAATTATATATATATATATATATAATTGCCTTTGTCACGTAGCTCCTTTCAGATTCCGTTACCTTCATTAGAATGTCTTCTCCAAACGATATAAGCTTGTAATAGACTCCGATTTACGGTGTATTAACCTATAAATCCACTAAGGTGCAAACACCAATATAAGTTCATCATTCAAGACATGTCTTGCATCATCCTTACTCTCAAAGATACATAACAAATAAATCAAATTGGGTGCCAGTGTGACAGGGTGCCTGGCATGTGCATGTAAGTCTGGTCCAAAGGCACCAATTATGTATTATGTGACCGTGTCACCCAGTGTTTTCCTTTTGGGACTGGGCACGGTACCAATTAGAGATTATGTAGCGGGGCGACTGGTCTTAAGGCACCAATTAGAGATTATGTAGCCGTGCTGTCCTAGTATGAGTTACTACTATTTCAAGACTGGGTACGGAATCCAATTAGTTAAGATGTCACCATGGTGTTGCGGTGCAGATAGATTCTATTTGTGTAACCTTCCTTTTCCTTATATATATATATTGATTTACTGGGAAGAAAACCAGAAGGCGTATTACCGTAAAATAGTAGAGTGCTATGTTAGTATAACTTGTTAATAATGGACGGAACGACATAACCTAGTTACAGTTCATCTCTGCACATTGATCATGAACATCAATAAAGTCTGTTGTGTTTATAACGAACAAGAATTGGCCTTGCACCTCGTTCCTTTGAGCAGTTGGTGCCTACTTGTGATGTTACTGATTTGTTTATCCCTTGTGAGGGAACACTGCCGAATAAATACAAGGACGATTCAGTGCTGTTTGCACACTCACGGTAGAAACATTCGTGGGACACAGTCATTGCATGTCTATGTTAGTAACTGAAGTCACTGAAGAAACCCAACAGGATGACTTACTTTAACAGGCAATTGTTAACTTATTATCGGTCCGCCACCTTTTATGGAGAATTAAGCAATGGTTTAGCCCGTTCAAGCCCCCAGCTGGTGTAAGTCCAGCGAAATTCCTTGTTATAAGTATTTGCCCCATAGAGGTAAATATATGTCTAGATGTTTATATATATATATATATATATATATATATATATATATATATATATATATATATATATATATATATATATTGTAATGCAAAGCTGGCAGAGTGGATAGTGGCGATTCGCTCCCGTGGCTAGGCGGTGGGTGCCGTTCGGAAGGTCCTGGTTCGATCCCGGTAAGCCTATCATTTCTGTTGTTTTTCTGTTGTCTGGTCTTCTTTATTTCTCGCTGAGAGCCTGATAACTACCTTTGTGTGTTGTGTGTTTATTTTATCCAATAAAAAATTACAGTCTATCCCTTGCTCTCAAATCAATTCAATGGTTAGCTCTGAACTATATGGGTCGGGGTGTTTAATTTAACCTCTCCCACGTGTTTGAAAATATTACATTTTAAATACAAGGAATTTAAAATTCCCACGCGTGACCTCTTTTTAATAACGCTGTAATACTTCCGCAAACTGATTATCTGTAACAATTACAAAAGGATGGTCCCGGGAATACGATTGTCTCACTATCACCTGCGTCTTCGCCCATACCTCAGACCCCTTTCGTGGGCGGCCAATCTGGCTTTCTATTCATCGATCGTACGAGACCATATTGTGAACATAAAGAGCGTCTCTAATAAAGGTTGCTAGGCGACTCAAGTGATAAGAGTATCCACCAGTGACTTGTGTAATTAACCTGGTATTATTACAATTCACCTGGCGGAATGCTGCAAAATCGAGGAGTGGTCACAGCAAAAAGAATGTAAGGTCAATAAATACGCCAAATGATAGGACGATGAGGAGAAAATGAAGAAATGAAGTGATACTTCCGTAGGGGACGAGAGTTATAAAAAGCGCACGACTGATTTCGTCACAGATACCCCGTCACTAAAGATGGTTTATTAAATATGCAAGTGAAGGCTTGTGCTTTTACATGGATCGTGCCTTCTTCTAATCCTATTCTGGATGACAGTGTTCTTCTCATTATACAGTTGGCGAGAGTTTGAATTTATCGCTTAGCAATGTGTACAGTTGTGAACGACCTACAGCATTCATTCGTGCTAAGGGCCCTAGCATAACAAAGTAAACTACCATTGTGATTGCAACAGACAATAGATTTGTTACTAAAACCCAAGTATAAGAAAGTAAACTACCATTTTGTTAGAAACAGACAATAGATTGGTAACTAAAATAAAAGAAGAGAAAAAGTTAACCCAGGGAAATTAACATTAAGTGGAGGGAAATATAAGGTAAAGCGTTAGTAAAGAATGCAGGTCAATTACCGTCAGTTACCATAGTAAGCTTTATAAATGCAGGCCAAGCTTGGCGGGGTCACTCGATGTTTTTATCCACTGAATAGGCCTTTTGAGCTCAAGTGAAGCCAAGCCTTGCCATCAGAAATATTTTAGTAAACAGTTAGCATAATGTTCTGAAGTTAAACAGACGTGTTTTGTGATAGAGTCCTGAAGAATGATGCACGCGTAGTTAGACGTGAGGAATCCCGCTAGGTTTCCAATTGGTATTCATTTACTGACGGCCTATGCTCGACATGCAGCTTGAATGGTAATGAATGAGTGAAATTAACAACAACAAAAATCACACAGCATTGCCTAACATTTTAATCATGAATGTATATATCACACGTTTGCTGTTTTATTATTATTATGTTAAAGAAAGTAGACCTTTGGTAGGAATATGTGTGTACGAGTGTAAACGATTTTTATCTGTATTTCAATTTAACCTTGTATTTCAATAATGCGCATGATGTTTGTAATATGGTGTAAAAGACAACGATATATATATATATATATATATATATATATATATATATATATATATATATATATATATATATATATATATATATATATATATATATATATATATATATATATATATATATATATATATATATATATATATATATATATATATATATATATATATACTGTTCAAAAAAAGAAACGCAACATTATTGCAGTGGTAATGGACACCAAATTTCAAACTTGTACCAACATTTTATTTTACAGAATTAATGTCTCAATCTTGGCACGAAGAAACTTTCAGACCTTAACAATGAAATGATGTTCATTAAATTTGGTTTGGACTTTCATTCTTTGCGACTGAGGCCTCCGTTTCAGTAAGGTGTACGGCCTCCTCTGGCCTCTATCAGAGAACGACATCTCCTTGACATGGATCCGATTAGCCGTTGGATCTGTTGTTGTGAGATGGCTGCCCACTCTTCCCGCAGTGCAAGAGACAACTGTCGGAGATTGGCTTGAGCCACGTCGAGTTCATCCCATAAGTAATCTATGGGGTTCATGTCTGACGACATGGCTGCCCACAGAAGGGTCTGGACGTTGTTGTCAGCGAGGAACTGGGTGGTGAGTTGTGCCACATGAGGTCGAGCGTTATCCTGCTGAAAAATTGACCCTCGTGCAGCCAGAAGTGGAAGGACGTGAGGACGAAAAATTTCAGCGACGTATTGTTGAGCATTCAGGCGTTCTTCAATTTGCACCAGGTCACTTCTTCCCGTGAAGTTGATTCCCCCCCCCCCCCCCCCCCCACATCAGTACACCTCCACCACCATGTGGAGGACCCTCTTCAACGCTGTTCTGGGCGTAGCGCTCATGGACTGCGGTAAGCTCTTCTCTGTCTATCGTGTCGCTGGAGCACACAAAAATGATTCATCACTAAACCAAACCCGTCTCTAGTCATTCCCAACGGTTCATTGACGATGCTGGTTCGCCCACTGCAGTCGGTTCTGGCGATGCCAGCCCGTAAGAACAGGACCTCTGTAGGGTCTTCTAGCCCAAAGACCAGAGTCGTGAAACCGGTTCCTTACCGTTTGATCTGAAATTCGACGAGCTGCTAACATTGACTGTACTGTGGAGGATGCAGATGCAAGTCGATTCCTGAGGTGAAGCAGCCGTATGAAGCGGTATTCGGCAGGAGTTGTGACTCTGGGTCTTCCACTGCGCGGCCGGTCTGCCACTGAGCCAGTTTCTTGAAATCGCCTCCAAAGGCGACTAATGGTGCTTCTAACCACATTAAATTGTCTGGCCACTACACTTTGTGGCTGTCCAGTCTGTAAACGTCCAATGATGACGAGTCGTTGTTCTGTAGTGAGATGAGCCATACTTGCGCATTGAATTTTCAACTGAATTTATTCGAGGAGCGTCAATCTTTTATAGGCATTCAATATTATCGTCAGAGAGTTTTGTGTTCAGTAAGTTTCACGGAATTCTCATGACCTTGTCATAAGTTATTGTCAAATATGTTGTTTTGACCTTGACCTCTTTCATGACCTCACGAATCATGAGGTGAGTACAATTCAGGTAACCACGAGAAGATAATGCCCAGGTGGACATAGTCGATAGGTTGACTGATGTCCAATCAGCGAATATCTTTTATAAAAGTAACATCAAAAAAGTTGCGTTTATTTTTTTGAACAGTACATACATATATATCTTTATATATCTTTATATGTATATGTATATATGTGTGTGTATATTGTAGTTTATTTATTTTATTATTACTTTAATAACGGATGATGCCGAAGTTAGCTTTTTATAGGATAATTTTGCACAAGTCAAAAGCAGATCTGGCAGAATACGTTAATACTGACCTCGGATGTTCGCCCCAGTTTCTAGATCTATGGAGCCCTGTGACCGTTGAAGATTTACGACCAACGATATCCATCACCTGTAATTACAGGGACGTGGACAGTCACGGCTGCCAAGCATTCAAACAGTGGTCGTTAAATTGTGGTGGCAGTGGAAAATCGTTTTTAGTGTGCAAAATTGTGTATGTGAGTGTGGATGTGTGTGAGAGCGATAGGTACCCTATTTTCCACTGTGAATATTTTACAAACCGGGATAATCCTATTCTTTAACATTAAGGGGGCCAAATTTAATTTTGCTCTTTTCATCTTGAGAAATTAAATAAGTAAGCCAAATAACACATGGGTGCAATTAAAAATGTGTAGGTGAAAGAATATATACAGTAAGATTTGCTTGTACGTGTGCCAATGAAAGTGTAAGTTCGAGTGTTTATAGGTATTATGCAATGTACTCTCCTTGTATTTCATTTTGCTAATTGCACATGGTTTTGTATATTTGGGAAAAATACATCGTAAGTAATCTCCTAAAAAATGTGAATAAAGCTTGTTGTGACCGGTCACACACCGGGCCCACTCTCTCTCACTCCCAGATGCAAACTGTGGGGGGGGGGGGGGGAATGAACAAGCTCGTTAATAACCAAAACTATCCACTAAGAAGTATCTCTTTTCCGATACCATTTATTTCCCCTGTTGAGCTATGCACTGGATGAACCAAGACTTTTTCTTTTGTCCCAGGGGACATCCTTTCAGAATACATTTCACGGTCCAGCACGAATTTATTTTAGCCAAGCTGGACCTGAGGTCTTGACATCATAAATCAGCGAAATCGGACACCTGCTTTTAGCTGAAGTAAATTCAAGTGCCCTTAGTTTTTATTATTTTCCAACAAGACTGAAATCTTTCGCACCGGACTCTAAGTCTAGGTGGTCTTTGACACCCCTGCAATTTTACGACCCACGGTATTCATGGGACTGTGAAGGTCCGAGATCCGTTGTTGTAGAGTACGCTCTATATTTCTAATAAGTGGGTGTAAGGTTTTTTTTATTCTTTTTCTCTTCCTTTTCTTTTTAATCAACACTATCATTACCCAAAAATGTAAAATGTGTAACCTTGGAGTACTAGAAAGAGTGTGTAAATGAGTGTGTGCAAGGTGTGAAATTAATTTTTTTTTTTTTTTTTTTTTTTACAGCTGCACAGTGTATTTTCATTGTTTTGCTTATGTTCAGACTATTATTGTCAATGTTTCCATGCACATGTATTTATCAATTTCAACGGAATGTGAATAAAGAGTTAAAAAAAAAAAATTCGTCCCCGCTTAGCATTAAAGTTTAGAAAATGCCTGGTTTTATTCTTGGTATTTACATAACTGTATCAACATATTTAATATCCAAATTCACTCGATAGTCACTTTTTTCCCGTTGCAATTATTTTTACGTTATTTTATAGTAAAATCTTTAGTTGTTGCAGAAAACAACATTATTAGATAGCTCTGATTGTTGAAGTACTGTTAAATGGAAATATTTTTTTTTCACAGGTTGCCAAGTCACATAATTTTGTTTCTACTGTTTTGGCGTAAAAAAAAAAAATAAGCTGGTGGCTTTTTGTCAAATATGTATTCAATTCATTTGAATGTATGCTTATTTTGATTGACAACGCAGATTTATGCATTCATTCGTTTTCACGTATGGTGTGTCCGTGCATGTGAATGTTTTAAAAATAAACCTTCGTTCCCGCTTAGTACTAAAATTTAGAAAATGTCTAGGTAACATAGTTTGGTTTCTACCGATATTTTCTATGCATAAAACAGGGCCGTAAATAGTGTCTATCTGAATCAAGGGAAGCAATCCAAACGGTAAAATTGTGAATCATGGGAATCAATCAAAATGGTAAAATTATTATTAAAAGATCGTAATTTACAACTATACATTTCTATGTTTTACATAACAATTTAAATTATTTAAACAGACACTAACGCTTTATGCGAAAAAATCTAAAAAATTACTGTGATGAATTATTTAAAAGTTATTATTACTTTTTATATCAAATTTAATTACATTTTACGAAGCAGTTTCTGTTTATTTGCCAAATATTACATAGTATTTCGAAGACTAAGCAATTCATTACTGAAACAGACTGAAATATATTTTGTAAAAGAAGAGGGTCTTTATCACATTGCTGAACCGAAATGTCTTCTTTAATTGTACATCTGCCAATCTCAAACGGGGTGCCCCTCGCCAAAGTAAGGCATTATTTAAGTTTTATTTTTATTTTTGGCCCTTAATAAAATAAACTAGCTCAAAGCT
Source organism: Oreohelix idahoensis (assembly GCA_024509875.1). Lineage (NCBI taxonomy): Eukaryota > Metazoa > Mollusca > Gastropoda > Stylommatophora > Oreohelicidae > Oreohelix > Oreohelix idahoensis. Next base: position 102,002 of record JAMPIV010007191.1, read on the forward strand.
AAACAGTACACCAAAATGAAAGATCTTTATTTACACATGTGTTCTAATATACGAGCGCGTAACAGGCGTTATTCGTGTGTCTCAGTTGAATTGGTCGTGTCTCACCGAAATAAGACACTTCTGTTTAAATAATATAACTCAACACAATCAATGTATCTTTTATATTTGAAGTATGCATGACAGAAAATAATAATCATAAATTTTTTTACACGCAATATTGTATATATACTGTTCAAAAAAAAAAAAACGCAACATTATTGCAGTGGTAATGGACACCAAATTTCAAACTTGTACTAAAATTGTATTTTACGGAATTAATGTTTCAATCTTGGCATGAAGAAACTTTCAGACTTTAACAATGAAATGATGTTCATTAAATTTGGTTTGGACTTTTATTCTTTGCGACTGAGGCCTCCGTTTCAGTAAGGTGTATGGCCTCCTCTGTCCTCTATTAGAAAACGACATCTCCTTGACATGGATACGATTAGCCGTTGGACCTGTTGCTGTGGGATGGCTGCCCACTCTTCCCGCAGTGCAAGAGACAACTGTCGGAGATTGGCTGGAGCGACGTCTTGCTGGCGGAGTCGTCTGTCGAGTTCATCCCATAAGTGTTCTATGGGGTTCATGTCTGATGACATGGCTGGCCACGGAATGGTCTGGACGTTGTTGTCAGCGAGGAACTGGGTGGTGAGTTGTGCCACATGAGGTCGAGCGTTATCCTGCTGAAAAATCGACCCTCGTGCAGCCAGAAGTGGAAGGACGTGAGGACGAAGAATTTCAGCTACGTATCGTTGGGTATTCAGGCGTCCTTCAATTTGCACCAGGTCACTTCTTACCATGAAGTTGATCGCCCAACTCATCAGTACACCTCCACCACCATGTGGAGGAGCCTCATCGACGCTGTTCTGGGCGTAGCACTTATGGACTCTGCGGTAAACTCTTCTCCGTCTATCGTGTCGCTGGAGCACACAAACATGATTCATCACTAAACCAAACCCGTCTCCAGTCATTCCCAACGGTCCATTGACGATGCTGGTTCGCGCACTGCAGTCGGTTCTGGCGATGCAGGTCCGTAAGAACAGGACCTCTGTAGGGTCTTCTAGCCCAAAGACCAGAGTCGTGCAGCCGGTTCCTGACCGTTTGATCTGAAATTCGACGAGCTGCTGACATTGACTGTACTGTGGAGGATGCAGATGCAAGTCGATTCCTGAGGTGAAGCAGCCGTATGAAGCGGTATTCGGCAGGAGTTGTGACTCTGGGTCTTCCACTGCGCGGCCGGTCTGCCACTGAGCCAGTTTCTTGAAATCGCCTCCAAAGGCGACTAATGGTGCTTCTAACCACATTAAATTGTCTGGCCACTACACTTTGTGGCTGTCCAGTCTGTAAACGTCCAATGATGACGAGTCGTTGTTCTGTAGTGAGATGAGCCATACTTGCGCATTGAATTTTCAACTGAATTTATTCGAGGAGCGTCAATCTTTTATAGGCATTCAATATTATCGTCAGAGAGTTTTGTGTTCAGTAAGTTTCACGGAATTCTCATGACCTTGTCATAAGTTATTGTCAAATATGTTGTTTTGACCTTGACCTCTTTCATGACCTCACGAATCATGAGGTGAGTACAATTCAGGTAACCACGAGAAGATAATGCCCAGGTGGACATAGTCGATAGGTTGACTGATGTCCAATCAGCGAATATCTTTTATAAAAGTAACATCAAAAAAGTTGCGTTTCTGTTTTTGAACAGTATATATTTGAAAAGTAAATTAATATTAAACAAACATAAAGGTATGTTTTCAGGCACTCGTAAGAAATAAAGAAGTAGAACACTTAGACAACAGAAAAACAACAGACGTGAGTGGCTTACCCAGGGTTTGAACCCCGTACCTTCTGTACTACAACACCGCCTAACTATACAAGCGAATCACACTAACCTCACGGCAAGCTAGGCATCCCCAAAAAAGGATGCTTTACTGACAGGTCATCAGTGCAAAACACAAGACAACACCGGAAGTTTACAATGGGCACCTCAGCCCATTAATGACGCAATCACTTCTGTTGTTCCTCTATTCTGCAGTATGTGTCAGTCCAAACAAGACAAAGACCTTGATACTTTTTCCAGTAAATGATAGAAGACTTAAGGACAGTAGTATAGAACAGAGGGTAGGTTTCTGGTATTGTATAAACATTAATAACATAAGGAAGGGAAACCCGAGGCCTGTAAACAGTAAAAATCTAGGCGGTGTTGTCCTACGGAAGGTACGGGGTTCAAACCCTGGGTAAGCCACTCACGTCTGTTGTTTTTCTGTTGTCTAAGTGTTCTACTTCTTTATTTCTTACGAGTGCCTGAAAACATACCTTTATGTTTGTCTAATATTAATTTACTGTTTACAGGCCTCGGGTTTCCCTTCCTTATGTGTTATTAATGTTTATACATTACCAGAAACCTACCCTCTGTTCTATACTACTGTCCTTAAGTCTTCTATCATTTACTGGACACAGTATCAAGGTCTTTGTCTTGTTTGGACTGACACATACTGCAGAATAGAGGAACAACAGAAGTGATTGCGTCATTAATGGGCTGAGGTGCCCATTGTAAACTTCCGGTGTTGTCTTGTGTTTTGCACTGATGACCTGTCAGTAAAGCATCCTTTTTTGGGGATGCCTAGCTGGCCATGAGGTTAGTGTGATTCGCTTGTATAGCTAGGCGGTGTAGTCGTACGGAAGGTACGGGGTTCAAACCCTGGGTAAGCCACTCAAGTCTGTTGTTTTTCTGTTGTCTAAGTGTTCTACTTCTTTATTTCTTACGAGATCCTGAAAACATACCTTTATGTTTGTCTAATATTTATTTACTGTTTACAGGCCTCGGGTTTCCCTTCCTTGTGTGTTATTTATGTTTGAAAAGAACGTGCTACGAAAATCAGTAGTAAGAACGTTAAATAAGGACGAGTTGGACTATTCTTTCTTGGTCGCCAGGTCAAAAAGGGAAAATGTGTCTTATTAATTTGCTTCTTGCTAACACTCGGAAGCAGAATAAAACTGCTTTTGCAATTCCATCATAACAAACAGGAGTACTTTGAAAAAAATCGGAAGCAAATTGAAAAGTAAAAGTGAAATCACCCATCTGGTAGAACCATAAGAAATTACAGTAGTTGGTGCGGCTTGCATTTGCAATTACCCTAAACTACGCACGAGGATAGTCATTTAAAGCAGAAGTAATTAAATAACTTACTTACTTACTTACTTACTTACTTACTTAGTCGTTCCCCTTCTACCGTGAGGTGTAGAGGTTTGGAAGAGAGAGCGCCAGACTATTCTATCGGCTGTCTTCCTCCTGGCCTGGTTCCATTCTAGTCCTCGGTCCTTCAAAGATTGTCTAATGTTGTCCTCCCAGCGGACTCTGGGTCGTCCTCGGGGTCTGGGTCCTTGGCTCTTTGTTTCCCATGCTTGGGACCGGCATTAAATTGAATTAAATTAAATTTCACTCGAATATCAAAATATTATAATTTGATTTTGACATTTCATACGTTTCCTATGATGATAGGAAACTCTATATATACACAGAGCGATTCAACAGGAAGCAACCTGATCATCAGAAGCAGTCCCCTCGTCGAACAGGTATTTCGGCCCTGTATACACCTTTACATTCTAAGGGGGGCGGACCCACTTGGCTCATGACTCCCAAATGTCTCAACCTCCTGTTGTCTTGTATCGAAAATGAACTTGGGTGCCTTTGTGCACTAAATGTTTGAACATAGCTCAACTGGGTATGTGTTATTTTTTAAAAGAAAGAGTTCACATGTACTGAGTTGAAGTTGGGCAGACAAACAGGTGAGCTGTTCTCACATGCGAATCTTGTAGTTCGGGCTTGAGTGAAAATGTACTGGGTTGAGGGGAGAAACTTTAATCTGGGGAATTGAGTATCTGGCATGGCTTCGGCATGGTTATAGTGCCGCTAGAGTGTCCAGAGTTTTTGATAACACATTGTACCTTGATTGCAGAGATTCGATATTTTATAACTTATGATGAGTTGCTGTTTATGCAATCAAATTCCTATGGATTATATCTGATGTTATGACTTATGATGAGTTGCTGTTTATGCAGTTAAATTCCTCTGGATTATATCTAATATTATAACTTATGATGAGGTGCTGTTTATACAATCATATTCCTATGGATTATATCTGCTATTATGACTTATGATGATGTGCTGTCTATGATGTCGATGTTTTTTCTACCGTCAATATACTGTGAATGATGTGGAAACTTATGCATCTTACTCGTTGGTCCATTTCATGACCCTGACGTTACATGTTGCGTGTGTTGCATCTCATTTACACAAACCTTAGGAACTCACGACATTCGCCCATATATTGAACAACTGTCGGCCACTACTGGTAAGTCTGACATTGCTGACGTCAACATTGTCAGCTGTGCCAGTCAGTAGCACTAAACTACAGCACCCCCAGAACAACAGTAACAGAAGTGGTGATCCAGTTATCAGGGAAACGATTTATTTATTTATTTTTTTTTTTTTTGTACACAAAGTCAAGATATACAGTGTCGCCAATTTGAGTTTTCGTGAGAAAGTTTCAAGTCTAGATGTCAACTATTTCGTTTGAAAGACCTTAGAAACTAGGGGATCCAGTACCTATCGACGTTGGACTCCTACGTGCCGTGTGACACCTGACGCCCATCGTTGTCGTTGTCACGAAGGCCGGGAGTTCTTTTTTGAAGATAAGTGGTTTTTGTGTGTGCACTGTGCCACTGTGATATGTTGCCGAGCCTTTCTTTATAAGTGTACTATTTGTTCTTCTTAGTTTTCTATGTTCCATGTTTTATGCGGTTTTGATTGGGAAGTGACTTGCGTTAGGAAACATCCCAGTTTCATCCCAGGGCCTACGTAAGCGTTCTATAGGGACTTTTGCAGATTTCCCGTTGTGGAAATTCCATCATATTTTTGCTGAAGGATTTTCAGTCCACTGTGCTTGGCGATCTGTGACACAATTTGTTTAGGCATGACGTACGGTTTTTTTAATTGTTGTTATTGTAGTATTCTTTCTCTGTGCCTTAGTTTCATGATTGATTTGTTTGTGATTGTCATTCTCAACCTCACTATCATTAATTTCTATACAAATTTTTTGTTTATACTTTGTGCTGTTGCTTGTCTTGTCACTTCTCTCGCAGTATCATTGCATTCTTTGCAATATTTTTTTCTTCAGTTCTTCTTTCTTGTTTATTTGATTCTGCGAACGTTATCATTTGTTCTTGGGTATTGCGTGTTTGTGTCAGTTAGTCTCCGTACCTTCATCATGTATTTCTTGTCATAATTGTATGCACGACTTAATGATTGATTTATAATTATATGCAATATTACCATTCCTGACATTGATATGAATTTGTATACAACTTCTATAAACAGAACTTGCCACCTGCTAATTAGAGATAAGGTTAACTTCTTAGAAAATATCTGACTAGATAAGTCAACTACTTATAAAATTAGACAGAATGTCTAGTTTAGATTATTTCATTAAGCAAGGGAAGGTGCTTGGTATGGAGCCTGAAGAGTTAAAGCTATTGGCAATCGTTGTGTATGAAAAAGTACAGGAAGCTGAAAAACAGAAACTTCAAATTGAAGCTGAAGATAAAAAACTTCAAATGGAAGCACAAAAACTTCAAATAGAAGCTGAAAACCATAAACGTCAAATGGAAGCTACTGAGAACGAAAACCGTAGACTTCACAAGCAAAAGTTGTTCTCTATGGAACTTGAGAAAATGAAGCTAATTGACTGGAAATAATACACACGATGTTCCAGACACTCAAACAACTTCACATAAGAACAATTCTAGTTTTTATAAGATCAGATTGCCGCCTTTTAGGTCTTCTTCCGATGACATTTTATTATATCTAAATAGATTCATACTCACATGTGAGTCTCGTAAAATAGATAAGCAAGAATACTGTGCATGACTAATGGAACTATTTTCAGGCGAAGCTATGACAGCTGTAAGTATGTTGGAAGGACCTGACAAGAATAATTACGATACTGTCAGAGCTGTTTTATTTTTTAAAATCTCAACTTGATGAAGACGGTTATCCTCTCCGCTTTAAATCTGTATTGCCGGAGACTGGAAAAGATTTTTCAGAATTTATAGCAAATATACGTCTTGCGTTCTCACAATGGGTTCAGCTCTCAAAAATTGAGCACACTTATGAAGCCCTCATGGACTTATTGCTTCGTGATATCATCATGTCGTCAGTTAACGCTTCTTTTCTTTCCTTTCTGCATGAGCGAAAGCCTACAAACTTGAATGATACGGAACAGTATTGTCGCCAATACGTAACAGCACACCCAAATGTAATTGTGAGCCACTCCCAAGTCAGAGAGGGTTTACCCGTGGCTTCAGCAATACCATATGTTTCTAATTTTCGCGGTAGATCACAAAGTGTTGATCGCAATTTTGGTAATGGAGATTATCGTGATTTTAGACATTACCAAGGGAGTTCATCATGTAGTAATTCTCCTTCTCTAAGAAACTGGAGACAATTTAATGGACCTCAACATTTTGGTTCCAATAACACTGGACAACAAATTTTGACTTTTGTGTGTATCTGAGATTAAACCAAGTTACCTTTATGTTGTTGCGGCTGCTGAATATGAAAATGGCCGTTAAAACACCAGATTAGCTCTAGTTTTTTTTTAATATCTAAAAAACAAGTTTTACACATTTGCATATGATAATAATGCTCATCGCGAAAATGATTCACAGCGATGCCTTTTTGCCTGTCGCTTGTAATGAGTTTCTGGAGCATCTCTTACAAGGGACCAACAATAGTCTGCTAGCATTGCTGCATTTCATTTCCCTTGGCACCTTATTTCGAGGGTAGCAATGTCCTGATGAAATCGTTCCCCATGCTCGTCACTGACAGCACTGCAGTTAGCAGGGAAGAAATCCAGATGAGAGTGTAAAAAGTGTAATTTCAAAGACAATTTGCACCCTAGTCTCTCGTAGCGCTGCAAGAGGGTTTCTACAAGCTCCTGGTAATTGTCAGCTTTATCGTTTTCTAGAATGTTTGTGGCCACTTGCTGGAAAGCATTCCATGCTAACCTTTCATCACCTGTGAGGATATCATCAAAACGCCGATCTCGGAAGAGCTGACGTATCTGTAGACCGACAAATACACCTTCCTTGATGTTGACCTCACTGAGTCTTAGAAATTTATCACGAAGGTATCCTGCCCTATTTCGATCCATGGCCTTTACAAAATTCTTCATTAGTCCAAGTTTGATGTGGAGAGAAGAGAGCAAGAACTTGTTGGATTCTACAAGTGGTTCGTTAAGTACATTCTTTTTCCCCGGTTTAAGTGATTGTCGTTGGGGCCAATCCTTTTTTATGTAGTGGGAAGTCCTGGCAGGTTGTCCCACAGCCAGAGGAAACAGTAAAACTTTGTGTAATCCTGCTGTAGCCCCATCACGATGGCAATGACCTTCAGGTCCCCACAAATCTGCCACTTATACTTGCCATAGTTGATGGTGTGTAACAGTTGTTTCATGTCGTTGTACGTTTTTTTCATGTAGACTGCATACACGAGTGGAACAGATGGTAAAACTTTACCATTATGGAGCAGCACAGCTTTTAAGCTCAACTTGGACGAATCAATGAACAGCCTCCAATCGTCGTCTTTGTAGTTTATGTGTAGTGCTGCCATCAGACCCACTATATCAACGCAAGCAATGAGGTTATCTGTCATTTTGAAATGTGGAAGCAGATCTTTTTGCCGAGCACGAAACATAGACATGTGCACATTCTCCTCTTGAAGATTCCATTGCTGCAAGCTGGACCCCAACAGCTCTGCTTTATTTTTTGGCAATTCCAGATCTCTCACTAAATAATTCAATTCACTCTGGATAATTTTATGTGGCTGTACAGACTCTTCAATATGCATGAAATCAGGATCTCTTGATGTAAATGCTTTCACGGGTGACGGATGTCCACTGGCCTTATTATCTTCTTCCTCATCCAGAGTATAAGATTCTGGTGGGTCCGGAACAGGAAGTTCTTCCCCGTGAAGCACTTGCCGCATTGCAGATGGAATATTCGGATAGGTCACAGGCCTTTTCTTCTTAGAAATACCATGTCCAATTGGAGGAGTCATGCAAAAGTAACGTCGGTTCCCTCCACACCATTAAAACTGCAAAACGCTTCGACCGTCCTTTTCGGTTCAACTAGCAGCGCAGATTCGTTGCACAGGTTTGACAACATATGTGTGGGTCCCAATACCGGTCCTGGTCACCGATCTCACAACCAAAATAAAGGCTGCAAGCTTTCTTTATCATCGGTGTAATGGGTCGCCTTTGAGATAGCAAAGTTATTTGTCCGCAAATAAAGCAAAAATAATCCGCACTGTTCACACATTCACGAGGCATCGTGAACGACACGTCTGCACTCACAGAATCCACAACACAAATGACGACAAGGAGGAAATGTGGTTGCAATGATTGCTACAGATTGTATCATCCAATTCGCGCTCAAGGCTTTCCGTCTCGAGGGGAAATCACGCTAGCGGGCTATAGAAAAGAGAAGGGCTGGGTCATTCGCATCAGGCAGGTGAAGCCACCAGACTACTGACACCCCCCCCCCCCCCAACCGGATCTTGAGAACTAGAGCTAATTCGCGATTCTTAAGTTCATATTCATGATCAGCATGTCCAAAGTAGTTACAAATAGTTACTTTTGTCTCGGATACATTTTGGCTGTTGTCCAGTGTAATTCAGGAAATTATAGAAGGAATAACTACACTAGGGATTGGCAACTGTTGCGCACATATTCTTTTGTGTGGTAGTATGTGACGCACAGATTACTGTTAGTACGCATACAAATGTAAAATGTAATTATTTGTCTGATGAAAATATATTTATTTGTGAATCAATGATTCTTGGTCTAAGGGGCAGCACCCTGATTAGTCGATATCGTGTTAGGTTCTATGTATTATCGGTTCTTGTGTCTCGATCTGGCGTATGAATTCTAGATCTATGTCATTTTCGTCTGTTATGGCCAGAAACAGATTGGTCTTGCTTAAAATGTGTATGGCACGAATTTATATGTATTCCTTGTCTATTTAAGAAGATTCGGTCTTATATCTTTGAATCTTTGTATTTCTATGTCGGCCTATTTTTTGAGCTGAACGCTGGGGTAAAAAGGCGTTTTCTGCGCATGCGTCGATTTGGGTGTCGACAAGAAGGCTGTGTCATGTCATCGCTGCTATGGGCTAGTCGTTTAGAACTTTGAAGACTGATCTCTGTGAATTCTTCTAGGAAGGAGATGATGTCTCTGTATGACTGTTTTATCAGAGATTCTCCTAGTGTTCTTTGTTAACGCCAAGGAATGGCGTGCGTTATTCGCTATTGTGTTTATTCCTAATGCAAGGTAAAACCAAACCCTTTTTGCTGAACTTTGTTTGCTAAGCCTAGACGTATTATCGCACACCTAGAATTGTCGAATGCAGATGAAGATGACATGGAATCTAGTAGCACTAGATTATTTGATGAATCGGCCTTATTGATCACAGAAGTGTATGGAAGCCCAACGAGAACATTGATACGAATTATGAATTAATTCTGCTTATCATTTATCATTCCTGGGTGAGCAAAGCTCATGAAGGAAAGCCATTTTGAATTCCCGTCATTGTGAACGGATCATTGTCGGAGAACAGAAAAGGTCTTATTATCTGATGATGGTACAGAGATCTACATATTATGAAAACCCACTACTGTGGTTTGATATTGTTGCTATGAATATTTAATAAATCTACAGCTTGAGAAACTTAGCCAGGAGAAGGTTCTGACAGTGAACCATTGTTGATGTTTATGTATTCACCTTCACTGACGCGATTAGTCAGTTGGAGCAAGAGACGATAGACAACCAGAATATTGAGTGCTTGTCTACTATCGTTCCATTATATTGACATGCCACATAAATGTACATCTGATATTGTCACCCATTTTTCAAGTATACGATGATTGTTTGCCAACCTGTTCAAATGACTGTACTCGTCGTGTCAAAGTGTACGTCCTCATTAAACCATAGAAAAAGTCCACAGTCGTCCCTGTCGTTGACTTCTAGCTGAGTGAGTGTGTGTCCAGTCAACTTGTCAACTGTACAGAACATTCCATCATTCGCGTACCTTGCACTCTCACTCCATGTTTACACAACCCTGCGTCGGTCGAGTTGACCTCTGTTTTTCCATCGTACGCCCAGTCTTCACCTACCTACAACACCCATCATTATAACACGACCCGTCCGATGGAGTGTTGACACTGGTGGCTTCGATACATAACACTTGCCATTGCAACACTGGTATTCGAGGGTGATTGTTACACATGAATGTTACACTGCAGACCAGTATGCTTGTTACAGCGGGAATGTTACAGCAACCTTACAGTAATTTTGCTCGAAGCCAACCACAAGGCATTTGTGAATAACAGTCCCGTCTCTTTGCTCCATGACACGGGTTGCACGACTGTTGGAATTATGCAGTCTCTAGTTCACCCATCTTGCGCAACAGGTAATGTGGTGAAAAGTGTGACATTCGGTGGGACAGTTGAGACTTTTCCAACTGCCATAGTCCACATTGCCACACCATTTTTCACTGGTTATATAACGCATGTATGCTCAGGGCGCCTATCGCTGACCTTATTGTCGGACAAATACATGGTATAAAGGAGTGTGCTTCGGTACAAATTGCTGCTTGGGAACGGCAACATCACCTTATTGCCTCCTCATTAACAAATATGCCAAAATCTTATCCACAGGTACACTCTGCTAACGTGATACGTTCTGCTAATGTATTGGGATGTTATGGTTCTAATGATACTAATGTTCATTATGCCAATTTTGGTGTTTCTTTAAGCCCAGGACGACATGCTTCAGTACGCAATTGCTATAACTATAGTTCTTCTTTAAGTACTATTAAGGAGGAAGATCCTTTTGTTTCGTTCACAGTCACACCAACCTTGCTACCACGGCTGATCCTACATCCAGTCACGTTGGCTGCAACTTCTTTTATGCTATGACTAGTGTTTTCTTTGCCACATGTACGGACTTTGTCCTTAGTGCATATCTATATCTTATGGGTTTCTTTACTTATCTTATTGGGCGGTTAGCTCAGTATCTTCGTGTTTTTCGACTTGTTTTTGCACGTTCTGCTTTCCTTTTAAGCTTCGACGCAGGTTCTAATTCACCAATGTCTGTTTTTACATCCTTATTGTATATTTTATGCTTTTTTCTTTGCCCAGTACACGAGCTATGACTTCAGTTCAGCCTTTCAGAGATACGCCTTTGTCAACTACACTTCCTTGTTCAAATGCAACGACTCAGATGGTCAGTCATCATTGCACTCTTAGTACTTTTCATATTGACTTCGGTATCATTTGTATATTCATGACTACTCTGTACATCATTGCGCACACTCAGATTGTTGCTTGCTTTTTCTTGTGTCTGTATTTTATGCAGCGCATGGTCCTCAGCGCGATTTACTTCTCACCCTGCTATTTTTCACTGACACTTTTGTCGTCCTATGTAGTTGATAATTTCAACTCTGCCTTGGCTATTATCACTACTTCGCTTTCTCCTTTATCGAAGAAACTGTCGCCTAACATATTACAGGGGTCTCAAGAGTGCCAGACCACCTTAGATAAAATTAAATTGTTATTTTCATCTGCTCGTATCTTACGATTACCCAATGCAGATATGCATTTTATTCTTCGCAGCTACGCCTCCTCGATGGGGAACGGAGACTTATTGATGCAAAATTATTCTGGAAATTTGCACCCGGTGATGTACGTTGCAAGAAAGTTGACTGCAGCAGAACGGAACTATTCTGTCCTAGACCGAGAGTTGTTGGCGATGGTTTGGGCAATTCTGAAACTTCAGAGGTTCCTTCTCGGCGCACATTTTAGAGTAGAGAGCGACCAAAAAGCCCTTACGGCTATGCAGAAAAATGATTTCAAGAGCTCAAGATACACTCGTTATGCAATTTCCTTGCAGCCATTTCACTTTTCAATACGAGCAATTCGAGGTTCATACAATGTGATGGCGGATGTGTTGTCTAGATGCCCACAGGATTCTCCCGGGCCGCTGGAGCTTTGATATTGCAAAACTTACGGTTTGCAGCACTACCCTCACCAGTGGATATTGGAGTTATTTGTTGTAATTCACTGACTAGCGCATAATTAATTGATGACATTATTTTCTTTAACTTTCGTGTGATACTATGATAACATTGTATTCGTACAAAACAGTCTGTTGATGAACATTGAACAAGTGACACTATTATTTATACTTAACGTATTATTTCGATATATTTCGGTGGTAAACATTTAGCAAATGTGTTTTTTCTGACACTGTGATTATTTTTTTTTGCGCAACACTTAGTTGTGCAACAGTAACAACTGCTTATACGCTTTATTAGTTTCTGATGCCAGTGATAAGCGCCTTATTAGTGCTTAGTAAGTTAATTAACTTGTTTTTTTCTCTCGCCTATTATGCTCTAATTGGGTTGTAGCTTTCTTGTCTTGTTTTATAATAGTATTACATTTTGTTCCATTCTGTTTACCACACTTGTGTTTTGTTTTTATACACCATCCATTTTTTAATTTAAATTGTTACCATGTTGTATCATTCTCCATTTCATTTCGTTTTCTCATTTCACTTTCCGCTAATGGTTTATATTTAGTCTATATTTGATATATTTCATCTTTGTTTAAATTTGATGTTTGATTCTCTTTACATACTTCATCTTCATACTCTCTACATACTTCCATCCCTCTATTGTTGGTTTCTTTACAATGACTTAACATATATTATAATTCTCTGTTGTATATAATAGAATTTGATCGACCATACATTTTGTTTGGTGTAGTTTTCGAAAGTAATATAGAAAAAAATGATGATATCATTTTTTTCCCCGAGGGTCGGTGTAATCTGTCGTGTCTTCGCGTGGGAGTTAAGTGTTTTGGGATTTTCTCGTGCGGGTCTGATTTTTTACAGATACGCTTGTAAGCACATCTAAAGTTATAAGATGGTTAATTATTTAAGTGCCTTTGTGCACTATATTTTTGAACATAGCTCAACTGGGTTGTGTTATTTTTTTAAAAGAAAGAGTTCAAATGTAATGAGATGAAGTTGGGAGACAAACAGGTGAGGTGCTCTCACATGTGAATCTTGTAGTTCGAGCTTGAGTAAAAATATACTGGGTTGAGGGTAGAAACTTTAATCTGGGGAATTAAGTATATGGCATGGCTTCGGCATGGTTATAGTGCCGCTAGTGTGTCCAGAGTTTTTGATAACACATTGTACCTTGATTGAAGAGATTCGAAATATTATAACTTATGATGAGTTGCTGTTTATGCAATCAAATTCCTATGGATTATATCTGATGTTATGACTTATGATGAGATGCTGTTTATGCAATCAATTTCCTATGGACTATATCTGCTATTATGACTTATGATGATGTGCTGTCTATGATGTCGATGTTTTTTCTGCCGTCAATAAACTGTGAATGATGTGGAAACTTATGCATCTTACCCGTTGGTCCATTTCATGACTCTGACGTTACATGTTGAGTGGGTTGCATCTCATTACACAAACCTAGGGAATTCACGACATTCGTCTATATATTGAACAACTGTCGGCCACTACTGGTAATTCCGACATTGCTGACGTCAACATTGTCAGCTGTGCCCGACAGTAGCACTAACTAACAGCACCCCCAGAACAACAGTAACAACGAGTATAAACCGAACAAAGGAACAGAAAAACCATCATTCCACTTGAAAAAAGCCTGGTGCTTAGCTTTCGAAATTGAAATGGAAGGAATGGTGCTACGAAACCCAATAAATGATAGTGGAGATATTTAAACGAATAACATTACCGAAGAGATACTAAGAATTTCATCCAGACTGTTACAACATGTTTAACTATGTCGTCTGCTGTAGTTGGCAGTGCGCATTTTAAACTCGAGGACTTACCCACATTAATTACGTTAAGGTTGGTTCATCAGATTACATTGCTGATTGTTATTATGCGCATTTGAAATTATTTGACCTTGATTGCTAGATGTGAAGTTCTGTAAATAACTGGTGTATTTTGTTGTACTAAGTTCCATTTTTATTCAGTTCTAGTCATATGTTCGTAATCTATCTCGTCCATCCTGATCTGACTATCTTTTAGTTCATATAATAATATATCTGTCAGTTAAATGAGTCCATTGTTACGTCACCATTTTTAGTATACATGTTTAATCTAGACTTAGTTCAACCCTGATCTTAACTGCGTACTTCCGATTTTTCTGCTCGGTGTGTAAATTCATTTTATGTCTAAAATTGTCACTTTTGTGATGTGCTACTGTTTGGTACAGCTTGTTTATTGTTCGTCTTATATTTATTCATTTCTTATATTAATGATATAATAATTATAAATTGACTATTAATAGAATAATAAAATAATTTGATTAATTTTCACTAAAGTACTTGATGACTGGGTGATGTCATCAATTTGCACTAGTAGTCCAAGACACTATTATTTGTTTATTATGACTAAGGCATGATAGCATAAAATATTGAGAATTAACTATAAATTTATTGTTTGCCTTGAGTATAACAGGTATATTAGATATAAATTAGTACACTTTCCTAGTACTACAGTGTTCACTGGGCACAAACCTGTATAAATAATTGAATAACATAATTATGGAAGGATGATACCCATAATTATTAAATGATGATATTTTATGCATGAAATAATTTCAGCATCATAAATAAATAAGTATCATAATTATCTGAGGTTTATGTTGGTATGAGTAGGTAATACTTACTTACTTAGTCGTTCCCCTTCTACCGTGAGGTGTAGAGGTTTTTAAGAGAGAGCGCCAGACCATTCTATGAGCTGTCTTCTTCCTGGCCTGGTTCCATTATAGTCCTCGGTCCTTCAAAGATTGTCTAATGTTGTCCTCCCAGCGGACTCTGGGTCGTCCTGGAGGTCTGGATGAGTAGGTAATACTATTATAAAATATTGAAAATAAATAGTTGTTGAACTTACAACTAATATTAAAATAATATTATGGTTGGTTATATTGAGTATACCTCTACACCTCACGGTAGAAGGGGAACGACTAAGTAAGTAAGTAAGTATATTGAATATTCAGCCATTCAGCACGTACTAATAATTTCATTTTGTTGAATAATATATATTGTTAATTAAATACATAGACTATTAACGTCAAGATGCTTAACTTGGACCATTTCATTAAAATTGGAAAATAATTTAATAAAAAAGGAGACGCACTTCAGGAATTCACAATGACTATACTTGCGAAATATAAAGCAGAAATGGAGGAACAGAAAGCAATTGCTAAACGGGAAGAAGCAGAAAATGAGATGAAAGAAATTGAAAAAGAAAATAGATTAAGAGAATTAGAGGAAAATAAAAGGAGACAAGAAGAGATTATAAGGCAACAAGATAAAGAATTGGCACTCATCAAGTTGGAAACAGCAAAATTACAGGCACAAAATGCTACTACTGGCCATGGTGATAATTCTCAGAATGTATCTTCATCCAACCAAAACAAAAGTTATTATAACTTTTAATTACCTCTTTTTAAGCTAAATTTTGACGACCTAGCATCATATCTAGCATGGTTTGAACAGGTATGCAAAACAAATAACTTTGATAAATCCTCATGGGCATTAAAACTTGACGAATTTTTAGATGGTAAGCCCTTAAATGCAACTGAGAATGTTGATCCCACAATAGCTGGCGATTATGATGCAATAAAGGCTTTATTATTGAGACGGTTTCATTTAAATGAGGAGGGCTGTAGACTTAGGTTTAAAACGCTTCTACCAGAGTCCAATAAAGACTTCACAGGTTTTATTGCGAATATACGCAATACCTTTAATAGATGGGTGGAACTTGCAGGAGTTAACAAAACTTATAATAAATTAGTTGATTTGTTACTCAGGGATAAAGTTATATCCTATGTGAGTCCACCGTTCTTTTCTTTTTTACAAGAACGAAAACCATCTACCATTGCTGCTTTAGAAGAAATGGCAATAAATTATTGTTCTGCACATCCTAATGTGAGCATATCTAACTCAGAAATAAGAGAACCTTTACATGTGGCCTCCAATATGTCATATCATGGTTATGACAAATCAAGAACACACAGTCTAGATATAAATCATTACAGGGGAAGTTATAATGATAAGTATAATCAGGGACGTAATCATTATAACAATAATGACAATTTCAACAGAGGTAGACAGCAATATAGAAACCAGTCACCTCATTTCAGGTACAACAAAGGTCAACATAATTCAAATCTGAATGGACCATACGACTATAATACTAAGAATAATAGTAACAGAGGGTATAGCAATAATCAAGGCTATAGACCCAGATATAACAGCCATCACGGGGGACAACGAAATGATCCTCACAACTATTCCAGTCCTCGGTCTAAGTCACGTAGACCGTCACGTTATGATCACAATGCAGGGGCAGCACTTACTACTAGTACGACCCCAGGGGTTCCACATGATGATAAACAAATACTATCATCGTCCACATGTTCTGGGGTTAACTATAACGTGCCAAATAGGTGCCAAGACTGTAATCTTGTTTTTCAGAAAGCAAAAGAAACAGTACTGAATTGCGGACACATTTTGCCAGATGTTTGTCTTGCAGCTAACGATGGAACAGGCTCTCTGATATTTAACAGAGGGAAAGTAAATGGTTCAGTGGTGTCAGTTTTGAGAGATTCGGGATCCACCACCATCGGAGTCCGGCAGTCACTAGTCTACCCGCGTTGTGCTACAAATGAATATGTCAGATGCATGACGTTTGGGGGTACCAATGAGTACTACCCCACAGCTATTATTTATGTTAATACTCCTTTCTTTACAGGTAATGTTAAGGTCTGTATGTTAAGGAATCCAATCGCTGATCTCATGGTTGGTCGTATTCACGGCAGTAGAGATTGTACACCAGAAGAAATTCTTGACTGGGAAAGACATAATTTATGCACAGGAAATGCAGTGACGACTAGAGCCCAGGCTCAAATTTAAAAAAATATTAATACTGAAAATGTGGAACCAGACAAACAGGAAGATATTGATGTTTTTTCACCCATTGATAGAGCTTCTTTTGCAACCAAACAGAAAGAGGACAGTTCGTTAAAAAAATTCTTTGCTCTGGTTAATAATTTTGATAACGTTACTTCAAGCAACAAAGATAAACACTGGTTTACAATTAAAAATGATATTTTAATTAGATGTTTCATGGACAAGTCACATGTTAAACAACAAGTCATGGTACCTTTTTCATTTAGGCGCTATATTCTACGACATGCACATGACTCCCAATGTGCAGGTCACATGAGATACACTCGCACGCGATCCCGAGTGTTATCCTCATTTTTTTGGCCAGGAGTTTCACGAGACGTATCACAATATGTACGCTCTTGTACTATCTGTCAAGATTTTAAATCACGAGGTGCTTTTCACACTGCTCCTATTCAGGCCTGTAATATCTAAGTACGTCCTTTTGATAAAATGGCCATAGATATCATTGGTCCACTCTTACCTTCGGCCAGAGGTCATAGATTTGTCCTCACTTACATTGATTTATGCACACGATGGCCTGAGGCTATTCCATTGAAGACCACTACTACAGCAGATGTAGCTGATGCATTACATCTTATTTTTTCTAGGGCAGGGTTTCCTAGGAAGTTACTGTCGGACCATGGATCTCAATTCATATCTGATACCATGACGGAGGTAATGAAGACTTGGTACATAGATAGAAACCTTAGTAGCATTTATCATCCTATGAGCAATGGAGCGGTAGAACGGCTCAACCGTACCCTTAAACAATTATTGCATAAGGTTACGGTCAAACACCCTCAGGACTAGGACAGAGCACTCCCAGCTGAACCTGTTTGCTTATCGAGAGGTGCCACATGAACAGACTGGCTTCTCTCCATTCGAATTAGTTTTCGGCGCTCCACCAAGAGGTCCTATGGGACTAATAAAAGACTTACTAATCGACGCCGAGATGACTGAGGATACCCAGTCATCATACGAATATGTCATCAATCTTCGTAATAAAATTATTGAATCCTGTCAGTTGGCAACAGCTTCTTCTGAAGTTGCTTAAGCTAAAGCTCGGACATTACAAAATAGGAATAGACGATTACGTCAATTATTCCCAGGCGATGAGGCCTATGTACTACTTCCACGTAACGACAATAAATTGCTCATAGCTGTCGCGAAATTGGTTTCAAGTCATTGCAAATGAGTTCAGTTAGATTTATAAACCCATCTACGATCGAGTGACCGCTTTCAAAATGGCGGCGTATCAGCGAAATGTGTATCGGACAGAGGAAATCGCCAACGATAAATAAAAACGAAGGGAATCCGTATGAAAAGGATTTTACATTTCAGTACAGGGAAGGATGGTGTATAACTGCATATAAGATGGAACGGTAGGAAGTTCTCATTTACGGAGATATATGCGTATTTCGGCTGCCCACAGTTACGCTAAAAGCATGTAAACCCACTTCTGTTCTAAATATTAAAATCAACAAATAACAGTTTGGGAATTTACATGGATAGGAAGATAGAGTTTTATCAGCTGTATAAAACTAGATAAGATGGAACAATATGGATATTATATATGCCGAGAATGATAAAGGCAAAATTTCAGTCGACGCACAGATCGGCCGAAATCACTGTTCGGGAAGGATTTTTCAGGTTAGGTTTAGGCTGTGACGTCGGTACTCTCCGATACGTCCGCGCTTTGCGTATAAGTAGCGGATCGGTAAACTGAGAGAGAGACACAACGAAAGAGGTTTGAGCCAGACTGGAGGCAGAGTTTCGCCACTATCCATGAATTGTGAGCGGATCGCCAGAAACATTTTTAAGTCCAGTATCTGAAGTCTGAGGGTAAGCGAAATTATGATAATTACCGTGTATAATATTTGTTATTTCAGGTTCATATAGAATTCACAAAATATGCCTGTATAATAGTCATTGATATAATGTATTGTATTTTTAATATGATCTAACATGTACATTGTGGATGATTGTTGCTTGTACAAAAATTAATCACAAATAGCCCCACAGCCTAATGAAGAGATATTTATCATATTGCTTTATCGCTTACGAAGATAAAGGCAGTCCCATGGCAGAGATTGTCATAGGGAAATGAAGTGTTAGAAACTTCATCATGGAAGATCCCAGTTACGAGGCTAAGGTGACTAGTCCCCTTCCTCGCTGCCTTTGCCTTCCCTAGTTCGAGCGCACAACTTTGTACCCATTTACAGCTGGTAAACTGGAGTGTTCTATAGCCAGTTTCAGTAGAAAGCAACCTGATCACGTGGTCACTCACTTTCTTTATTTATGTATTACTTTTGTGTAGATGCTAAGGATAGCATCAGTATTTGAATTTGTACTTGATATGATTTGGAAGGATCAAGTTATAGCATATGAAGGGATGTATAGGAGCGGAATAAACCAGATGATGTTTATTACTGATATGCTAATATTAATTCTATATCATTGAATTGATGTTACTTGCTATGACTGTAGAACTTTGACACCTGATGACTGACTTGTCTGACTTATGAGCTAGTCAGTTACACTTAATTGAAATGTTAATATTAATGCTATATCACTGAAATGATGTCCTTACTTACTATGATTGTATAACGGTGACATCTGATGACTGACTGGTCTGACATCTGTGCTAGTCAGCTACAAGTCTAGCCAGATACTAGCCAAGGCTGATATGTTGCAGGTTCCATGAAATAACTCAAACCAGACTGTCCAGTATCAGAAGCCGGTGTAGTTCATCCGAGGCAATCCCACAAAAGTGCAGGACCCCAAAGAGTGAACTTCAACTGGTCATTGGCATCCCTACTGTTGGGCCTACCAAGTCTGATATCAGCAAAGGACAGTTTCAGCAGTATCAAGTTGGAAAGATAAGTGTCCTGTTTGACACTGACCACCTATACATGTGAAACAGCCAATAGTTGAAAACAATAAGTAACCATACATACACTCAGTCAACTGATGACAGTTATCCTAAAATTCAAAGGACTAATAACAATGATTTCAGTAACTTTATTATTTAAGATCTTGAAGTCTAAACAGACAATAATAGTAATTGTGTGAATATTTTTATATATAGGTGTATACTCTTTTCCAACTAGTAGAAATAGAATAATAGTGCAATTATTAAACTATTTTACTGTACCTGAGGATTTATTCACTTCTTCCATTTTGTGGGTTCAGTGAATGTACATTTTACTTATCCCCTAGCATATAAGTAATCATAAGATAGTCACAGGGAGGAGACACCTTAAATCCTGGTACTACTTCTTACCAACTGTGCCAGGGTTTTCACAGTCTGACTATTTTTATGATAACAATACACCAGTGCTTATTTCTAAGACTGGGGTATTACTGGTAAGGTCAGAACTCTTTACTGGCATACTCTTACTCATATAATATTTTAAATAACCTCCCGCTACAATAGCATGGAACGGTCCTTACAAGGTTATTGACAAGATTTCAGATGTTGACTACATCTTGGACATTGAAGGACATAGGACAATATACCATATAAACATGATTAAACAATTTCACAGTCTTCCAGAACACTTACAATCTATTTTTCATGAATTGGACGACAAAGCAGTACCACCTTGTCACTACTCCAATGTATCAGTAATACAGGAAGAAGAATCTTCTTTTCCTGAGGTACATATGTCGTTACCTGTACCTATAGTACAACCTACAGAATCTTGGCGTGATGTAACCATCTCTTCTTCGGTTACACCGCAACAGCATCGATAGATTGCTGGTCTATTACAATCGTTCCCAGATGTGTTAACCGACGTACCTGGTCGCCCATCAGCGATTATTCATGACATCATTCTTAAAGACGATACACCAATTCGTGTACATCCTTATTCTGTCCCATTACATTTTCTCAGTAAGACATCTCAGGAACTTGAACAGATGTTGGCTTTAGGTATTATTGAGAGTAGTACCTCTCCATTTTCGTCACCTTTAGTAATTGTCAGAAAGAAGGACAACAACATTCGTTTATGCGTCGACTATAGGAATTTAAATGCTCAGACTGTAGCTGACAGCGAACCGCATCATATTCTCGATGACTTACTCCCTCGTCTATCTCCTGCAACATTTTTTACAAAGTTAGACCTAACAAAAGGTTATTGGCAGATTCCTTTAACCGAAAAAGCCAAATATTACACGGCATTTTCCACTCCACAAGGTCTTTACCAGTGGAATGTGATGCCTTTTGGGCTTATGAACGCTCCGGCTACTTTTATTTGCATGATGCGACAAATTTTATCACGTAGACAAGACGTTATTACATACATTGACGACATATGTTTATTTAGTTCGTCATTTGAGGAACATTTTTCTGGACTTCGGTCTGTTTTGGAAACATTAAGAGAAAACCATTTCACCGCTAAACCTACGAAAATACAAGTAGCGTTCCAGGAGATAAAGTTTCTTGGACA
This sequence comes from Oreohelix idahoensis, assembly GCA_024509875.1. Lineage (NCBI taxonomy): Eukaryota > Metazoa > Mollusca > Gastropoda > Stylommatophora > Oreohelicidae > Oreohelix > Oreohelix idahoensis. The sequence continues at coordinate 123,617 of JAMPIV010007191.1, forward strand.
CATTGTTGGGGCTTGACGTATTCAAACAGTTCCCAGTAATGTATCTAAAATTTTAAATTTATCAGTTCCTCAAATGAAGAAGCAAGTTAGGAGTTTGTTAGGTCTGGTACAATATTATAGTAGGTTTGTACCTAATTTATCGTCCATTACGGCTGTCTTATCTTCACTGTTGAAAAAAGACATGCCGTTGAAGGTAACATGGACTGACGAATGCGATAAAACTTTTCGCAGTATCTTGACTATTTTTTCAAATCCACCTATTTTACGGTTACCAGATGCTTCTAAAAAGTTTATACTCCGTACAGATGCCAGTAATTACGGACTTGGAGCGAGTTCGCTTCAATGTCATGACAAAATACTGCGCCCAACCATTTATATCTCACGTAAACTCAAGGTACTTGAAACCAAATATTCGACGGTCGATAAAGAACTGTTGGCAGTAGTGTGGGCGATCATTAAACTTGAAAAGTTTTTGTTGGGCGCACCCTATGTGATCCAGACAGATCAAAAGGCGGTGGCGTCATTACGTCGCTCTAATCATAAAAGCCCAAACTTGCCAGATATTCAATTCTACTTCAGTCTTTCGACTTCGTCATTGAATCCATATCAGGAACTGAAAACGTTATGGCCGATGTACTTTCCAGGCATCCTGCTGAATTCAATTAAAGAGTAATAATGGTTCACAAATTCAAGAAGGAATATTGAACAATGCGTACTTTTCTGATTATTGCGTACTTCAACGATGAAAGTGTTGTGAACTGCATGCATACTAATGACACATCGAATAACGTGCATTAAAGTAACTTGTATATACATTCTTCTAACGAAATTGACTATGGCCCGAGAGACATATTTAGAGATTTCGTTATTAACGTTTGGACTTTGGTTTGTGTCCATTCGTTATCCAACTCGTTACGATACAGACGGGAAGAATATTTGAATCAATGTTTGACAAAATAGTTTTGCAACAGGAATCGAAATGACTAATTCAATGCTGTAAAAGTTTAAATTCGTCCATACAGGGAACACAGATGAAAAGTATTAACGTTCTCCTCCAATGGAAATCACCGTAAATTCAAATAGGGACATAACGACGGTTGGATCTTCATCTCCAACATTATTAAGTTACATATTTATTGAAATAATTAAGAAAATAAAGATAAAATGTGAGAAAAAAATGAAATACATAAAAGAAAGAAATTATTAAAACAAAATAATCTCACATAATTTAATAATCTAATTAGATGTATTTATGAATGTAATAATTGTTCTATAAATTTAGCAAATATGTTTACATAATATATTATGTACTATTATTATTTTGTTAGTTAATTAATTTAATTAGTTAGTAGTTAATCTACATACATATTTAATTTTAGACACACCTCCCCAATTAATTTTATACTTTATCCTTTTCTTTACTTTACTTGTCTTTATTTTTCACTTCGTTCTTTACTATGACACGATAATTAGTTTGTTTAATTATATTTTAATTAGATTTATACCCTACACACATACAATCCTTAGTTAGTTTATTTTAATTATTTAGGATAATTTTCATTACCCAACACATTATTATTTAGTCAATACAGACTTTGAGTTAATTACATAATTATTTAATGACGACTGACATTTCCTTGGGTAAATATAATAATTCATATATTAAATGACTGATATTATATCGACATGACTACGACACTGTTCTAGACAGAATATCGTAGGCCGTATGTCGGGTTTTTGTTAAATTTTTGCTATTATTGATTAAGATATTTTTTAAAAAATCTATCTTATAGTTTTTTTTCCTCCCGTCGGGTAGGGAATTGTTACGACATGTTTAACTATGTCGTCTGCTATAGTTGGCAGTGCGCATTTTAATGTTGAAAGATTTTGAATATAGAAGGATTTTATACTTCATGGTTTAGTGAACACAAGCCGCACGGTCCGATTGTGACGTGTGAGAGTTGATATGGTCACGCTTGGTGAATAATGTAATTCACCCTTTTTTACCTTGACCGTCAAGCCATGAAGACGCGTTCTATTTCCTTCCAGTGTTAGGCTTCATATTTTACCGATTTATATTGAATTAAGGACGGAGGGTCAGTCCGTATTATATTAATAAAATGATGGAAGTGTATGGTTAACCATTATATGGAAGGATCGCCGATCAGTTTATGATCTATATATATTCGCCAAACACATGCGTCTCACTACCGGCTGACTGGATTTACGGCAGCGCGCGTATATAGCCATGATGTTCTGATGACAATTAATTATATGGAACACTGACGGTAACAATAGATTCCAATTGAATCAATGCAGATGTATTCTTATTATGATTGAATTATTTATGATGTCTTCACATGTCTTGTCAAATAAAAATGGATGTTCGTTGGACTCAAACCCGAGGACTTACCCACATTAATTACGTTAAGGTTGGTTCATCAGATTACATTGTTGATTGTTATTATGCACGAAGAGCTCTCTCATAAAGAAGTTATTCATCTACAATATTATAAAAAGGTTCGTGAGGAACCAGAATAATTCTTGGACATTCTGCTAACCGATGAGACAACCTAAACATTGACCCTCAATTTGAATAATTAATCAAACAAGCAAACCATCCTTATCACAGAGACATACTCAATTTAAATGTGCCAAAACAAATAAATTAGAGCAAAATCATATAAATGGAAAAACACAACATTGAATAAAAACCCAGTTGTGAAAGAATAAATGAAAAATCTAATTCAGCTTCAGGACAGGACATCCTGAGGTAGGAAATGTTACAAAACGTACCTAAAAATACATTGCACAAAATTAATTCTCCATTGAACTATGTTTTAAACGCAGGAAATATACCAAAGGCCTAGAAAGTGGCAGTAGCGATACCAATACTAAAATGAGATAAGGAGGCTCACGATGTGAGTTCCTATAGACCAAAACCAAAAACACTGACATCTCAGTTTGAAAGAATAATGGAGACTGTAAAGAACAAGAGACTACAATTTCAGATGTAAAGAAACAGTATATACAGTGGAACGCAATCTGGGTTCAGGAAAAACAGAAGCACTATGGATCAACTTATAAAAGTGAACATGTAGTACAGTCAGGTTTCAAATGGAACGCAAAACCAGTGGCCATATTTTTAGATTTAGCAACAGCATATGGAGAATTCTGGAGGAAAGGAATACTCGGTAACGACATTTGGATTAAGTACTTTTACGCCTTTCTTTCTCTCTTACACTACTCATTTATTTTATCATTTTACGTACTTACATCTGTCCCATCGCTGCGCCTTATATTTATTGACCTCTATTCAGACCGTGATTCTTGTTATTTCGCGGCAAATCGACCCCGGCTGGCGTATTAATTGCTATCACTGGACGAGCGAAATCAGACGGAAACGAACGAGGTGTAGGACAGAAAATGATTGTTTTACGTAACTCTCTTCAGCCCCAGATGGTGTAAGGCGAGTGGCCACCTGTATTCGCGTTTAATCCCTCACACCTTACGACACTTTGACGGAAAAGGACAAAGGAAGCCAGATTGTCTGTCTATAGAAAAACGTCTATGTGGATAACCTAACCTTCATTTTTTCATCACATCAAACTTTACTTACGTACTTAGTTGTTCCCCTTCTACCGTGAGGTGTAGAGATTTGGAAGAGAAAGCGCCAAGACTATCCTATCGGCTGTCTTCCTCCTGGCTTGGTTCCATTCTGGTCCTTGGTCTTTCAAAGATTATTTAATTTTGCCCTCCCAGCGGACTCTGGGTCGTCCTGGAGTCTGGATCCCTGGCTCTTTGTTTCCCATGCTTGTCGTGGTAGCCGATCTTCTCCCATTCTGCAGACATGGCCAAACCATCTTAGTTGGGTCTGTTCTACTTGAGTCTGCAGGGGGTAGGATTTTAGGCCTTGACGAATCGCTCTGGTTGCGGACCATGTATCTTCTTGTTACTTCAACCACTTTCCTCAGATACCTCATTTCTGAGGTTTGGGTCTGACGTTTGTGGGTTGTAGTCATTGCCTGTGATTCGCATCCATATATCAAGACTGGGACATAGGTGGAGCGGTATTCAGCTATCTTCGTTTTCTTACCAACCTCTCTCTTGCTGGGAAATCCTCGATTCCTGACCTGCTTTTTGAGTGGCCAGCTCTTCTTTGATGCCTTCCTTGTGGTCTACAACAGCTCCGAGGTATTTAAAATGGTCAACCTGCTCCAGGATCTGTTCTCCCAGCTTAATCTGCTGTCTTCTTTCCTCTCGTGATATCACCATGGATTTTGTTTTAGAGCTGCTTATGATCATCTCACTCTTCTCCAGCTCTGCCTTCCAGACTTTCAATCTGGATTGGAGATGTGCCTCTGATTTAGCAATCAGGGCAACATCATCAGCAAACGCCAGTTCTGAAATACAGACCTGTCTCATCTTCCAGTAGAACCCCTCCCTCCCTCGCCCCGCCGTCACCCCCTACCCCCAACCCTTTACCTAACCAACAGGCCCCCACCCCTCCTTATCATCCCCCTTCTTGTCCACACCTAACACCATATCCCTGCCCCTTACCCCCATGCCCCGCCGTACCTCCCCAAATTTAAAACCCCACATAACCTACTCACCCACGACCTGACCCCTCTCAGTCTACCCCCCGATCCCCCGTACACAGGAGCAACATAATACCTACTCACTTCCCTACCCACCAGACTAACGCTGGCCTAACGACATCCCCTCCCCTCACTATTGCACTTTGTTCCGATCGAACCTAAACCCACCAGCGCACACACTGCCGCCCCCTCCCCCGGCCAAACAACCCCTCCCATGAACTCACCCCCTGCCCCTCCCCAGACCCCACCCACCCCACCTCACTTACACCCCACCAAACCTCCCCCCTCCCCCTCACTACCTCACTCCCCCACCCCATCATCCTACGCCCCTCCCCCCTGCTCTAAGCATCGTCCCCCCCGTACCCACGCTGACCTTTACTCCCCCTGTTGCCCCACCATCCCCGCCCCACTCCTGGGCCCCCTACTCCATTCCCCCGACTACCGACTCCCCCCTCCAGTGATCTTCCCCACCTACAGGTCCCCACACCCCCATATCCCTAACCTGTAGAACCGCCACCACGTATGGCACAATCAGCTGTATATCTGAGTCCCCCGGGCTACCCTATCTCCCCCTAATGCCTTCCCTACGCAAGCTCTTTTATCACCACCCCCTTCCCCACCTCCGCTCGGCCCCCGCCCACCCCCGCCCCCCCCGTACCTGCCCCGCCCCTACCCCCCCCGCCCACCCACCCTAGCCGTGTCAATCACCTACAGTAACCCCCCCCCATCCCAACCACCCACCCCGGCTGCCCCCCCCCACCCCTCCCCTCTCCCATTTACCCCCTACGACCCTCCCTTCCCCCCCCCTCCGCCCCATTAACACCCCTCTTACCGCCCTTGCCCCCACCATAGCTGCACAAGCGGGGGACCTCCCCCCACACCCCACACCCCTGGCCCCAACAACCCTCCCCCCCGACTCTGGACCCCCCCCCCCCAGACCGCACCTGCACCACCCCTACACCTTACACAACCCCCCTACTTACGCCCCTCCCCCCCCTACCCCGCCTCCTTTGGCGCAGTCCCTACATTCCATCTCAATGGTCCCCCTGGTGCTTAGACCCACTTAGTTACCCTGTGTCCCCCTCCCCCCCTCGCACTCCCCACCGAGCAGACCTATTGATCATCTAAGATATTACATTCTAGAACTTATCTATTCCATGCCCCACCCTACGAGACCAGCTGAGCTAATCCAACCGCTCCCTGTCTCCAGGGAAGGATGCCCCCCGCCCCCCCCACCCCGGTCCCTCCCGCCACCTCTGTCAGTCTCACCGACCTCTAACCGACCCTCCATTAACGAACTCCTCCCCCCCCCCCCCCGCCCACCCTCACACCACTGCCCGGCACAACCCCACCACCGCCCCCCTCGCCCATAGCCACAACCCCGCCCCCTCACTTCTTCGCATGACCCTTCTCATACCCCCCACCACCACCCCTCCCTACCACCCATAGACTATGCGCTCCTTCCCCACCCCCACCACCCCACTCAACCTCCCCGATCCTTGACACCCTACTCCATACCCCCAACGCCCCACCCCCCCCCCCCCACCCACTTACACCCTCCCCCCCCACCCACTCCCCACCCCCGCCGGGGCATCCTCTCTCACCCCCCACCCCCTACTCCACCTAAACCCCCCCTCGCCCCCACCCCCCACCCCTCCCGCCCCCCCCCACCCCCCCCCACCGTCCCCCCTCCTCCCCCCCCGCCCCCCCCCCCCCCCCCCCCCCCCCCCCCCCCCCCCCCCCCCCCCCCCCCCCCCCCCCCCCCCCCACCCCCCCCCCGCCCCCC